>OZ010597.1:63963569-63983526 GCA_963932145.1 Acanthosepion lycidas | reverse complement strand
AAAGCAGAAACGTAGTTTGGATTGTAAGAACAAGTTAATTTTTTGCACTTTGAATATTGGGTTTGCAATTACTGTACTAACATGATTTTTCCAAATACAAGTCCTACTATTTAACCCATTGGTGGGGGAGGGATAGATTCATACCTTTGCCTTTGATTATTATCAGACAAATATCATCATCTTTGTTGTTATTATCACTATGTTTTAGTTATCTTATCCCTTTTTAGGTATCTATTGATCCAGGTAACCTTACACTGAGTCTAAGTCTGGCCTACCTGGCCCAGAAATTGAACTCACAATTACACCTTTAGTACTGCTCAGTTATTGCTTGCCCTCTTTCCACTGAGTCTAAATCTATACTACCCAGTCCAAGGATTGAATACACCATGACTTTATAAATACAGTCAACCCTTGCATAATTTTAGTTTGGAATTCATGGCCTTGGTTATTTGTAGATTTTTTTTTTTAGAAACCCCTGCATATTTGCAAAATTGCAAATATCTTCCACAATTTTTTGTGGCCATTTTCATGGCAATATTTATTTTTTATGTTTTTTAAGGCTAAATAATTAATAATATAATTTACTAAGTTTATAATATAAATATCAATATAAACAAATTTGACAAAATACCAATATAAAATAAATTCTATTGGCTGGAGATTTGAAAGTATCTAATCTGAGAGCATTATTCATTTACCACATGTAGCTATCTTGAGTGTTTTTCACTGAGTATTTCTCTAAGTGTTGTGATTTTCACATTATGTTTCTTAAAGCTCTAAGATGCAGCCCAAATGCTATGCACCTTCTAAGGCTTCTGGCAATGTGCTCCAGAAAAAGGTTATAATGATCAAGGATTAAATTTATATTATATATTTACTTATATTTTTTATTATATTTTACATTTTCTTTTGATATTTACAGGAATTTATACGCAGTTTAATGGACCGCATCAAATATTCGCATTTTCTCACTGTTCATGGGTGCTCTAGGAAGTTAACTGCCACAAATATTGTGCGACAACTGTAATGATACTAAATATAATTCTTCATTTGATAAATTCAGACAGAAATTCTATTTGTTTCATTCACAACTGTAAAAGTTCTTTTTAAATCCTGTTTTCTGGATTAAGCAAGCAGTTTCACTTTTAATGCAATGATCCATTTGCTGCTACTGAAAAAGTGTCAATCAATCTCTTTCTTTAATGATCCTACGATCTGATGATACTGCTTATCTTAGGGGTTGAACTTTGTAATTCTGAGATCTGGAGAGAAACCAATATGATTATCTACTTAAAAGAATTCTGTATTTTCTCTTTTTGTTTTAGGTTTTTCATTCTATACAAAGCCCAAGAGCCATTTAACGTAGATTGTTGCTAAATGAGGTTGTTGACCAGGAATCAATTGGAAACATCATACTTGAGTGGGAGGCCCAAATACCAAGGCATGCTTCCTTGTTTGGTAGGTGTGCAGAAGAAATCCGCATACATCCAAAAAGGCTGGGGGCATGCGCCTGCTAATGCTATTGAGTCCATGATACAAAGAAAAGCTATGGCAGACTCATTCCATCATTTATAACATAAAAATGGCTGATCGATTAACCAGATTGGGCTGCCTACAAATGCATATACAAGATACACTTTTTTCCTAAAAAATACCCAGAAAAAGCAACACCCAGGCTCAAATAAGCTTGGGCGGTCACCTAATTGGCTTGATTGATAAGGACGTAGATTTGCCTTTTATATGATTTTAGTTGTTAAAAGTATTTCCAAGACTATAAACCTTCCTGGAGCTGAGCCACAAGCTTAAACATGCTCTGTTTATTAGCAGTGACAGGAGCCTTCCTGCTCTTGACTAGTATGTCATTGCCATACACACTCGGACGAGTGATTAATGTAAACAATATGTGGTGCCCATATGTGAGGGACGTATGAGAATGACTTTTTTTCTTAGAAATTTCTTCCCAATATTAGGGTACATCTTCCAAATTGCAGAATCTTGTAAGCCGGAAAATACAATCAATTCAATAGCAGTGAACAAAAAGACAAAAGGAAGTGAACAGCTGGAAGAGTGGATTTGTAAATTTGTGATGCTTTATTTTTGCTACAGTAGCACTAAAAAAAACAATAGAAGAAGTGGGGATGACAAAGACTGTTTGGGGATGAGCTGATACCCCTTACCTCCATTTTCTATGGGGTTACTGTAGGCTTATTGCACTGACAAAATGGGAGATTAACTATGAACATATAACTACAACTGGATGAACATTAATCTAATTAACTAGGTGTAATCGTAAAGTTTTAACTCAGATGGTTAGATACCATTCTGAGTTTAATTAAGTGAGCTTGAAAAGTTTAGCAGAATACCAAAAAAATATATTACTCTTGTTTTCAATGGTATATGGGTGCACCACCAAATGAGTCTGGCAATGTCTTAGAATCCCCTTGACGCAGAGGTTAAATAAATCCATTGAGAAAACACATCTTTATCAGTCACACTCGACTCTCTATTTACATGTATTAATTAAACTTGTTGTGGGTGTATGTTCATTGAGTGTTTAAGTTGGGAAACATGTGTCTCTTGTAATGTTTATCACAACAAAAATGATGAACTCAGTATGTGAGTCTGAATAATAAAATACAAAGAATTTTCTTTTTTAAAATCATTTCACCCCAAACATTGCAATAAAGCCACTAAGATGCAAGGGGTTACTGGGTGTGAAAGAGAAGACAAGTGAGTGGAAAGAAGAATAAAAGAATAGGTTTCAGGAAGACAGAAGCTGGCGGTTGACATTGCATTTAAAATTTGGAAGATTCTAGGGCTGAGGGAAGCAAGAAACCGGAAGAGAGTTCCACAGGTGAGAAGTGCGAGAAAAGAAACTATTCTGTTGGTATTTGAGAATATTTATGCTTCATTCTTTTTTCTTAAATTAAAATTGTTTTATCCAACTTTACTTTCTTAGTCTTTATGTTGTAAATTAAAATAATACTAAACTGTTCTTTCAATTTTCTTTCTGACTCTATCATTAGCACAGTGTCATCTATATAGCATTATGTTGTCCTTATAGCTATTTGTGATCTCTTAGAATTGCCCTGATGCAGAGGTTAATAAATCCAGTGAGAAAATACCTTTATTGGTTGGACTCAACCCTCTATTTACATGTATTAATTAAACTTGTTGCGGGTGTATGTACATTGAGTGTTTATGTTCGGAAACATGTGTCTCCTGGAATGTTTATCCCACAACAAAAATGGATGATCACTGCCAGGATCTAACAGCTCAGTGGAAGTAAAACTGTCTGGTGACATTCAATGCTTTGAACAGTTGGAGAACCATATCAATGCATGGATGAATGGTAGATTTTGTAAATGTACAAGATGGATTTTTGACAAGAAAAATTTCCTAGCAAAATTCAGTGACCCAACTTTCCTTGCAGTAGATGCAGCTATTGATTTGATGTAGTTGCTAAGTCAGTTGAAAATGTGAAGCCAAGAAGGTGCTGTGTGTTGCTCTCCAGGAGTCTAGTGTCAGACATGCTGATGGCAGGCAGAAAAGGTTCTACAGGCTGTGATCCGTAAATTGTCACCATTTTATATTTTTAATTTCATGCATGTGCCTTTTTTTTCTTGATTTTGTCGACTGCACAATATAGTAGGGTCAGTTGGGCACCATCTGTGAGAAAAAATGCTGAATGACACAATTCACTCTGGGAATGCTGAAGGTGTTTGGAGTGATCACTAGTGATGGCAAAGTTATGCCTCCATTCATCTTCCCACAGAGACTCATAATCAACATGGAGACCTACATCAAGTGCCTGGCTCAAGAGGGTGGCTGCTGGAAGACCCAATGTCTACCAACAGGACTCTGTAACATGTGACACAAGCAGGAGAATCCAGTCATTGCTGTAAGAGAATTTATATAACCACAATACTCCTCACATCTGGCCAACTAACTCCTCAGACTGTAACCCCTTTGATTATTATGTGTGAAGCACAGTGGGGCGAGAGACCAAAAACACATTGTAACACTAAGGAGGAACTGAAGGCAAGGATTATGGCAGAATTCACCAACAAACAAGGAGACTGTCCAGAAGAGATGCAGGAGATTCCAAAGTCATTTGGAGTCTATGGTTGAAACCAATGGCGATTTTATTGAATAAATTTACTCTTTAGTATTTCAAGATATTTTAATAAAATGAGACCTGTTATTTGTGTAATTTAGATGAAAATTTATCCACCACACCCTATATATGGTGATTAAAGAAAAGCAGTTTTATTTTGGAGGTGTTACAATTTACAAGCCATTTCATGCCCTAGTTATCCACTGATTGGAGAGAGGTTCTTTTCAAGAGCAGCTGCCTGGTTAATATATATATATATATATATATATATATATATATATATATATATATATATATGTGTGTGTGTGTGTGTGTGTGTGTGTGTGTGTGCAGGTATGTAGAAAAATAGGAAAGAACATGTTAGGTAAATAATCCAGGGTTCTTTAGTTTTTTTGTTTTTATTTTTAAAAAACAGTGCTCCATACAGAAGTAGAGCTTAGATTATAATTATTCTTTTAAAAAATATGATTCCTTTGCTACATAAGAGTTCTTATGTTTCAACAACGAGAACCGAAACCCTCAATATAATTATTAAAATTAAATTGAATTAAAGTAACAAGCCCTGTTTCATCCTCAAGCAAAAATTTAGGAATAACTGATTTTGAAATTTACATATCATTATAAGCGTGTTCATTCGTTACTATGGAAACGGCTGGGGTGACCATTGTTATCCACATATCAGTCACCTTCAGGGTGAGGTCAAGCTGAGGTAGGGTGGGGTGTCTATTTCAAAGCGAATTATGTCTTTCTTGTACACGCATCGTCTGTTCATTCACAGAGAATGATAGATTTTGGCACTATAGAATATTGTTAAGTGTCTGGATAATGTTGTTTATTTTATTTGTTCATTTATTTATTTATTTTCAACGAGCTGTTTCATGTATAAATTCATCGCACTGAACTACAATTTGTTTTTTTGACGGCTTCATAAAGGATTTTTTCCTTTAATGATTGGGTGAAGCTTTTTAGTCCTTTATTAAACTATGGAATTTGATTCTTTTTTTTATGTTAATTATTTAATGCAAAATTTTGTTGATGTCGGCAAAAAGCCATTAACTCATGTCTATGGTTTAATAAATTTTATTTATAAATAAATATTCTTTATATATATATATATATATATATATATATATATATATATATATATATATATATAAAGAATATTTATTTGTTATAATTTTATCATATAGACAAAACCATTTTACTCACTACAAAGATGCAACTTGGTTTCAGTGCATTTCAACTGCAATTCGACGGGTGAGAATAGAAAATGGTTATCTCACCCATCAAAGTGCAGTTGAAATACACTGAAACTAAGTTGCATCTTTGTAGTGAGTAAAATGGTTTTGTCTATATGATAAAACTATAATAAATAAATAATTATTGCTCTACTGTTGGTATCAAGTTCTCTTTTGGATTAATGCGGTGAACATTGGAATTTATATATCACTTTCGTTCTCATCACATCGGATATATATAAAGAATAGATTGGTTAATTAATAAAACAAGTACAAATAAAAGGGTACCAATATAATCAATATCGTACAATAAATATTGTTTGATTGTTAATCTTTCTATGGAGAAAATTGGCAAAGGCTTAAATTGATGTCATGGGTCCTTACCTATAACTACAGAATGAACTCTTCCTAACACTATGTATACTACGCCTCTCAAGAGAGAGGGACGAATCAAGCCGAGCCGATAGTAGTTCACTCCAAACCAGACTGACAGTCATACTAACACCTTCCACATCTTGTATTATTATTTCATGTAATATACCTTCGTTATTTCTACTCTTGTGTTCGTGTTGTTCTTCCTTGGTCCTAACCTGGACCATAACAGTTGTTAATTGTGAAAGAAAAAGAAAAATCATTAGATGCTTAAACTTAATCCCCATTTAAAATTAGTCCAAGTTATTGAACACCCTTTATCATAGCTAATGGTTTATTATTACAATCATAGTTAATAATTTAGTTAGTCTTTATTAATATGAGTTATTACATTGTTAACTCCAGAGTTATAATAATATGCAAAATTTAATAAATAAAATAAAAATATTTCTTAACTCTCTGAAAAGTATTGTCTCCTTAAGGATAGATCAAACAGTTCTTTTGTTTCTGAAACTGGATATTTGTATAAGTGAAAATCAAAAGATCAAAGACCTTGTACCAAAGTGAAGAAGCATCCTACATGTACTCACCACACTCCCTGACTACTTACCAACCTCAATATAAACCCAGGACTTCAATGTCGGTTTTCTCTATCCTTTTAGCAGAATGTGGGACAGGCTGTTCAGTCAACTATAGCCAGGATCATTGAACAAATATAAATGATCCTTTCCTTAGCTGCAAAGTATGTGCTTCAGCAGGGTTACATACAGTTTTGAATTCTGAGTTTTCCTTCTCCTAGACCAGTTGCCCACCAAGGCCTATATGAGTAAATAGCAGGACAGACTGGGAGTAGAAGAGATGGATTTATACCTTCCCCAAGCATGTAAGTGAATATAATGAGCTTGACTGGAATTCAAACTCTTCTCTCTGATTCCACAATCCTAGCTGCAATCCATTACTCTGCTGTTTTCCTAATCACTAAAGAAATAAAGAAGAAGGCTGCCTACTGCAAAGAAGGAGAGCTCTATTTCTTTCTCTCCATTCCACAATACTGCGAGCTACGAACTATCACTCAAACAACAATACAACTTTGTATGTGCATTCAAGAAAATAAACTATTTAAAACAATTGTAGTGAGTCTCGACAAAAATTAAAAAAATATAAAATAAATATAAACAAAAATAAAAAGAATTAAAATAAAGCATTTGTGCTTTCCTTTAAAAACCTTATCTCTTTGTTATGGGACCTTACCCATAATGAAATAATGGACTATTCCATACGTAATAAATAATGTGCCTCAAGAGGAAGCAGGGAGTTCAGTCCGAAGTCGGGCGACCGGCTGATCGGCTGATCGGTTGAACTCTCTGCCTTCAGGCAGGGAGGAACCTGAATGAGGCTACGCCGAAGGGCGGCGTCTCTTTCGGGGAGGTAAACCGACCCTGAACCCACTTATACAGGTTCAAAGAGCATATTTTTGGCTGAGCCCATGGGCTCGGAGATCTCACATTAAACTGGCCTTGTGCCACATGATGCCCTCATGGTAGGGTGACTAAATATTGTTCAGTCTGAAGTCTGGAGTGAGGTCCGTCAGAAGTCTGTCACTCAGTCAGACTGTGCGAGTCAGTCAGTTGAGTCAGAGGCAGTCCAAAACAGAGTCGTGTTCAGACAATTACTACTAAACCTGATTGATCGTACTAACCCTTTCTACTTCTCTGTATATATTCCTGTTTGTAATATATATGTGTAATTCCATATATGTGTTCGAGTTCTTCTTTATTGGTTCTACCTTGGATTATCACCGTGGTACAAGGAACCGGACTATAACACTCTTTCTTTCTCATTTTTCTGAACTTCTCTTTCTATATTTCTCTCAATTAACAAGAAGGCAAACCTCAAATAAATAGAGGAAGAAGAAGAAAAGACTGAACCCAGCTGAAAAAGGCTGGAAATTTGCAGGATCAGAATGACTGAAAACCAACAAAAATCAGTGGGACTCCACACATGACTTCTGTTATTAAAAAAAATGAAAAAGAAAGGAAAGCTGGAAAACAGAATAATTTTGACCAATCAAAAAACATTAGAATAATGAGACTTTTGATGTTTGCACCAGAGTCTCGGAGCCTGGTCAAAAGGATATAAGCTGACACGTCTGAGCTAGAAACAGAAGAGATGGCCAGAATGACAAACAAAAGATGCTACTGTGTTTGATGAAATATTTAAAGCTGAGAAAACACAGTAGAATGAAACTGGCCTATTTATAATATTATTACTACATCTTGCACAGTCCGACTTCAAAACTAGACTACTGGACTTTCTCAAATCTACTACCAATATCCGCCTTATAAACAAACATTTTCCTACACCAAATACCAAAGGCTTACTCTAAAGAAAATAAATAAAAATATATTATTTAAATACTACCACCTATCCACACAATGTTCCCTAAGAGTTCATTCATTTTGAATGTAAGAACAAACATTCATCACCAATTTCTAGTGAGTCATTACATTGTCATCACTAGAATCATTACACTTATCACTTTTAAAACTAGAATATTTGAAATAATGATTATTAAGGCAGGAAATATTGGTGCAACCAATAATAAAATGTGCGATATTACAATCATTACAAGTAGGATTATTAACAACAAAGTTATAATTATTGATATTAACCTTGAAATCATTACAAATAACATCATTACAATTATCGGCACACTAAGATTTTTTAAAAACAAGTGGAAGAAGAAACATCACCTTTGAGGACCAGCGACTGTTGTAAAATGAATTCAACATATAAAAAGGGCTCAAAACTAAGTTTGAAAAGCATTCAAATCTGGGTTAGGATCAAAGTGTAGTATCTGTTCCAGCTGCTGGCATATATCTTCCATGGCAGTAGCAGATAGTGGAGCCTTTCCCTGTCTCAAATGATAGTATTTTTTACAGGGTTTTATTTTAATAAAATACAAAAGAGAAACAAATACAGGTAAGATAAAACTACCAAAGCAAGGGGGTACTGGAAATTTTAAATGTTCTTGCTGCTAACTATATGGGCTTCCTTTGATAACTTATGGCAAAATTTTTATTTTTTTGGCCCCACCACCAAGACATTTGTCTCTCCAGTTGGCTTCCAGATCCAGACAATTATCATCAGTAACGATATGTGATATAAACTTTCTTTTCAGAACAACAATACTCAACAGCTACAAAACTTAACAACAATTCTTCATGGCTACAAAACTGTCCTTCCCAGGACAATACCCTTCAATGCTCTTCTTGTCCTCTATCTGAACATACACAGATATTTTTGTCGCACGTACCGTAACCTTATTTTATTTAACAAAAATAAATTTAGCAATATATTTTTTACTCAAGTCCACAAAGATCCTTCCCTGCCATCCATTAGAATGTCTGATGCTCAACTTCTCAAGAGCACCTCTCTGCAGCTGCTCTGTCTCACCTTGTCTGCTGACCTGAGATGGAACAAATGCATTGAGTAAATTGCTTCGTCCACTGCAAGGAAAGTTGGCTCCATGTGCTACACCAGGAAATTTTTCTCCCCGGAATCGATCCTTCAGATCTACAAATCAACAATTCACCCTTGTATGGAGTATTGCTGCCATATATGGTCTGGAGCCCCTTCTGTTTGCCTCGGGGTTCTTGATAAGCTCCAGAGGCAGATATGCAATATAATTGGCTCTGTTCTGGCATCTCGTCTACAGTCACTCTCTCACAGATGTGCCGTTGCCTCTCTCTGTCTTCTTTACAAATACTTTCATGGTAATTGCTCTGAGGAGCTGCATTTGCTGGTTCCTAGGCTTCATGATTTCAAGTGCCCTACGAGGCTGGCATCCCGCTCTCACCCTTTTCCTGTTGAAACTCCTAAATGTAGCTGTCTCTTCTACTCCAATAGCTTCATATCTCGCACCTCTCGCCTGTGGAACTCCCTTCCCTATTCCAGTTTCCCTGAGAGCTATAATCTCCAACTATTCAAATGTAATGTCAATCGACATCTCCACTTGCCTTGATCTATCCACTATCTTTCTCCTCATCCTTTCCTCTATCACTCCTATCTGATCTTGCTCCAAATCTTCTGTAACCCCTGGCGTCCTAGTGGCTTCCTGCTTTGCTTGGGGTGAAACGCTTAAAAAAGAGAAAAGTCTTCATTTTGTTTGTTGTTGTCTTCTTCATATTTGTTTGCGTGCCAATATACCACCTGCACAAAGTTTACAGACACGCCATGCTACCATTGTGGAGGACAGCACCAATTATTAGGTTGTCACAAAAGTTCGAAAACACTTGCAAAAAATTGAAATTTTACTCGCCAAGTAATAACAAAAACAACAAAAATTATTCCTCAAAATAAAGACCCTCATTTTCCAAGACTTTCTGCCATCGATCTGCAAGCTTTCGAATCTGGTGAAAGTACCATTCAGTTGGCTTCGAATCAAAGAATTCTTGACATGCTTCCTCGACTTCATCAAACGAGTCGAATCGGTGGCCCTTCAGAAAGTGTTGCATTGGGCGGAAAAGGCTGTAATCTGATGGAGCACAGTCAAGACTGTAGGCTGGATGTGGCAGAACCTCAACACCGTTCAGCTCTTCAAACTTGTCTTTGGTCTTCCTGGTGGTGTGTGGCTTGGCATTGTCCTGCTGCATCAAAGCACGCTTTCGGTTGATCAGAGTCGGTTACTTTTGCTTCAACTTTTTGTAGACCCGCTCCAGTTGCTGACAGTAAAGTTCGGCACTGATGGCACGACCATTTGGAACCAACTCAAAATGCACGATTCCTTCAAAGTTCCACCAAACGCACAACATGACTTTCTTGCCGAATCGATGTTGTTTTGGAACCGACAGTGTCTCTTGCCCTTTCTGAACACATCGCTTGTCTCGATTGTGCTGGATTGTGTTGCATAAAAATTCAATTTTTCACAAGTGTTTACGAACTTTTGGGACAACCTAATAACAACATGCCAATTTAATGAAGCCGCATACAGGTTTTACTTTAAAAAAGACTACCTGGAGAATAGATACAGGAACAGAAGAAGTACTTCCATAAATTCTCATAAAGATAAACTTCTGTATAGATACAGTAGAGATAGTTGGGTGTCAGAGTGTAGAATGTTGCAACAAGGCAATAGCAACAAAGAGGATTCAATCAGTAACAATCTGCAATCACACTAACTACAATCAATGTGTAGTATATGTTCCAGCAACAGAAAGCTGGCGCATGGCTTCAACTATCAGCAGAAGTAGTTCCAGCCAGCAATCAACAGCCACAACTCCAGCTCGCCATCAGCTGCCGTTCCAGCCAGCCATTCACCAGCAGGCCAACTGCTTCAATCAGACATTCTCATCAGTAACAATATGCAATAAATTGTCGTTTTCAGGACAACACTATTTGCAAAACTGTCCTTCTAATGACATTACACTGCCAACCTCTACGCAAACATTCAGAGATATTTTTTGCCTTGTGCACTGTAATTATATTATGGTTGATGTATTTTTTTTAACAAAAATAAATTTGGCAATATATTGTTTTACTCAAGTCTTTGTTTTGTTTGTTGTTGTCTTCTGTCATTCAACATTTGTTTGCAGGCGAATATACCACCTGCAACATAATTACTTAACTCTTTGCTTGATCTACACAAAACTACATTATTAGAATGAATGGGCCGTGAATTAGATTAGCTAGGTTTAGGATAGTCAGTGACAGCCAGCCTTTCCCCACTTCCCCTCCATCTTTATCTCACAAACATGTATTTTCACGTTAAATAAAGTTTAGGATCAAAGTGAAGTATCTGTTCCAGCATCCAACTGTCCTGCAGTTCTAGCCAGCCATCATCAGGAGACTTTTGTAGCCTAGCATATGTGCTGATTCCTTAAGTTTATGAATTTTCCAATGATGTTCTTTGCCTATGATCTCAACTTGATCCCACAGAGGGTGATCATCTTCATTTCCTTTCCATACATATGTGGTCAACCATGCCTGATTTTTCCACTTCCCCTTATGTTACAGCTTTCTGGTGAATTTGAAGCCTTACCTTAAGGTGGCCTATCTCCCCTTTATATTTCTTTCCGCAGCTGCATGGGATAGAGTACACACAGTCTTTAGTCATGTTCTCCTCTATGCCTACAATAGTAAACTATCCTTTTCAGGACAACACTTTTCATATTGTAATGACTGCAAAATTGTCCTTTTCCCTTTCAAACTACCAACCAGTTCTTGCACCCTCTTTTAGAATTGATGAATAACAATATTGATTTCATGGGTAAATAACAAAAAATATTGTGTTTCTTTTAATCTTTATTCACAAAACTGACAACAAAGTAATGCATTACAAAAACGCAGAATGCTTTCTTATTAGCAAAAAAATTAAATAAAAATAATTTTTATCAGCAATTTTTGCTCATTTTTCCCTAAGTATACATTTATGTGATTATGAATATAGAACTAATAAAATTTCTACAATGTAAACTTTTATGTCAGATCTCCAAACACTACATTAGAGTTTCCTTAATAAACCAACCTTAATGTTACAAGGTCATCACACCACCTAAGAACCAATATTACACCCCTAGTGGGTGTGAGCCCCTCTGGTTAAAAACAACTGCTCTGTATGTTTTGTTGTCATCTGTCATTCAATATTTGTGGAATGACAAAAGTACGCAGGTGTAAGCTTAAAGAAAGCTTTATTCAAATGAGAATACGAGCTTCACATATAGTGTCCTTTTATAGTCCTGGTAAACAGAAATAGCTCTCTCAAAGAGGAGAGTAACAAAACAAAGGGAGACCACTCTGGATTATTCACAACAATCTGTTTGAAGCCCAAAACACAACTGGTAGTGTTAATAAGAAATACATTACAATTAGCATTGTTAACAGTAGAAAAATTACAATAATCATTGATAAGGCTATAATTGTTGGAACCAAATCAATAAGTTTATTATTAACATTAGACTTATTATTAAGTAGTTAGAATGTTTGAATTCTGACCATGAGACCCGGGTTCAAATCTCACTATGGTTGATTTGTCAGTAAGGAGACTTCCTGATCTTATCGAACTGGAGAGGTTGATCCCTGCATGTGGCACCTTTGCAAAATGCCTGAAAACTACACCAAGGGTTGACCCAAGCCTTATGAGTGAAACTGGGTAGACAGAATCCTTGGTGGTCGTCGATAGCAATGCTAGCACAAAGTTATCATGGCCATGGGCTTGAGCGTGCTGGCCTTGTTCAAGTTGTTGATTATTCTAGATAACATGCTCTTTCCCAGAAAGTGTAACTAGGTTCTGCTCAGCATAGTTGCAGTATTAACCACAGATGGGCTCTGTGGGTGTTGAATAAAAACAAAACACAAATACGCCTGAAACAACGTCTGCAATAAGGATTGGCTATCCGCCCTAGTAGACAGGTATCCTTGAATATGAGTGGCCCGCTATACATACATTATTAATAATTTTATTAATTGTGTTAGCTTTTATATTATCACCTTTATCATAAGTAAAAGAGTCACATTTCTGCTTTGTTTTATAAAATTTATATTACCAACCTTTACCATTTCTTTATTTTTCATTTCAAACAATTAAAATGCTTCACACACAAGACATTTAGCTTAAGAGACCAGCCTGTTAAATCAATTATATATTTGTTAATATCATGTTTTAAAATCGAAACTGTCTTGTCTCGTTAGTTATGATACACATTAAGATGTAGCCTCTCTTTCTGGTTTTTATTTTTCAATATTTTTTTCATTTGATGTTTATAGACTTATAATACAATAAATTGATGGTGCCAGTACATCAGAATGGATAGAAAATTAATAGTAACAACGAGACAAAAATTCCACCATCTCTAATAAATATTCGTAATCGCATGACCATGAAGTCATATTACAATGAACCAATCAGAAACGGTTTCAACAAGGATATGTTGTCGTGGTCTGACAAACTAATCAAGAAGAACTCACAGACCAATCAGAAGCCAAGCAGCAATTTCTAAACAGATTTCATTGTTTTGCCAGCATACATCTCTAAGGAGATGGACAGTCTGAATCAAATGAGAATCGGGGAATTAACTTCATTGATACTTTAATGTCACAGTCCTTCAGTGTAACATACCCAGAGTCGAAATATGACATTTGTTTGTGAGCCACACAGTCATGCATAGACACACACACAAGTACATATTCTCTTCTAAACATTTATACAGCTGACTACCACATCTGAATATATATATATATATATATATATATATATATATATATATATTCTAATAAAAAGAAAGAACATGCACGTGGCCGAGTGGTTAGAACGTTTCTGACCCTGAGACCCAGGTTCAAATCTCACCATGGTTGATTTGTCAGAAAGGAGACTTCCTGATGTTACTACTGGACTGCATCAAGGTCAAACACAGAGTGCCTGAAAACCATATCACGGGTTGGCCCAAGCCTTGTGAGTGAAATTGTGTAGACAGAACACGTGTGGCCTGTTGATAGCTGTGCTAGCACAAAGCCACAAATCATCGTGACTTAGGGCTTGAGCATGCTGGCCTTGTTCCAATTGTTGATCATGCTAGATAACATGCTTTCTCCCAGAAAGTGTAACTAAGGTCTGCTCCACATAGTTGCAGTATAAACCACAGGTGGGCTCTGTGTGTGTTGTGCAAACACAAATGTGCCTGAGCGAGCGTCTGCAATAAGGATTGGTTAGCCACCCTAGTAGCTGGGTATCCTTGAATATGAGTGGTCAGCTATTATATATATATATATATATATATATATATATATATATATATATATATATATATATATATATATAGGTCCCTTGTAATGTGCTTCATAGCACTTATATAATGTTTCAGCAACTTGCTGTGATGCCTGTTACTTAGTCTGAAGAGTCATGGTTCAGATAGTCAGCAATGGTGTACTATTTACTCCACAACATCCCCACTTTTGAGATTAATACTTTTTATAAATATTTTATTTTAGTATCTCCCCTTCTCTTTCTGGAGAGTTTGCCAATGTACTTGACTTTGTAGCATTTTCGTTTCAGATCCACTTTCTGTTCTTCATTTTTGTGTAATTTGTCCTTGTAGGTTCCATGACTTGTTGTGGTGCTGGCACATGTAAAACATCATATAGCATTTGTATGGGTTCTTCCAATGTTTCAGGACTTTCATCGATGAACCTTTTTTTCAGCTGTTTATGGTATCTTTATGTTCAAATCTTTTCTCTTTTACCACATAAATCAACTTCCCGATTGCTGATATTATGCTATCTTCTCACATTTCTTTGCCATCCTTATATGCTCTAAAGAACACTTTATTGCTGACCTTGAAACTTTTGGTATATCGTTTTTATTATTTGCTCGTGTTTTACAACTTGGTAATATCTTGTCTTGATATTACTTTTCTAGGAAACATTAACTCTGCTGGTGTCATGCTTGATAGTGTATTGTGGTTAGATAAACTCTCAAAAAATTTGAAGTACTTCCTCATTTACTTTCTCAAGACTTGCTTTCGTCAACACTCTTTTGAACATTATCACAAACCATTCTGCTTGTCAATTTGACCTGGGGTGATACAGCAGGATCATATATTCAATGGAGAACATCTTACAAAAGTCTTTGAATTCTTTGCCCGTGAATTGTGTTATGTTATCAGTGACTATAGTATCTGGTATGCCATATCTCACAAACAGTTCATGCAAGAAGTTCATTGTCACTGAAGATGTTGGATTTTTGCACTTATAAATTTCTGGCCATTTAGTGAAAGTGTCAATTACCACAAGCCAATGTGATCCATTCATAGGACCTGCAAAATCTATATGCAGTATTGATCACAGGATGTCTCTCTTTGATCAAGGTTCTATCTTTGGGATAAGTAGTTTTGCTGCCAGAGCACAACCTCTGCAAGTTTTTAGTATTTTTTCAATATCTTGGTCCATTCTGGTCCAATATACAAAACTTCTGATCAGAGATTTTGTTCATGAAATAGCAGGATGTCCATGATGCAAATCCTTCAATATTTGCTTCTGTAACACATTAGGCATTACAACTCTTTTTCCTGAACATTACTACAGTGAATAAGTGAATAAGTATTTAAGTCTGGATTTTGTTCTTTGTTACTTTCTTTCAGTTGTTTTTTTATTTTCACAATAAAGAAGTCATTTTCTACTTTTCTTTTTATTTCTTCCAGGATGACTAGTAACTCTCATACTATGATGCACAAGATGTTTTTTTATTTCCATTTCACTTTTTAGAGCTGCAATGAACATGTCCTCAACTGGTTCAGTATTTTTAGGTATTAATCTTGATAATACATCGGCATGTCCTAATTTTTTAGATAGTTGGTACTCTATCGTAAAATCATAGTTTAATAAGATGCTACCCCAGCATTGTAGTCTATTAGATGTATGCATTGGTATTTCATTTTTTGAACCGTATAATGTTAATAGATGTCTGTGGTCTGTTTGCAACGTAAAATTTCTTCCATGAATAAATTTATGAAATTTCTTCACAGCAAATATAATTGCTAAAGTCTCTTTTTCTATCTGACTGTAATTTTTCTTTACTGGTAGAAGTAAGCATGAAGTATGAGTGAAAGCTTTCATCTTACTGCCATCATATTTGTGAAAAAACACCACTCCAATACCATACTCACTAGCATCTGACACTACTACAATTTCTGCTTTTGGATCATAGTGTGCTAATGATAAATCTAACATAATTTCTTTTTTATTTCGTCAAACACCTTTTGACAATTATCATTCCAGTTCCACTTTCCTCCTTTTTTTAAGTAGATCATTCAGTCAAGCTCTCAAATTATTCATATTATATACATATATCTGATAGTAATAAGTAATTTAATGGAGGCATACTTTTAATTGCACTTGTCCTCAATGGATCTGGTTGATGACCATTTTTATCAATAATTTGACCAAAGTATTTAATTTTCAGCAAAAACAATTCTCATTTTTCTTCATTGAGCTTGAATCCAGACTTAGTTTTTCCAAAATTGTTTACACGTGTCAAACATGTTCTTTAGATACACTTTTGATTAGAATGTCCTCCAGATATGCCACTGCAAAATACGCAAGCATGGTATCCATAGTTTGTTGAAAAAATTTAAAACAAGAAGAGATTTAATTAATACAAAAGAAAATAGTAATCTAAAACCTGAAGCAGGAATTTACATTAGTAGTGTCACCTTTATATCAAAAGGAAGTCAGTTAAACTTATATAATCTCCTATGTGTATTTATGGTCATTAGTTCTGAACATTCATTTCCAATTTGAATTTGTAAATTTACATCAGAGAGATCCATCTTTGAAAATATTCTTCTGCTGTTTAATTTGAAAATTTCCTCTGGACTTTGTAATAGATAGTTATGTGTTTCTAAACAACTGTTTAATCCTGTTGAGAAATCCATGTAAACACAAATTTTATTATTTGTTTTGTTTACATACACCACTGGTACAGCTCATTTTTAATGGTTAATTTTTTCTATTACACCAATACTTCTGAGTCTCTCCAACTCTTTGTTGAATTTTTTCTAATGCTGCAAATATTATGGTTTATTTTGGCCTAAACACTGGTGTTGAACCTTTTTTACTTGAAAATCCACCTTGAATTTTAAACACTGACTCAGTTCATTTGACAGAACCTCTGGAAAACATTTTTTAATTCATCCTTAAAATTTTCACTCTGACTTTTTAAATAAACATTTATATGCAAATCCCAAAGTTTAAATAGTTCCATCCAGTCAGTACCGAATAACCTTGTAGCATTTTTAATACATAACTATTAGTTTTTACATGCTTATTATTAAATGAAATATTACAAGTCATTTCTCAAAACAAAAAAATAATTTCTCACCAGAAACTGAAATTGCAACTTTGGAAGTCCTTTTTAATAAAGGCTTTCCAATTTCCTTCCATATGGTTTCGCTGATTACTGAAATATCACCACCAGTATCCAGTAGCATTTTCACACCCACATTATTTATTTTCATCTTCACAAATTTCTATTTATTTTCCGTGACCATTTTTCTGTCGCAATGCCGTGTATGTATTTCTTCCTGTGAGAATTTTTCTTGATTTGATTTTGCACTGTGATTCTATAGGTCCTCATTTACCACACTTGTAACATTTTGCATTTTTACATGTACAGTCATTTCCAAGATGTAACTTATCACATCTGAAATAATGATTTATTCTCCTTTTTGTACATTTGTCCTTTGCTTGTGCCAATGCACATTATTTTTTTTTTATTTTTTCAGCATTGTGTTTCAGGCTTAGAATTGCCTGGCAATAGTCCACTATTTCATATAGTGTAATATTACTGTTTTGTTCAATTTTTGTTAAAATATTTGCTTGTATTTCAGCATCTTTTTTAGTTGTAAAATCTTGAATGAAAATTAACTCTTTAAATATATCTAGAGTCATTTCCTTTATTTTAAACATTTCACATTCTTTGCTGACAATGCCATCATATGCATCAAAATCTTCGTCCTCTTTTTTTGGTTAGATTCATGCACCTCCAACAAGTATTAAATAGAGAGCTTCTCTCACTAAATATTTTTGCCAGTTTTTTTGGTAATATGTACTTGCAGCATTTTTCATACTCTATCTGAGCTATTTTCCTCAATAACAATCTTGTTTTTCTCTCATCTTCCCAGCTGCTACATTCCTGGCTGAATATTTGGTCAGTGTTTCCTTTTTTGATTAGTAAGTATAGCTTTTGCTTAATAACAATATCACCTAACTGGTAGTAATTAATACACAATTTTAAAAGATTTAAAACTTTACAAATTAATTAAAATTTTTTTAAAATGAAAAATTCTTTTAAAATTCATTGTCATTGACAAGCTTTTTTTATGAAGACAATAGTGAACATAATATATCTTATTTATAAAAGCAATTAAAAGCTTTTCTAAATAAATAATGTCTTAGTTTTATTGTATTTTAATTCATGATTCAGAGCAGAATTTTTGTAACTAGGAGTCCTGTTTTACAAAAGAAAATTGAGATTGAAATTCTTCAAGTACTTGAGCTTATAATTAATATAAACATAAAACCCTGCAAAAATGAATTTCTCAGATTTTTTGTAACTAGGAGTCCTGTTTTACAAAAGAAAATTGAGATTGAAATTCTTCAAGTACTTGAGCTTATAACTAATATAAACATTAAACCCTGCAAAAATGAATTTCTCAAAATATCATAAATTAAATGTGGGGGTAACAGATGTAAAAAAAATATTTTTACCAATATTTTCTAAAACAGAAAAAATTTCTAAAATAATTTTATTAATTTGTGATTAAGTCCTTAAAGTTTCATTAAAATCCAACATTTATTTGATTTTTGAAAGAATTTCCAAATCAATGTGTTTTTTACTTTTACTGTGTTTCACACGAAAAGTTCCCATACTAATTTATGGACACCTACTGACACAAAAAAATAAAAAATAACCAAGACTTTTGAAGGTTCTAAACTGGTTCACTTCTTGAGAATAATAAATGTTTTGATAAAAAATTTGTTTTTTTATTAAGTTTTGGATAATTTTTGATGTATATGAAAGTTTATTTTTTGGTGAATCTTTGGAGTTACCTAGATATATATAGACATCAATGGAAATGCATTAGGATATTTATCTTTAAACTGCTGAACTTCTAACTTATCACACTATTCTTCTGTATATACATGTATATACAAATTTGTTTTGCCTATATTAACTCTCTGTTTGTTTATTTTTGATTAAAATCTCTCATATTTTGTCAAAAAGAAGGAAGTAACTAATAGAATGATGATTCAGGAGATCAGATGGTTCACCAGAGTTCTTAAGGACAGGAACTACAGAAGAGGATTTCAAACAAGTCAGAAAGCAAAAAGCAGCATGCAAGGTATTTGTCATAGATCTTGAAGAGAAAAGGAGCCTGTTCTGAGCACATTTCCTTAGGACGGTTGCAGAGATAACGTCAAGTCTGCATGTTGTGTGGAAATCTAGTTTGGAGTTGATAGCAGAAACCATGGACAGGGTTATATGCATACCACTCAATAGAGATTCCATTCTTGATGTAAACTCAGGCAAAAATACTAATGATTTGAAAATGATTTATCTAAACTTAAATAAAATTTGTTACACCTACTTCTAAAACAAGAAGAGATTTAATTAATACAAAAGAAAATAGTAATCTAAAACCTGAAGCAGGAATTTACATTAGTACCTGTAATGATT
>OZ010597.1:63878569-63958569 GCA_963932145.1 Acanthosepion lycidas | reverse complement strand
AATTGTAATTAAATAAATAAATAAAGTTTACTAAATCAGAGAAATGAATTAGCTATTTTTGCCGTAAGTGAAAAAAAAAAAAAATTTACTTAAATAATATTTAAATATAAAATTTTAAAAAATCGTAATATAAATATACTTGATATAGAAAAATAATTTTACTTACTGTAAGTAATTCTAATATTGGGTTGGTGCAGAAATAGCGACGTAATGATGTTTTTTGACGTATTTTTTAACGTCAAAAAACGACATTATTGCGTCATTGTTTTTGCACCAGCCTAATACATTTACTTCTATTAAATGAAATATAGTCTATAAAAACTAATAATGAAAATATTTTAAAGTTGTAATTAAAATTGTAGTTCATTAAAATGAATTCTAACCTAAACTTCTTTTAAATTGTAATTAAATAAATAAATAAAGTTTACTAAATCAGAGAAATGAATTAGCTATTTTTGCCGTAAAAAAAAAAAAAATTACTTAAATAATTTTTAAATATAAAATTTCGAAAAATCGTAATATAAATGTAAAATAATTTTACTTACTGTAAGTAATTCTAATTCTAATACATTTACTTCTATTAAATGAAATATAGTCTATAAAAACTAATAATGAAAATATTTTAAAGTTGTAATTAAAAATAAAATTGTAGTTCATTAAAATGAATTTTAACCTAAACTTCTTTTAAATTGTAATTAAATAAATAAATAAAGTTTACTAAATCAGAGAAATGGAAATTTTACTTAAATAATATTCAAATATAAAATTTTTAAAAATCGTATTATACTTGATGTGATAATAATTCTACAAACTGTAACAGATTCTAATTACATTTAATTGTTCTTGAAAAAAATATAGTATATTAAAAATCAAAAGTAAAAATATTTCAAATTGTAGTTAAATAAAAAGTATTCTGATGTAGACACCTTCCAAAAATCTTTAAATATACGAAGGAAAAAAATGGCGTAAGAATTTTAGCCGTTAACAATAAAATTTATAAAAAAAAAAAAAAAAAATCCAGACGACACGCTTTTAACGGATGTTAGATTTCATTGAAAAATACATCTCTACCCACTACCAAAACGTAACAATAACTGATACATTAAAATATAGACATATTGAACACCCAGACACCCCTAGAAAACAGATTTATCTGTAACCTTGGAAACATGAATTTTGTTTTAGCTGTGTATTTAAAACCCAGTAATTTTAAAAGTTACCCCAAAATTTGCTTGAGGATGAAATGGAACTAATGTCTTTAATTTAATTACAAAATTAAATTCGGGGCTTTTAGCTTCCATTTTTGAAACATGGTTAGAACTGTGTAGCGAAAAAACATATTTTAAATCAATTAATTTATAATATATATATATATATATATATATATATATGCTATACTATACTAATTTGCACATATATATATATATATATATATATATATATATATGTATATGTATATCACTTGATGAATATTGATGAGTACTCTTATATCTAAAAATTTAAAAAAAACAATAATATTTTTGCTTTTGTATATAAATACTTGTCTCAAAATAAAATCCTTGCATTTTCTTTGATAAATCCGTCAGAGGACAAAATGCATCGCCTAAGGTAAGTTTTCCTTTCATCTTTATTTATATTATCATTGTACAGGTATACTTTATCTGAAATTTCACTCACACACAAGACACATTATTATTATTAATATATATATATATATATATATATATATATATATATATATATATATCTGTGTGTGCCTGATGCAATTAATAGATAAATTTTGATCTTAAATTTTCAATGTTCAGTCTATATGATTACTGTAGAAGTATTTGATTAAGTGCATTAACAAGGAAGGTAATTAGATTGAAAAATAAATATTTCTTGTGCAAATTAAATGCTACGACTTAGTGATGTACTTCTCTCTCACTGTGTGCCATTCTCTTGAGAGACTCTCGTTGTGACTTATTGATGATCTTGTCAAAGCTATGTCTCACAGGGAATTGAAGATACTTAAATTCAAAGGCTAAGTTGACTGAAATTCTGGGGCTTCTGGGAATGAGTAAATCCCCCTTTCTACCTGTTCCAATTATGATAGTTGCCTCAATATCACTTTTGGCTATTTGGAACTAGGTGAATTCCATAGCACAGCTCTAGAGGATTGAAGCCTATAAGAAGCACAACGGGCATCCCAGATTTAGTTGGAGCCTCCGGTAAGGAACAATATACAAATCAAGAAAGTTGTGGAAAGTAATTGGGTTCTGAAAGGCCGCCAAAATGTCAGCTGAATTTTCTGTTTGAAACTCTTTCTCTGTTGCAATGTTTGTATCTATTTCTTTGACTCTATTAATCTTTGGAAGAAGAATGCCTCACTCACAGAGTTACTGATACTTTTTGCAGTTTGGGACCATTTTTCTTTTTATGTTTAAAACAGTTGTAAAAGTAATTCTAAAAGTATCAGAATTTTATCTCAAATTTTGCTTAAGTTGCCCATTTTACAAACAAAATAGAAAAAAAATCTCTAATCTCTTTAAACTGAAAAATTCTATTTTCGTCCCAAACTCAATTGAGCTTAGAGGTCAATACTACCTATCCTAGCATTCTTTTGTGCTGAAATCACCTTTATGTAACAATTCACTCCCTAGAAAGTAATTGTTTCATTGTGATACAGATCATAAAGTCCAATTTTATGTCCAGTGACCTCTAGTGACCTTGGGAGTTGAATTTGACCTTTATATCCCCATTTGGACAGTCAAAGAACATGTCTGTACTTCATAGCAAAGTTCATTTTGAAAGAAATTACTTCATTTTGCTCAAAATGGCATGCAGTGCCATTAATGACCTTTCTTGATTCAATAACCTCGAAGGTCAACCTCACGTAGCCTATTTTATTATTCTGACGTCCTGCTGTTATCTATCTAAAAAAATGGGTTTCTGGGACCTTCCATTCGGTTATAAAGCCCAAGCACACACACATGCACATAAATATATATATATATATATATATATATATATATATATATATATATATATATATATATATATATATATATATATATATATATATATATATATATATATATATATATATATATATATATATATATATATATATAAAAAAAAGTAGATATATCAGAGGAATAGTTGGTAAGTGGGTAGTAATTGTTGTGCTAGACAATTTTTCTTTCCAGAATCTATCTTTCAAATTTACCATTCATTCCATGCATTGAATATTACTGCTACATCTGGTCTGCTGCTCTGTCTGCTATTCATAGATTCTTGTTAAAATACAAAGTAGAATCTGCAATGTTAATCGCCCTAACCTGGCATCATGGTTTCACTCACTTTTTCACCACCTTAGCATAGATTTCCTGTAATTTTTCTAATGAACTTTTTTTTTGGTACTCATCCTTAAAATGGCTATAATTTCAATGCAAAAGGTTTCTTTTTTTGGAAATATCATAATTTTGCAGTTGAAATGGCTAGACGTAAGTTCTCAGCTAACAGTTTTTCTCACAGTTTTTCTTCCACAAATTTACATGTATTGTCAAACATTATCTTATGTGCAGTATTTACATTATACAGTTATCAGTTATCTCCTGCTAATTTTCCCTCTGAAAGTTCTCCACTGCCTTAACCAGGTATTGAACTCACACCCTTTGGGTTTGTCACTGGATCTAACCAACGCCTTTATCCACTGTGCCATGTGCCCTTGAGGACTTTATCTTATGTCTTAATAATTCCTGTTGATTTATTGTTCTCTCTCTTTAATAGTGTTTCTTTTCTCTCTCCTATTCCCTCTCACTCAGTAAATCTTTGTGACTTAGTGAGTTTATTGCCTTGCTTGTGGAAAAATGATTAGAAGAAAAAAGAAAAAAGTGAATGGTAAAATGAAAAAAAATTACAAATAATACATTTTGTTCTGAGAAAGAACTTCTTTGGAGAAATGATGGTTTTATTTATTAAATCAGTTTATAAATAAAATGCTGGGGAAAAAAATACAAAAAAATAACTATTACAGTTTTACTTTGAAAACATTAAAGATAGAGAGATGTTTTGCTATAAATTAAAATTTTGATGCTCAGTGTATCTAGATGTTTCTCTTAGTCCATCTCATCCGACATTTTGCCTTTTTGTTTTTATTTTTATTGGGATTGTTTTTAATTACTCTATATTATTACCAGCAGTAGGTTGGTGAGGAAAACGGATATGTTGTACAATCCTGGGTGTTGAGTTATCATACAAAATTCTGGAATTAGTGCACTGTCACTATATTTTGCTTTAATAAACCACCTTTTCCTTTAATTAAGTCTGCATTGTTTAAGTCGAAATTGTGCACTGGCCAATTATGTGAAATGTTTAATGCACTGTGTTTATTATTTTGTAAAAGACGCCTCACACCAGATGTCAAGTTGAACTCATACATATGAGTCATCACTAAAGATGCAGTTAAAATAATCAGCTCTTTGTACCACTTCAGTAAGTACCTGATTCCACGTTCTATCCTCTATCTTTACAAGAGCCAGATAAGGCCAAGAATAGAGTACTGTTATCATATTTGGACAGAAGCTGCCCAGAACACACTTTCCAATCTCAACAGAGTCCAAAAGCATCTCTGAGTCATTGTGGGTGACAAATTATTTTCCACCCTCTAAGCTCTCTCTCACAGGCAGGATGTGGTAAGCTCTTTCACCACTTTCATGGAAAGTGCTCAGAAGAACTAAAATCCTTGGTACTGCCAGGCCTAGCCTTCATTGGAAGGAGCTCTGATTCCACTTAAATTGTAGCAAACCATCCTCATTTGCTCTGCTTTCCATCAGTGAGAAGTAATTTCCACTCAAACAGCTTCTTCCAGTGAACAGCTGCTTTGTGGAACCAACACCCAAGAGGATGTTTCCCCAATTACTACAATCTTAACCTGTTCAAATAACCTGTTATATATATACTAGCCGAATTAACTGCACCTTTCTGCATATCACACATATTTTTGTAAGAAAATGATGATTGATTTTAAATCATTGTTATAATTTGTAGAGAAAAATGATGCATTTCAATATTACTCAATGATTTTGCCAATGTGACCTCCATCTTCTGGCTTTCTCCTTCTATATTTTGGATAGATGTCATTCCCTTGTTGAAATTTAAATTTAATTTAAATCAAAGGGAAACAATTTTCAGTGAGTGGTTTGTGCAAAAGCAGCTTGATCTGACCCCTTTGATAGGAATTTGATGCAATACTTGATTGAATGAACTGATGAGCAGATTTCAACATTGCTATGACAGTTGAATTTTCATAGCAAATATGTATTGTAAGGCACTACCCACTGATTGGTGATTTCTTACTCAACTTGATGTCTATATTGTATCATTTTGATCTTGATGATTTGACCTCCATCTTCTGAATTTCTCCTTTAATATTTTGGATAGGAGTTATTCCCTTGTTCAAATCCAAATTTAATTTAAATCAAAGGAAAAAAAAATTCAGTGGGGGATGGGAGGGTGTGTCCCCTCCTCATCTTTGATCAAATTGAAATATACCTATCTAAGTATGCTAGGTGTCATACCCTTGTTTACATTTAAATTTAATTTATATCAAAGGGAAAAAATGTCAATGGAGGTTTTGTTTCCCCAGGGGAACCCCTTTGATCATAATGAAATTTACTTATCGAAGTACCCTGGATAATGTAGTTTCAGAATATATATGGTTATTGGGGTCTATTTCCAAAACCCTAGGAGGTGTTTGATAACAAACAGACTGGCTAAAACTTCATATATATATATATATATATATATATATATATATATATATATATATATATATATATATATAATATATATATATATATATATATATATATATATATATATATATATATATATATAAATATGTATATATATATATATATATATATATATATATATATATATATATTAGTTATCCTATTAGATTGGACCGTGAATTTGAGAACATTAGGGAGATTTTCCTCAGTAATGGCTATCCGGAGGCCCTCATTGACTTTATTATTATTAAGAAGACTAAGGAATTTCATTCCCCTAAAGTCCAGGGGCCTTCTAAATGTCCAGTGTATTTGAAGATTCCCTGGATTGGGGATAGGGGTCAAGGCTTAATTAAGCAGGTTAGCAAGTCGGTTTCTGGTTGTTTCCCATCAGTTGCTTTACGTAGCATTTTTCGAACTAGGTCTGTGTTTCCGTTGTTTCGCAAGGATGTATTGCCCTACATCAAATTGAGTAATTTAGTATATGAGTTTAATTGCCAGTGTGCTGCTAGTTATGTATGGCGTACAACCTTGCATTTGGAAACTCGAATCAATCAGCATGTACCTTCCAAAATATGACTTGGTAAGATAGATAAAATATGCTATCTTCCCCCCATGAATATGGAATCGGCTATTGCTCAACACTTAGTTGAGAATATAGCCTGCGCCAAGTCATACAAAAAACAGTGGTTTAAAATTATTCATACAGCCGATTCCAACAATCATTTGAAGATTTTGGAATCGGTCAGTATAGGATTAAGGAAACCTTCTCTCTGCCGGCAGAAGGAATTTGTAAAGTCTCTTAATCTGTTGGGGGATACTTTATTTTAACTGTCCCTCGCTTATTTATTTACACGTTATTTCCCCTTCCCTCGTTACAAGTATATACACTTGTTTGTTATTTTAGCTTGTTCCCCCTTTTTGCTCTTTATTGTCGTTACTATTCTTTTCGTTAATTAATTATCCAACGATTACCTCCTGATGAGATGTTGGTTGAAAGGGCCTTAGTGACTTTTAAAATTAAAATCAATACATTCCTTGTTTTTAAAATTATATATATATATATATATATATATATATATATATATCACAAGCACTGTGTACTATCATATATATATATATATATATATATATATATATATATATATATATATGTATTATCTAATGTTAGATTCTAAGTGCTGAAATGAAAAAGAGCCAATATAAAGCTTATAAATCTTGTAACTGAAAAAGTCTTTAAATTCGTGCAAAGATTTTCTATTATCAAATTGATTTTCAAAGAGCACCTGTTTATGATTCTTTGAAAAGCATTAAGCACCATTGTGTGGATATCTCATTGAGTGTGTAATGAAGTCACCTTGTACCACACTTGAGTTTTCATAGTAGTAATAAAAACACCTTGTTTAACATTTATACTCTTTCCTTTCTCAAAAATATTTTAATCATTTTATGAAAGTTTTTATGAAATTGTAAACTTATTGGTTTAAATGTAGTTTCAAAGCAACTTCTTAAACCTATCAACCAGGAAATATGCAACCCAGATGCTTTCTCTGAATGTGATTTCTTTCCTCTAGGGCGGGAGTTTATATATCTATATCTGTCATATATTTCTTTGCCACATGTTCACATCTCAGACCCAGCTATGCGAATCACACAGATTTTCACTTAGCAGCTTGAAGGTCCACTCACTGGTTACCTAAGGATACTGAATGTATCTTCTTCATCATTAAAGGCAAGTCCAATAAGATAGAATGACTCTTAAATTAAATACATAACATACTTATAAGTATTTACTATCAAAGTAAAGAAACATTGAGCCTGGTCAGTACTTTGATGGGTGACTTTGTTGGTTTAAGTCCAGCTTGGAATGTGTATTTATTCTGAACTTGTGTACAAAATTGTGGCACAAGACTGAAGGGGAAGTGGGATAAGGGTGGTCAACAGTAACTATACTAAACCTAGCTAATCAGATTCATGACCCATTCATTCATTACAATTCAATCATTTGCCACAATAACTCATCCATCATCATTCAATCCTACATGTACCACAATACCACATATTCACAGGGAACCTACAAAACTTCCCATGGCATAAAAAATTGTAAAGTTCAAAATATCTTTTTTTTTTTTTTTTTTTCTTATAAAGATATATAAAAATTATTTCATGAACATGAAATGATGGGGGAGGGATGAACCCAAAAAACAAACTAGAAATATAACTGCAACAAACTAAACAATAACAGATGTTAGTAGGACATATCCATCCCTTAAAAATAATGAGTGGCAGCTGTATTCAGCCTATAGACAGAATAAAGAAACACACTTGCTAATGGAGTGGGAAGGAAAAATTAAATGACAGAGAGGAAAAATCAAATACTGACCCAGTAGATTGGAAATCTCGACATGGCTCATAAAAAAGAAAGTGCCAGGAACAGGAAGGAACAACACTTACATTAACTAAGCAAACAAATAGTGTCTAACTTAACCAGGGAAGAGTTCACAGGAAACCAACCTGTTGCATTAAACGGGGACTTAAAGAAAATCAAAGCTAGCTCCATTCATGTGAACCAGGCTCACTACAGTTACTCACCTTTTGCTGGAATCCATTGATATCAAATGCTTTCTATCAGTTCTGATCTTCATCTTGAGCTGATGAACAGAGAATCCAACCAGATCTTGATGACAGTGATAGAAACACCATTCATTTCATCCCAGAAAATATGGTGACAAATTATCACACATGTATTCGAGATCAATGGACACAGCTGCTTGGAATCGATATGAGCCGTCAACTCACTGATATAGTCCCAGAATGGGTGCACATGATGACAATAGTAGAAGTAAATAGTAGCCATTTCCTCTAAGCCAATATCATGACAGTCGGGCAAATCTGCTCAGTCCCCTCTACATCATTAGAAGATAGGACATTCCAAAACAAGTGCCAGATAAGCGAAAACTAGAGGATCCATCGCAACCCCTCCACCAATTCATGATACAATAGCCTACGAGACCATCTAAGATCAACTGCATGATTACACCTCTGACATTTTTAAAAATTCTGATCCCTTAGATGTAGACTGGCCTTAAATCTGCAGAGATGAATTGCCCCACACTACCAGTACAAATTTTGAGCACAATCTATCCGTCCAAGACAATACCGCCAACGTCTGTGGAATATGTGAGTTTTAAGGCCCTATATAAGGAGGGGTAGACCCTAACTTGGACACACCTGTGTACATTTAGGCCATCTTTTTCAAATCTGGAGACACTATTTGGGCTATCTTAATATTTGGAAATGAGTTCTTGGCTCCCATCAAACAGCCTCTCACTATTAAATCCCCACCCCAATATTCCTTATGAGAATTATTACTCCTGCAGCTTGGGGAAAATTCTTTGAGTCTACCATCGACAGGAAGTCAATGAAGCTGAGCTTAAAAAGGAGCTTCAAGAGGGCCTTCTTTTGAGCAGAATGTTACCTCTATAAAATTTGTCTGTGCACTTGACAGATCCTTTTTCCTCTGGGGAAACATTTTTTTCTTTTTCTCTTGGGAGTGGGTGGGGAGGAAAATAGAGAAGACAGCCCTAGAAAGGGAAGCAGGGGAGGCTCCTAGTCTTACTTTTCTGTCTGATTGATTCCCCTTTTGCTGACAAAGAATGGGCTGATTGTATCTTTGCTCTCTCCAAGGCCTTTTCCACCCTACTTTGACCAGACTTTCTCTCCTTAGTTACTTTCTTCTCATCTTCCTTTAACTCCCTCCCCTTCTTCAATGAAGATGATCGAGGTGGAGGCATTTCTTCCACCTCCATATCAAATCTAGCTGAGGTAACTCCTTCTGTACCTCAGGCTGCTGCTCGTTCTGTTGTTGGGGCTGCTTGAGCTGCTGCTGATTGAATTGCTCCTGCTGTTTGTTGCTGCTCCTGTTGATGACCCCGTTTTCATTGAAAGGTTACTCCTGTTGCCTTTGCTGCTCCTTTAATTTTTGCTGCATGCCTGTCTGCTGCATCTGATTCTGCAGTTCCTATTTGTTCTGTTCTTGTTCTCCTCCTTCTTCTGCTGCTGCTTCAGTTGCCTTAGTCCCTTCTTTCGCACTGTTGTCCACTCACTGGGAGCCTGGATCAGTTTTTCTGGTCCCACTGTTTCCTTTAAAATTACCACTGGTATTAGCATTGGTATTGGTGCTGGGTTCTTGCCAAGGTATGACTTCACCATGTGCAGTGTGACACGACATGACCCATAGTACAGTCATCGACCCTCTGCCACAATGTAAATGGACCAACCATGACAAATCAACACATTTGCGATGTTAACAAAGGCTTTCTTTGTCAATGTCATTTGCAACATGAAGTTGCTAGTAGCGAAGCCTGACTTACTAATGGTGAGACATTGCTCACCCTTGCATAGTTCATGGAGAATGCTCCCAAAAGGTCTTTTTTCACATCTAATGGAATCCCATGCAGAGAAATCCACATCTTGCACATATAGTCTGACATGTTTAGTCATCAGGACACTCTCAGCCAATCGTGTGTCCTCCTCCTCCATCAATGAGAGGATGTTCAACATAGTGTGACACCTAATTGCCATTACGTTTGATGTCATCTGGAGGCTTTTAATGGCTTCCTCTAAAGTGTCATTGCTAACAGCCAATCAGCTTCTGTGTCTTAACACCAGTCGTCAGCAGGGAGATGATCTGGGTATTAATAGACTCCATTGTTATTGGCATGATAAGCAGCTCATTGCTAGAGATATATTTCTGGTATTCTTCTTGTATTCGGGTGTAATATGACACATCTTTTGTGGGGGGGATACTGTCTGGCACCCATGCCAAGGTTGAGGGCAACAGCAATTTTTATGGTTGAGGTGACTCTGCCATAATGATGGAGTTGCCATCTCAGCTCACCAACAAATAGTTGAAGAAAAAACAAGGATTATTTTTTTACAAAACAATGACAAAAAGCAATAATACTGCTGGACAAAAACAAACTTCAACTAACTTCATACTTACACACGATATCGCAATGGTTCTTTGTTAGGAATGAAAAATCTCTAATCTGTGGGAATCTAATCCAGCTAGGAAACACTTCAAAACACTTTCCCCTCTCCATTTTTTAGGCAGAAGCACACAATACATGCTGGGCTATTTTCCTAGCCAATAAAATAGGCTGGTTCTCGATTTCATCTGACTTAATCCCGGTCTGTCTTGTCTTAAAGTCAGAATGCTATGTTTGCTTGTCCGTACTTGCTTTTGTGTGTTAACCTCAATTATTAGTTTGTGAACTTTTTACCATATTACTATTACTTTATATCATTACTATCGATCGGTCTTGTATATATTGTTTGTTTGCTTTATATTATTTTTTGCCCTGTTCTTCTCTTTTGTTATTCCTTATGGCAAACTTTTTACTTATTTTGCAATTGACCATGGCTACTCAATCCACTTACTTGGAAATAACCAGGTGCTGTAAATGTGTAGGTAGTACAATTGATAACAGTTTGGAATGAGAAATTGGAGTACGAATTGCAGTCAGAATTTTGACATTTATTTACATACACACAAGACCTTGTTGAGGTTATGACATCAACATCTTTTCACCCCAGCTAAGAGTTAAATATTAGGGCTTGTATCTAGAAAAATTACTTTCTAACTCTTCCAAGATACCCATCATGGATGAGGAATGCTTATCAAGCCATGTGATAATGTCAAATTGAATTGAGTTGAGTTGGGTGAGTGCCCATTCTGCTATAAGCTGAGAGAGTGTTCAGTGAAAACGTTTATTAACACTTTGAACCTGAGCGGCCAGTATACCAGCCATTGTGTGAAAGTGCATATACTCAGGTGGCCAGTATATCAATCAAAGTCACAAAAAGCAGGAGTGGACAGCAGGAGCCCAGAGTGGGGGATCTGTACTCATCATAGGTTCTTGGTTCGATGGGTTATGTTTTAAAAAAAAGAAAATATTTTAGCATTAAATTTTTGGAACAAAATATTTATGACCCTAGCCGGGATTGTGGGAATGATGATGAGGATGATATGGTCTACCAGTAAACTGACCAGGTTATGAAAATAACAGGCCTTCACCTTGATCATGACTACCTACATTGCTCAAAGACATGCTCATTGTGACAGATATTTGAACATTTGTTTTACCCTGAACCAGCCAATCAAGTCACTTCATGTTTGCTCACTCTTATTAGACACATGATTTGACCTCAAAAACTTGTATTCTTGTTTTATCATGTAACAGGAGACAGGTATGGCAGAATGATTCATTTGTATTTCCCCTTTTATGGAAATCTTTATATCCATCGTATAATAACTGAACAGAATGGCTGAAAGCAAAAAGAATGACAAACATGTTTTGTTCTCAGAAAGATTTTTATATCACTAAGACATACACAAAACTATATATACATATATACATGTGTTCCATGTGGAAAATAATATATATATATATATATATATATATATATATATATATATATATATACAAAAAAGCAGAGTCTAAGGAGAAACATATATGGAGATACTCCTGTGTCTGGAGAAGCCATGTTTAGAACTCCAGATTCAAATGGGTTAGACTCATCTATGTTCCACATGAGGACATATTCCAGTAATGGAAAACAGCGAGTCTTGGGTTTTCTCAAATTGAGGATTGCAAGCTGGAGTTTCATTCTATATCTGGGAAAGATATATTTCCAAAGGAAAACAGTACTTGTAAGCTGCTAGGGAAGCAGATTTAACCTCTTCTTGGACCATGGGGGAGTCGAGATTAAAGAAAGCAACCTTATGGTTTAATTGCTGAAAACAAAACTTAATTTGGCTGCCATGATGAGTCACTTTTATTCTGCATTTTATTGATATAATAGAAATGTGGAAACATACTTTATACAAACTACAATATAAAAAAGAATATGCATGCAGTGTATATTAAAAAGTAATAGACAGTTGAAACAATGTGAATTCAGTAGCACAAAAAAGCACCTTCTGTATCCATACAATGAATTAAAAATGCATCATAATGATTAGTAAAAGCAAATCATCAGTGATGTACTCTGTTTTTTTTTGCTATTTACAGATTTTACACAATACAATTGTTTCACTAGTAACCTGACCTACTTTTGTAGAAAGCATGTCCTCACCTCCCTCATGATACTACAAAAATACATGCTCAATGTAACACTCATTTAAAACTTTTTACACTAGCCTATAAAGTCACTCCACATGTGCTTACTTATTCTCATTTGGCAGATGATTGACAAAGTTTAATTTGATCTCCAAATCTGTTGGTACATACCACAGTAAGCTTATTTAATCATGGAATATTTTTAAAAATCTCCACAACTTTACATACCACTTTTAACTCATTTGGTCAGTCACAATACATTCTCCATAAACTGTACAAATTATATTTTGTGTTTAAGTAGAAATTTTCCTTTCTTTAAATAAAAACAAAAACAAAAAAAACATGATGTGCTGGAAATGTCGCTTCAGTTTTAGTAACATAAAACTAAAAAAAAACAGCCAATTTTTTTATATATACTTAAATGGCAACTAATAGAAAAACAATGACAATTAATTTCTTAAATGATGCTATTTAAAACTAAATGCTCCTAATGCCACTGAATAATGAACAGTTTATTACATTGGACATGCACATTGAAAAATGGGAAGACATTACCAAGGATTGCTTATGCTGGAGATCTGATTTACACTGAGGGCTGCAGCAAAGAGAGGAAAAATGTAGGCTTGTTGCCAAGGAGAAGCTTGCACAATGGAAAGAAAACAAGGCAACACCAAGGAGAAGCATCTTCACATGCATTCATTGCAATCAATACTGTCACTCCAGTGTGGGCCTGTGTACATATATATATATATATATATATATATATATATACACACACACACACACACACATATATATATATATATATATATATATATAGGGTAAAGGTAATAAATCCATTGCTATATAATCCAAGTGGATCCTAGTAATATAAAATATTAAAACTGATCCACAAAAAGAGCTCAATGTATTTATTATTACAGAGCAAATAATTATTACACAATAAAATCCAAAATAATTATCTCATATGAGGAATAGGCTTATTTGAACTGATGTAATTCATCAGTCTTATTCAAACCCTGGTATTGACTGAGTTTATGTCGGAATTAGAAATTTAACTGTGATAGCTAGAAAAAAAAAAAACATTGGAAAACTAATACAAAGTATACCCATTTCAATGTTTCAGTCAGACGAGAGGCACAAGGGAGTGTCAGGGGAGGGTGGAAGGTATTAGTCTTAAAGGGAAGAGGTTTTTATGAAATTAAACCCTGGGATATTAAGCTTATGACATTAAATTGGGGTTATATGAAGAATGAAATGTTAATTTGAAACTAAGAGAGGAATAAAATGGGCATATATATATATATATATATATATATATATATATATATATATGCGTGTGTGTGTGTGTGATTTTTCTCATTTTACCTTATTGAAATTGTTTGCAAAGATGTATTCTCGCCATTTAAATCATTAACCTCTATATTTGTTTTTTGTATGAATGATTCATGTAATTATAAATTGAACTGCCCCTAGAATCGAAATTAAAATAACTGATCCAACGTGCAACTTTCGGATTATAAGTGTGACATTCCTGTAATTATTGAACAATATAGTTCATGCCAGATTGACGGAAAACCTACCAGTACAAAATAATTCTCTTATTACTATATTCGTACAAAAACGCACAACCTTAAAATTTAAAATTCAAACTCGGCGTTGTGACCGCACATTCCAAAACAATAACACATTTCTCATAGCATTTCTTTGGATTACATCTATATTTTCATTCTCCTCTTATTACCGAGAAGTTAAAAAACAAGAACAATTCTATTTCCATACCTGAGGATGTCTGTAGGAACAGACGAAAGCTTGTAAAAACTAAAAAAAGACCTTATGCAACTGGAATTTATAAACAGGGATCATATCATTCATATACAGGTTCGGGGTTAGTGTACCTTATTTATATTGTTTGCGAAGATGTATTCTCGCCATTTAAATCATTAACCTCTATATTTGTTTTTTCTACGAATGATTCATGTAATTATATATATATATATATATATATGTGTGTGTGTGATTTTTCTTAACAATTTCCTAGTAATTTCTTCCTTGGTACTTCAGATGTTCTTTTGTTCTTTTATTTTTCTCTTTCATGTTCTTTGGAAGTTTGTTTAGAGCAAGTTAATGACCTTCTAGGCTTCCTCCATATGAATAGTATTTGACTCTTTTATAATAAGAATTATATGTCACAGTGGGGACATCAGGATTTTAAAGATCCTTACATGGGGCATGGCCAAAAAACGTTGGGAACATTTGACCTAGATGTATAACCATTTCGGAACACCTTGGTGCTGTAAGCTTGGATTGGTGCATTGTGTAATGGATAATGACTCAGAATTGTTAATCAGAGAGCCGAGTTCTAATTCCAGTTTGCTTCTTTATATTTATATTCACAAGGGGCTAATTAGCAAGACTTGTGTCACTAAAATATAATCATCTCCTCACTACCAAATACTTTAAATAACATGCAAAGGTTGATAAACCTTAGAAAACAAATCAATCAATCAATGTGAAGAATTGTGACTCCCCCAATTATCACCCCCCACCTACTTAAAAGGATATTCATTCTCATATAATCAAATGAAAAATTACGTACCTCAAACTTCTAAAGCATTAAAAATTACAAGGAAATTGATTTTTAAATCTAATTATGCCTTGGGATCTGACTACCAAGATTTTTATTGTTATCTGAGTTTTAGGATTTCAAACATTTAACAAAAAAAAAAAAACATCTTGTAAATGAAATATGAAAAAGGTTATTTTCTGAAGGAAAAGTAGAAGCAGAACATCAGTTAAAATAACATTTAGATATTCTTTTCAGAGATATACAATGACAATAAAATATTTAATTGTTTTGCAATGATTTTTTTTTTTTTATCAAGTAATTAAGTGTTCTTAGTATAGTGTGAAATGTGTGAACAAGTGGAGAAGTAGGTAACCTTGTGGGACACCATGCACTGCCCTACCTTGGCCATCTTTGGGAGAAAGACCTCAAAGTCATATGACTGATTTGAAGCAAAGTCTGCAGTGATGGTTCCTGTCTTTGTGGCCAAGTGCACTGCTCTTGCAGAATACAAGTGGTCACCCAGCAAGAGAAACCTGCAGATCCTTTGAGCTGCCAGGTGCAAAGCTCATCAAACTGCCAGATGCTGTGCCAATGAGTATTGCACAGAGCTTAGCAAAATCATCCAGGCAGCAGCAATTACTGGGAACATAAGAGGGATGTACAATGGCATCAAGACAGCAATGGGGCCAGGGCAGAACAAGACAGCTCTCCACTGCAGAAGTCATTCTAGACAAGGGGCAACAGATGGAGAGATGAGTGGAACACTACTCCGACCTCTATTCCAGGTAGAATGTTGTGATGACTGCAGCCCTTGATGTCATTGAGAACCTTGATACTGAACTGACCATAGAGGAGCTTAGCAAGGCCATTGACAGCTTGGCCTCAGGGAAGGCCCCCAGCAGTGACAGGATAGGGCATTGTAAGAATGCCCTACTGCTCCCATTGCACAAGGTCCTCTACCAGTGTTGGAAAGAAACAGAGGCCTCTCACTACTCAGTGTTGTTGGCAAAGTCTTCACTTGGGTCATCTTGGTTCACCTGCAGAAACTTGCCAAACATGTCTACCCAGAGTCACAGTGCAGTTTCCTAGCTGAAAAATCAATGGTAGACATGGTCTTCTTCTTTCAACAACTCCAGGAGAAGTGCAGAGGATGGTAGATACCCTGCACTTTTATTGATCTCACCAAGGTGTTCGAACTCATCAGAAGAGAAGGCCTCTTCATAAACCTCTCCAAGATTGGCTGCTCACCTAAGCTGCAGAGCTTGATTGAGTCATTTTATAGTAACTGTGCAGTTCAATGGAAACACCTCTGAACCCTTCAACATTTGCAGTGAGGTCAAACAGTGCTGCATCCTTGTTCCCACTCTCTACAGGATTTTCTTTGCATTGCTTCTGAAGCATGCATTCAGCATATTTAGAGAAGAGATTTACCTGCATACGAGATCAGATGGTGGGTTGTTCAATCTCACCCACCTCAGAGCCAGGACCAAATTACATGAAGATCTTATCAGAGACATGCTTTTTGTCAATGATGTAGTGGTAGCGACTCACACCCAGTGTGAACTTAGGTCATTGATGAACAATTTCTCGCAGGCCTGCAGAGACTTCGGGCTGGCCATCAGCCTGAAAAAGACAAATGTACTGGGATAAGGTACTGAAACACCACCAGCCATCGCCATTGATGACTGAGCTCAGTGCAGTCAATCAGTTCACATACCTTGGCTCCACCATTACTGACAACCTCTCCTTATATGCAGAAATTGACAAGAGAATCAGAAAGGTAGCCACAACACTTGTGCACCTCACAAAATGTGTGTGGACCAATCCCAAGCTGTCAGTGAAGACCAAGATGGCAGTGTACAACACCTGCATTATCAGCACACTGTTATATGGCAGCAAGGCTTGGACCATGTACACCAGGCAAGAAAGGTGTCTGATCACCTTTCACTAGAGAAGCATCCATCGCATCCTCAGAATAGTGTGGCAAGATAATGTGGCCAACACTGAGGCCCTGTCTCGAGCAGGTTTGTCCAGCATATTCACACTGCTCAGACAGTGCAGATTCTGTTGGTTGGGCTATGTCAATCATATGCCAGATGGCTGCATCCCCAAAAACCTCCTGTATGGAGAGCTGGCCACTGGAAAGAGACCCACTGGGCAGCCACAGCTGCAGTACCGCGATGTCGTGAGACGTGACATGAAAGCTGTGGACATCAACACAGAGTCCTGGGAGAGCATGGCAGCCATATGATATGAATGAAGAGGGACCCTGACCAAACACCTCAAGTCAGAGGAGGAGAAGATAACACAACACCATGTAAAGGTGGACCTGCAGAAAGCAAAGTGACAGCTCCAACAGACCAGAGACAGAACACGCATGTGACCTCTGCAACAGAGATTGTAACTCCCACATCAGCCTCTACTGTCACAGACATTGATGCTCCAGCGATGCAGACAACTAGGATGCTACTCATGGTCAACCCTGACTGACAGCAGCCTATATACACTACAGTGTGAAATGTGCTTTCAGACTTACTTTATTGTGGTCAGCCTAATGTGTCTGTGAGTTCATAGAGCCTTAGTTAGTGATTGCCGGTTAATCCTTTCCACTGTGAGCATATACAAGGACTTAGTCAGATACTGCTGTCTCTCAATCTCTTCCATTGTGTGCAAGTAAGTTTATGCACAAGTAGTTCAAACTAACCTCCCAAATTGATTTGAGCCTCAACAAGCAGTACACTTCTATTTTTATATCCATAAGGGGATTCAAAATCTAATTTCACATAGAGGTGTGAATTTTTGAATACAAGGTTTTCATTGGTTAGAAAATTATTTCACACTAGTTCCTGAAAATCATTTTCTCAAATTTGCAGGAGTGGTGAAAGGAGCTATTGTCATCATTTTCTAAATGGTCCAATAATAACACATAGTTCTTCAACTATGTCCGTAAATATGGTGGTAATGATTGTTTATCCAACAAACCTTCTGATGGGATTTTGTTGGCTGAAAAATATATAGGATTTAATTGCTGTATAATGTATAGGTTTTAACCCATAAACTTATTGACCATATTTTATCCAGATATACATCTGATTAATCATTTTGCTGATATATATATATATATATATATATATATATATATATATATATGCGTGTGTGTGTTTGTGTGTGTATACAGAGAGAGAGAGAGAGAGAAAGAGAGTGATAAATCTAATTCAGATTCCTATATTGGGTCTGTTATAAGCTAGTGTGAAAGCTTATTAAATATAAGTTTCCATCAAAAGTAGCATATTCTTTTTTTTTTTTTGGTAAGCCAAAAAACATTAAGGTCTGTGTTATGCCTTTTTAGGGTTTCTTGTAACTATGTTTCCAAATTTGGTTTATTACAAACTGGAGGTTATAAAATTTATTTAATTTTACTTACATATATGATATTTTACATATATATATATATATATATATATATATATATATATATATATATATATATATATATATATATATATATATTTAGATATATTTTATTGTGGATGGGGAGTGCAGGTCTTGGAACATTTAAGTGAGTTTAAGGAAAAAGAAATTCAAAGCAATGAGAATTTTAAAAGCCAGAAAGCAAGTTGGACAGCTGGCGCCAAGAAAAACAAAACCAAATTCAAACAACCACAACAGAAATAACAAAATAAGACCCTCATAACTCTGGGAAAGTCTCTTGAATAATAAACTATCATTTGAATGCCAAAATGGAGGCTCAGAAACTCCCAGTGAGGAGTGGTTAAAAATATTGATTGTCAAAAATACTGAAAAAGAAAATTTTGTGATATATATAGTTTGTTTTTTTTTACTCATTTTTACTTTTAGCCTTTTTTTTTTTATCCCATGGCCATCTAAAAGTTTGCATCAGGCAGAGAAATGGTTTGGATTTATTACTTCGCTTGTGTAGTGCCTTTTAGATTTGTTGATTGCATGCTCTGAGCAAACTCTTCACATTCTTTATGTGGTAATGTTTTTCAGATGAACCAACATTACTACATACATTCATTGAAAATAAAAATATTGTTACTCATTTGGTAAAGAGATTGTTCATTCTCATTTAGTCAATTTATAATTGTCACAAAGCCATTAGAGAAATTATTATTATAATAATTTATTTTATAATATGTCTATATTTTTGAGTTGAAGTATTGTAACTATTTACACTATTTACATTGTTCAGACTATTGTCCTCATCTTTCTTGCCATATTCATCTTCAACATCTCTCTCTATTTCTGAGATGAGGTATTGTAACTATTTACACTATTTACATTGTTCAGACTATTGTCCTCATCTTTCTTGCCATATTCATCTTCAACATCTCTCTCTATTTCTGAGATGAGGTATTGTAACTATTTACACTATTTACATTGTTTGGACTGTTGTCTCCATCTTTATTGCTATATTCACCTTCAACATCTGTCTCTATTTCTGAGATGAGGTATTGTAACTATTTACACTATTTACATTGTTCAGACTATTGTCCTCATCTTTCTTGCCATATTCATCTTCAACATCTCTCTCTATTTCTGAGATGAGGTATTGTAACTATTTACACTATTTACATTGTTTGAACTGTTGTCCTCATCTTTCTTGCCATATTCATCTTCAACATCTCTCTCTATTATTGAGATGAGGTATTGTAAATATTTACACTATTTACATTGTTTGAACTGTTGTCCTCATCTTTCTTGCCATATTCATCTTCAACATCTCTCTCTATTATTGAGATGAGGTATTGTAAATATTTACACTATTTACATTGTTTGAACTGTTGTCCTCATCTTTATTGCCATATTCACCTTCAACATCTGTCTCTATTTCTGAGATGAGGTATTGTAACTATTTACACTATTTACATTGTTTGGACTGTTGTCTCCATCTTTATTGCTATATTCGTCTTCAACATCTGTCTCTATTTCCGAGATGAGGTATTATAACTTTTGCACTATTTAGATTGTTATAGTTCCACATGTCATGCCCTTTCTGGATATCTCAGTTTCTATAATACAAGGCACAATATATTAGATTGAAAAATAATGACCGATTTTACAATCAGTTTCTATTGCAGATGTTCTGTTAATATTATATTAACAAAGAAGACACTTTTATTATTAGGAATGAGTAATATATTTTTGCGCAACTATTATAATAATATGGTTTGGTTTGGTTTGGTTTGTTTTATGGCATATCAATGTCAATGGGTTATTTAATGCTGACTAGATTTTTATTGCTGGTAATATTTTTTCTCAAAAGTATTACTAGTAATATTTTTCCAAAAATGTATTGCTGCTAACATTTTTTTTCAAAAAAAAGTATTGCTGGTAATAATGTTTTACAAAAATTTATTGCTGGTACTAAAACCTATTTTTACACTTTTATAGTGTTTTGTCCCTAGTTTGGGTTTAGCTATTTGCTCATAGCTTGGACCCTAACAGATGCTACCACCCCAGGTCAGGGTACTCTGGGAAAACCAGCAATTAAGAGGTAGTTCCACCTCCTGATCAGAGTCCTTGCTGTCATATGCAGTTTATCATCTTACCCAGGACAGAATATATTAGGAAACAATTAAAAGATTTATTCTAAAATCCAACATTACTTTCCAAACAACATAGTACTTTATGTATTTATTTGTCTTTCATCACCTTTTCTTATAAATGAAATGTTCTCTTATTAACTGGAAGCATTACTCATCACCAATAAACAAAAGGAGTGTATGGGATGTATCATCAGTGGTAGTTGCAGTAAAGTGATCAATCTTACTTTACTCAGGTGAATTGGGGTGCAGAAGTGTACTCATGCCTGGCCTACATCCAACTCTCACACATAGCTCCAAAAAGTTGCATGGGCACTGCGACGGTCACACCCCAGTCAATGGCATCAGTCTGCCAGTTAAACTGTGTGAGGGTAATGGGAAGAACACCTCTCCCTGAACTATCTGTGCCAAGCGGTATATTGACCAATCACCAGGAACTGCATCTCAGAGATCAAAGGAACCCACAAGCCATAACACTATTACCATCAACCACAGTTACAATAAAAATAGAGAAAGTGGTGACCACATAATGCACTAATTTAATAAATGATTGAATGAATAAACCAAAATATGTAATATCATCTTAACAATGTTGTAACATTGAAACCACACTACTATGTGTTTAAGTCATTATTAGAGAAGCATCTGGCACTTAAATTCATAGACAACAATCCGAATAGTACAAGCCATGTCACTTAAGGAGTTCCAACAGTAGCGACAGCTAAAATGGATATTACATGTAACTCAAAGAGAAAATAATGACATGTCCAAGAATATGATATTCCACACTGCTTCAAATAAAATGCTAGGAAGGAAACCCCATCACAATTGGGAAGAGTGATAACAGCTGCTGAAGTTGAGAAACCTATTTTCTGAAAAAATGTTTTAAAAGAAAGATTTGATACATTTCAATTAACAACAGTACAAACTAATTGGTCAATGAATGCCAAATGTTTCCTTATATGGAAACATTTAATATTACCATTGCCATTAGTCTGTTGGAGTTTTGATTTCTGTTGTGTTGTTCCTGACTATTACGTCAGAGTTATTTATTAGATTGTTTATTTATAAGAAAAATGTGGCAAAGTTAAAGAAATGTTCTTTCAAAAATTAATTGGTTTTATATAAAATGTGGCAATATATAGTTTTTTTAATTAAGACTATTTTTATATTGTATCTTACATAGATAAGATAATGAGAAGATTTTAGTGCTTTGAAGATCCTATCTAAGTCACAAAAATGCTACACTAACGATAAACAGAAGACACTTAGAAGTGAAATTTTGATCCTAAGCAGAGAACAGAGATGCTAGACTGATCTTAGTCATTAGTACTTGGAAGTGACACTTTGATTCTAGACAGAGCCCACTAATCCTCAGTAGATGGCTGTGAGTGACATTTTGATCCTTAGTAAAATACATAGATAACTGATATAGTTCTTTGCAGAAAGATATTATAATAAAATGTTTGTAGTAATTTCTGTAGGTAAATAAGGTTGTATTCCTCAGATGCTACTCATACTATAATAGAAGACTTAATGCTTCTTCTGATTACACCATTCTTAAATTTGCACATGCACCGCCAATATAAAAATGGTCACCCACTTCTCACTGATCCATCCCTTTTTATTATGCCAAAACAGCAACCAGCATTCTTGGCTTCGTCAAATGTCATCCTCCAGTTCAAATAATCAGTACATGGATTGCTATTAGTTCATGCCATTTTCATGCCATTGCTGCTATGTGTCACATATTAAGTTAAGGAAGTTATTATTTACCTTTACACATGCACCGCCAATATAAAAATGGTCACCCACTTCTCACTGATCCATCCCTTTTTATTATGCCAAAACAGCAACCAGCATTCTTGGCTTCGTCAAATGTCATCCTCCAGTTCAAATAATCAGTACATGGATTGCTATTAGTTCATGCCATTTTCATGCCATTGCTGCTATGTGTCACATATTAAGTTAAGGAAGTTATTATTTACCTTTACACCAGATGCAAAGCACATTTATTTCTACTTAATTGTACACTACAAAAGAATACTGCCATTTTTGACAGCCACTGTTAGTATGACAGTGAGTCAAAAAGTAATGCAGTTTATTTTATTATATAAGAAATAAGAAACACAATCAAACATTTGTACATCAAGATACAGCTATATATCATAGGTTCACATCCCTACTTCTCAATATAGTCACCACCTCTTTCAATGGCAGTGTTCTGCCTACAAATAGAGATATGTATCCCAGTTTTGTAAGATTTAGCTGTAAAATTTAGCTGATGTAGCCAATTTTTTACAGCACTTTTCATCTTCTTTATGTAAATAGTTTAAACTGATTTTTTGTTTCAGAATTTATATAATAATATATATAGATAAAAATATATAGTAAAATGACTATATTTTACTAATTATTTATAATGGAAACAGTGTCTTTTGGCATCTGAGCAATTTTTAATATTGAAGAAAAATGATAATTGGCAATATGTACATGTTTTTAGAAAGTAATTTAAAAAGGATTTTGAGCATTTCTTTTTTATAAAAAATATTAATTTCAGTAGCTTAATAGAAAATATAAAGATATTCAGGAGTCTTCTTTTTCCGAACTGATATATAATATCAGATTTATGCCTTGTATACACTTGTAAGTTAAGGTAATTTTCTTTATCATGCAATTTTTAATTTTCGTTCATTGTATTTTTAAAAGAAATTACCAAAAGGATAAAATTTCATTTAAAATCATATAATCAGTGTACTTATATGATTGGGTAACAAAAGCATTTAAACTAAATATTAACAAAATCTTTTATTGTTATTTGTGATTCACTACATTTTGTTCGGTTTTATTACATGCAACAAAGAATATCAATTATGTTTAAGCTCACAAATATAAATCTGGAATAATTAACTTGGGACATGGCACTCCACAAGCTCCTATCATTTGTAGCTCTAAGCAGTGTTTGTCCTTGTTCTGCTATCCATTTGCATAGAGTTATTTGTGTTCCTTGTTGTTTCCCTCTCCTCTCTTGCTTTCAAAATGCCCTGTGAGGAACAAATTCTCTGAGCCATCTTTCCTCATTATGTGTCTCAAAATATCAGTTCTTTCTGAATCTGAGTATAAGATACCTTTATCTTCCTATTAAACTTCCTCATTGCTCACATGTTCTGTTCATATTATTCTTTCTTCATGATGTGTCCCAAAAGTATCAGCTCTTTATGATTCTAAGTATAAGAGTACTTTTTCTTCCCATTTTCCATAAAGCTTTCTCATTGTTCACATGTTCTTTTCATGTTATTCTTACCATGTATCTGTTGCATCATCGGGAGGAGATTGAACTGCCATATAGGAGTATTGTTATCACATAAAATTTCAGCACTCTTTCATTGTTTTAAATTAAATATTTCTATTTCTTAAGACTTTGTTTGGCTTTTAGATGGCATTTTTTGCTATCCCAATGAAGCTTTGGGTCTCTGTGTCACACTTTCTTTGGTCTTGGATTGTCCTTCTTGCTCATGGCCAATTGATAGTTAGTCCTTTCTTCTCACTTTCCTTTCATACCTTGTCTAGAATTACTTGCAGTTTTCTTCCTATGTCTGTCATCAACAGGGTGTCATTTACATATCTTATGCCTTATAGGATTGTAACCACCAGTAATAAACCCTGGTAGGACTTCTAGTTCTCCTAAAAATCCTTCACAATAAAGTTTGGTTAGAAAATGCATCCTTATCTTCTGTACTTTTCTATTTTTGTGTACTTTCTCAATTCAGTTTCTATCCATAAGCAGGTGTTTTGTATCCGTTTCGTAAAATACATCTATTGGATGCTTTAGTACACATTATCAGTAATATATATATATATATATATATATATATATATATATATATCGTAAAATACATCTATTGGATGCTTTTGTACACATTATCAGTAATATATATATATATATATATATCGTAAAATACATCTATTGGATGCTTTCGTACACATTATCAGTAATATATATATATATATATATATCGTAAAATACATCTATTGGATACTTTAGTACACATTATCAGTAATATATATATATATATATCGTAAAATACATCAATTAGATGCTTTAGTACACATTATCAGTAATATATATATATATATCGTAAAATACATCAATTAGATGCTTTAGTACACATTATCAGTAATATATATATATATATATATATATATATATCGTAAAATACATCTATTGGGTGCTTTAGTACACATCATCAGTGATGCTTCTAGCCGAGGTTCATTAGGGTTTTCAGGTCTTTCAGCATCATACTCCCCTCTCCACGGTACGCTATTCCATAAAAAAGGAAGGAAACACAGTCACAATTTCTATCTGATCAGGAATATGGCAGTGTGCTTGGCTTAAGATGTTTTGAAATTGTTCTAATACCTCTCTTGAATAAATCAAGTTGTTCTAGCAGTTCAAATAGATCTTTATGCTGTACTTAATCAAATGATATTGCTTCATCTCTGAAAGATACATAGACATATGTCCGTCTGTATTTTTATTGCTCACTCTGATAGCAAATTGATCATAAAGATTGCATTTATTGTTCCAGTATGACAAAGCCTATTGAGCCTGAACAAGTTTTAAAATATTTTTCAGCATGGGTAGAACATCAGAAATCAGATGTTAGTTATGCAGAGAGGTGAAAATTGATGGAAACTATCTAAGAATTCAAGGAAAAGTTTCGGTCTGTTGTGTTTCTTTTGTGATGGTTTTATTTAGAAGCCGTTCAAATCTGGGAGAGAATAGAAACTGCAGTCAACCACCAGATCCAGGAATGAATACAGAGACCAAGTCTATCATGGCTTAAAATGGACAGACTCCTTTTGTTTAGCAACTGTGAAAGGAAATTTGAAATGGGAATGAAAGGAAATGGAAGAATATAAATATACCAATATTCTCACATAACCATTCTCTCAGATGCTACAATTATATGCAGAAATAAACTCACAGGCTGACTGATGCAAGAATAAACAAAAACATACAGACACCAGACAGATTTATTTAAGGCAAATGTTATTAAAGACAACAGACATTTTATATATCTTATATATAAAGTACAGTGTGTTTGTGTGTGTGTGTGTTCAAGCAACTCCTCTGCTCCCACTGGTCTGATTTCAATGATTCATAGCTCATTCAAAAGCCCTAGAAAAGTTAGGCACTGGAAATGATTTTCATTGACCTCAGATTCAGGGTTGCCAGATTATGTGATGTTAAAAATGTATATTAATGTATTATTGTTGCTTTCATAGTTCAAAGGGAGTAACTCTTATTTTATTTTCGTATCCAAAATTGCAGTTAGCTTAAAATTTTAAGCTAGCTGTTATGTCCTATTGGGCAGCATTTAACCTAGCTCCTGTGGACGACTCTTGGTTTGGCCATCATCAAAATAGCTAGGGAGGAGTAAATGCGATAGGCATCAATAAACTACAGAAGAACTCAAAACTGATCGCTGCATTTAAGTATTGAATTAATGTTTAAGTTTACCTTCTAAAAGTTCAATGATAATTCTTCTGTTGCTACTTAATTTAAAGACATATATATATATATATATATATATATATATATATATATATATATATATATATATAGAGAGAGAGAGAGAGAGAGAGATAGTATTACTATAAATATAAAATTTGTCACTTGATTGATGTTATATTCAGCAGCTCTACTCCAGAGCTTTTTAGATAAACCTTTGTGCAATTGCTCAGTCCACTCATCAGGAGGTATCAGCAAATGTTTATCAATTTTCTCATTTTTGTTATTTTTTATATTTAATTAAAAAAATAATTCATGAGCTTTTTATCCTTATTAGATTGATTTTTATTCTTTACATGTGTGTATCTGTATGTGCGTGTACCTGTATGTGGGGTGTGTGTATGTGTCTGTATGGATGTATTGACGTGTGCATATGTGAACATGTGTAGGATGTTGTTATTTCTTCTTTTCATATTTTTCTTGTCTCCTTTTATGCTCTTATTATCCTTTTCTTTATCTCTGAGTGTCAAAGGATGATGTAACAATGTTATATCTGCTGTTAGAGATGAGCTATATTTAGATTAAGTTTCTGGAATATTCTGGGGTTTTCTAAAGTTTTTGAAAATATATAGGTGTATTTTGTTTGTTTTTTTATTTATTTCTTGTTTAAATATCTCGATTTTTTTTTTATTGATTGTCTAAATGTTTTTTTTTTTTTTACTTAATGCTTAAATGGAAAGGGAAACCACCTAAATATTTTTTTTCCCTTTGCCACCTCCCACCTGGTTGACTCCTATATTTTTCCCCCTCATTTTTGTTGTTCTTTTGGGTCAGGCTTTCTGCCATTTTTTTTTTGTGGCATCACCCAAACTACTTTGGTCTTCTTTGCTTATTTTCTTTTTCTCTATGCAGATGATACTTCATAGTAGGATATTTTTTCCATCAACCCCTCCTCCATAATCGCACCATCCCCGGGGCATAATTCCAAGATTGGATTGTTATATGTTTTTCGGTAAATTTTCTGAAGATTCCTCATTGTGAGAAACATTTATTCATGGCAGGGTAGTGATTTTGGACATTTCTAGGTTCAGCTGCTATTATTGCAGAGGTGAGGCACTGGCTCCATTCACTTGATGCCATATTCTCCAAGGAATATATTTATGTGTTTGTCTGCTGATGGGAAAAGTAACATCATAATTCTGAAAACATACACACCAGACCATTCCTCAAAATTCTGAGAACACATCTTGGTCCATAATTCAAAAACAACCTAATATAAAGTTATATTCTACATGCCAAATTTTGACATTCTGATATCTCTTTCAGATGTATCAAGAACATTAGCATGGCACCTTCCTGTCTGGCACAAGACATGGAAAGGAGCACTACACTCATGACAGTGAAACAGAGATAGTGATCTTGTACAATTGAAAAGAAGGAATGATGTGAATGCACCACAAAGGCTTCCATGGTGATACCTAACAAGTTCACATTGTCTATAATAGTCAGAGGGTTGTATGCAACAAGGACTATGTTATGTCATCCCACTAAATCCTGTAGATAGCTGAACCTGGTAAACAGAGGAAAAGAAAAAAATGGAGGGAAAACACTAATGACTTAACAAAGAAGATAAAGAAATTATTTCTCTGAGAAACCAACATCTTTTGAAAATTGGAGACCAAATCAATGAAGCAAAAGATCATGATAATACCATGCAAAACCAAAACAGAAGAAATGTCTTGGTCTTAAGAAACATTGAATCACACTTGAACCTTGACCACACCAATCTGAAGATGCCAGAAGAAATAGAATGTACAGCTGAACTTTACAAAGCCTGTATCCTACTGTAAACAGCAATGAAGCTAGTGATAAGGAAGTAAAGAAAGCTATACAAACGATTAAAAAAATAATGAAACTTCACTTAAAATTGAAGCTGAACTTTTGAAAGTTACATACTCTGTCCCCAAATCAAAAAATAAATTTGTAAGTTTTATGGAGTCTGGAATCAAAAGCACATTCCAAAGCAATAGGGTCTGTTATGCATTAATGCTGTATGGAAACAAAAAGCTAGTCCCAAAGATCCTCACATGTACAGAGGTATCTCAATTGGATCTCTTATGACAAAAGTAGTAATAAATATCTTATTATCTACACTCTTGCTTACAACCATAATATGTTAAATACTCATATAATCACCAAAGTGACATTGAGCCTAATCAGTGCTCGTGACTGCTTAGGAATACCAGGTGTTGTAACCTTGGATGTGTCTGTGAATTAATGGATAACAGCTTGGAATTGGCAATTGGAGAACGGGGTTCAGATTCCATGTTCATTATATTCATTTAAAGGCAAATAACCTTCAGAAAGATATGAATGTGCATATTCTCCCCACCAGCTATGGGTTATTAATAGGACTTGTATTATCAAATCATTCTCTCCAAAGAAATTCTTAGAATTTAAAAAAAAATATTTTCTGGATTTAAATAACTTTCAAAAGGTTGATAAGCCATCAAAACAAATCAATCAGCTAGACACTCACCTTTCTCTGAAAGTCAACTTCTGATGTCCTAGTTTTGTTCTGGTAAAGTGTGTAATGATGGCATATATTTCATCAAGTGACATCAAGAAATCACATAGCTGTTGAATATAAAGTAGTAAAATTTTGTGTTGATCTCAAAGCAGCATATGATCACATCAATAGAGACTTTCTTGTCTCTTCCAGCAGAATACACCTTTCAATCTTTGACTTTCTGTGTTGATCTCAGAGCAGCATATGATCACATCAGTAGAGACTTTCTTGTCTCTTCCAGCAGAATACATCTTTCAATCTCTGACTTTCTGTGTTGATCTCAGAGCAGCATATGATCACATTAGTAGAGACTTTCTTGTCTCTTCCAGCAGAATACGTCTTTCAATCTCTGACTTTCTGTGTTGATCTCAGAGCAGCATATGATCACATCAGTAGAGACTTTCTTGTCTCTTCCAGCAGAATACGTCTTTCAATCTCTGACTTTCTGTGTTGATCTCAGAGTAGCATATGATCACATCAGTGGAGTCTTTCTTTTCACTTCTGTCTTTCAATCTCTGACTACACTGAATGCCTTGACTCGATACAAGAACTGTATCGATCCACAAAGTCATATATGTCTGGTAAAGATTTAAAGTCTGAATTGTTTCTAACCTTATCAGGAGTATGACAAGGAAGAAATAAGAGCCCCATTCTATTTAATCTCTTCCTAGACTATGCTCTGAGTGTATACAAGCACAGATGTGAAGAGATGGGCACTGATCATTTAATCTTTCCATATCATAGTGTACTGATGACATAGGCATTCTTAGCTGGAATATGCTTGATCATGGACAAAGAAAATCAATGACTACCAAGTGTTCCTAGAGTAGGTGGTCTAATATGTGCCAACAGCATGTGCGTTGTCTTTGATTTTGTTGACAGCACAGATTACTAGGGTGAGTTGGGTACTATCTGTGAGACAAAGAGTACCATAACGCAATTCACACCACCAGAAATCTGGAAGCAGCATGCTGTACTGCTTGGGATTTGCCCTGAAAAGAGCGTTTGGGTGTTAATCTGTGGACAGTGCAGAGGGTTCAGAAAGAGTTGGATGAGCATAAGGTAGCTTGGAAAACTCAATCTGATTTGTTAGTGAGGGCCTCAACATGGAGGCCTACATCATGTGCTACTCTGGGTAAAGAGAGTGACTGCTGGAAGATACTATGTCTGACAACAGGACTCTGCACTATAACACACAAACAGGAGAACCCAGTAATCAGGCCACCTAACTCCACAGACTGCAAACACCATTGATTATTATGTAGGGGGCGCAGTTGAGACCAACAAAGCTCTTTGTAACACCAAAGATGAACTGAAAACAAAGATTATGGAAGCATTGCAAAACTTAAGCAAGCAGACTGACCAGAATAGTTGAAGGAGATTCCAAAGTATATATATATATAAGTATATATATATATTAAGAAATGGACAAAGTCCGACAATTTATTTATTAAAGACTTTTTTTATGTTTAATGTTCTTTTTATAGATACAAGTATTTAAGTAAATGCTCTATTTATAATATACAGTATTAAATAACATTTACCGGCCTGAATGTCCGAGAAATTTTCATAGAAAATATTCGTCATTTGACAGGATTCGAACCTGCATCCTATACGGAACTGCCATTTAGCCCGGCATGCCTAACCGCTCGGCCACAAAGGAGCGTTTGGTTGGCAATGTCGAATTTAATGCTTATAAACTTCAATCTTCCATGAATCTCGTACATTCATAACTGCTCATGGCGTATCAAATGTAAACAAATGACGTCATACATTAAGAAATGGACAAAGTCTGACAATTTATTTATTAAAGACATTTTTGCAAAGGATCGTTCGGTTGGCAAGGTTTATAAGCAGTAAATTCGATATATATATATATATATATATATATATATATATATATGTATAAGAAATGGCAGATATTTTTATATATAGTGCTCAATAATAAAAACATTAAAATTATATTAAAAATAGAGTGTTAATTATATATAAAAAAAGACTACTTAACTATTAAATATCAATTTAAAATCTAAACATTTTTAAATCAAAAATCATAAAAAGGTACCCCAATATAATATTCCCAATAGAAATTTTAGACTCTGTTTAGAAGAAAAATTTAACAATATTGATTTTGAAATAATGGGCTGCTGCCGATATATTATAATTTAATTACTAATAGAAATTAACAAATTTAATTAATAATATAACATAACATCTTCTCTATAAACCATTAAAAAAATTAAAACATTAAACGTAATTTAGAAGAAAAATTTGATTTTGAAAAAAAAAACTTTTAACTGGAAGAAAGATGTCCGGCTGAAAAAATGAAGACGTAAACAAAAGCAAAAATTCATGGACGTTTGCTTGTGAAAAAAATGTTAAATTCATGAATATGCAGGTGTACAAAATGCAGTAAAAAATGGATTGAAAAAGATGCAAAACGAATTGTTAAAACTGGAATTATCATTTAAAACCAGAGCCCTATGAAAAATAGAAATTTTACCAAAAAACTTTAATGTAGGGTAAAAAATTGATATTTAAAAGTTAAGTATTCTTTATATATACATATATATATATATAATATTAATGGTCAATATATATATATATAATAAAAAGGCTTAAACACTAATATTCCATGGTCATAATTTATTCCATTGGAATCGTTATGATTCCAATAGAATAAATTATGACCATGGAATATTAGTGTTTAAGCCTTTTTATTATATCCTTTCTCTGTCCTGGACATTGAGTTCTACCTGGATTCTATCCTCTTGGAATTTTTTATTCAAAAAATATATATGTATGTGTATGCATCTATGCATATATATTTATATATTTTGCATATGTATGTGTATATTTACCACTAATATTATCTATCTATCTATCTATCTATCTATCTATCTATCTATCTATCTATCTATCTATCTTTCTATCTATCTATATATATATATATATATATATATATAACATTAGTGGTCAATATATATATATATATATATATATATATATATATATATGTATAATATTAGTGGTCAATATATATATATATATATATTGACCACTAATATTATCTATCTATCTATATATATATATATCTATATCTATCTATCTATCTATCTATCTATCTATCTATCTATCTATATATATATATATATATAACATTAGTGGTCAATATATATATATATATATATATATATATATATATATATATATATATATATATATATATGGATAAAATCCAAGTAGAGCTCTAAATTGTCTAGATTTTAAAATTTGGATTGTATAATCATTTATTGTGTCTAATGTCGTCACAAATGTATCCACACTTTTCCAGTGTCTGTTTTTAATTTTAGGTTAACGAATCGGTAGTAATTTATTTATCTATATCTCACTCATTTAAAATGTTATTTAACTTCTCCCTTTGAAATTGTATTCCCCACCCTCACCTCAAGATCTTTCCTGTTTTTCTTTCTTCCGCTACACCCCTCGCAAGAGCTTTCATACATTTCCTCTCACACTTTTCTCACTCCCACATATACACTCTCACTGAAATTTTGTTTTTATACCTGGAGTTATATTTTTTATTTTCTTTTAAATTTGTAGGTCTGATGAATTGGATCATGATTATGATTCCAATGTAATAAATTATAACCATGGAATATTAATGTTTGAGCTTTTTATATATATATATACACACACACACAAGTTTGATTTGTTAAAGGCCATCGGGAGTCCTTTGGCAAACAGCAAATTACCAACAAAAATACTATCAAAATTAGTTACTTCAGAATGGATAACATGGAGAAATAATAACTGCACAAAAAAATAACTCAATGAAACCAATAACAATTACAACAAAAATAACATGCTTCAAAATAATACCATTAAATGTAACTGCAGAAACAAAGATAATTGCCTACTTAACAATAAATGTTTAATCAATAACATAATATATAAAGCTATTATAACCAATAACATTAACACAGATGAAAAAATTTACATATGCACCATAGAAAAAACTTTTAAAGAAAGATATTATAGCAACAGAATGTAATTCAAAAGAAAACAAAATACACAAACAATACAACCCAATCAAAATATATATGGAGCTAAAAAGATAACAATATCCCACCAAAATCAAATGGGAAACTATCAAAAGAGCTTTCCCGTATACTATTAACAATAAAAATTGTAAATTATGCTAAGAGGAAAAATTAGGAATAATTAATTTTAAAAAGCAAAACAAACTCTTAAACAAGAAAACTGAAACAATGAGTAAATGTAGGGATATAAATAAATACTTACTTTGCTATCCAAGCACTAATTAAAAATAAATAAATGAATATAAATAAAATAAATATCAATAAAATAAATAGAAAATAAACTTTAGATAAATAAATGGAATATATATGATATAAACTTTAAAAAAAATTAATTTATTAATAAATAAACAAAAGAAAAATATTAAACATACACACCTATGTGCACATGTGTACATGTACATATAATTATATACATACACACATGCAAACAAACACCTAAGAATGACTAAACCTCACCCCACATAATTAATACCTCAGTATAAAGCAGCAAGGGAAAAACAAATAAATTACTAACCATTAAATAAAATTGAAACTTTAGATAAATAAGATATGATATAAGCAAATACTTACTTTAATACATATACAATATTAGCACTTACATATATGTGCATGTGTGCAGTGTGCATGCAGTGCATACATGAGTGTGAAGAGTATATAATATATATAAATATTTAAACAACAAATTCTATTAACCCAACCAACCATAAATAATAACCAAAAATAGAAAAAAATAACCATTTAAACATTAGTTTATTAATAAATCAGAGATAAGTGTACATGTGTCTGTATACACTTGTTTATATGTATATAAGTGAACATGCATATATACCTATATATGTGCATGCATGTATGTGCATGTGTGTATACATGTGTATAAATACAGACATATACATATAAATTCAAACAATAATAAGCAAAAATTTAATTATAAATCTAATCTTCTACAATTAATACTTATGATATCACCAAACCAAGTAAGAACACAAAATAATTTCCCAGTGAAGATATATAAGTATATATGTGTGCATATATATATATATATATATATATATATATATATATATATATATATATATATATATATATATATATATATATATATATATATATATATGTATACACATATATATGGGTGCATATATATATATATATATATATATATATATATATATATATATATGTATACACATATATATGGGTGCATATATATATATATATATATATATATATATATATATATATATATATATATATATATATATATATAGAATGTAATATCCCATAATAAAAAATATTGCTCTAATATTTTTAAATTAATCTGAAACTCTTGGATCAGGATGTTGAAGTCAACATCAGTCAGCTAAGTAACAAACTTTTACTCATATTAAAGATATATATATATATATATATATATATATATATATATATATATATATATAGAGAGAGAGAGAGAGAGAGAGAGAGAGATAGAGAGATAGAGAGAAAGACAGAGAGAGAGAGAGAAATAGAAAGATAGAATTTTTAACACTTTATATCTCTTCTACTTAACATATGCAAATAGGTACAATCCTATTTACCATTCCTCTACACCTCCCTAAATTGCAGAGGTTTAACGGCTTTGGTTGTTTTTGAACTTCTACACTTTTAAAAAAAGATGAATATAATATAGTCATATGAAGATGCAGAGAAACAGTTATGATCTACAAGTCCCCTGTGATTAATATATGGTGGGGTTATACTAGTTTATTACCAGTTCTTACTGAGTTAGTTCTAAAATAATTGGAGATACATAAGCATTAATATATATTACTATTAGCATAAGGAAAATGGAGGCAATCTACCAGCTGCCTCCTTGTCCAAAACATGATTTGGGATGTCAGACAACCTCCATCAGTTCATCAATTCCCAGACACTCCGATACAGATTGATGGGAAGAAACTGAAGTATGTGAAGTCATTTACATATTTAGGAAGTAAAATGAATGCAAATGCATCCCTTGATGACAAAGTAACAAATTGGATTGCCAAAGCAACAAGAGCATTTGGGAAGCTTTGCCACCATCTATGGAATGAGAACCCAGATATGGAACCAAAATATGTGTTTATAGAGCGTCTTTTTTGACAATACTGTTATATGGCTCAGAATCATGGACCCCATATAGGTCCCATACCAATCAGCTTGCTGTCTTCCACAAAAGTTATCTCCATCTGTGGCTATACTTTTGACGATAGGGTGTCCAATGCTGTACTTCTCGCAAAATGCAACATTGGTGGAATTGAGACTTTCTCTGATGCAGTCAAAAGTTTGCTGGGATGGTCATGTTGCAAGGATGAGTGACAACAGAATGCCTAATGTCCTCATGTATAGCCAACTTGACAGTAGACAAAAGAATGTTAGACAGCCATGGCTCAGCTATAAAAACATGCTAAACAGTTACCTCTTAGCTGTCAATGTGCATCATGCTAAGTTCAAGCAAGTTGCCTGGGATAGAAATAACTGGAGATATTTGCGACAGATTTGTATCAGAAATTTTGAAATCAGTCGTATTTGACCAGCTAAGAGATGAAGGATAATGGTGAAAAGTATCAGCAAATATTCCTGTTGCTATGTCCTGAGATCCTCACTGTTGCACAATGTGTGGTCACTAGCAGGACTAAAGTGTCTGATGCAACATAAACATAAAAACTGTATGAGCTTGTTGGTTCCTCATATGTCGAAATTGACAGGAGAGTCTACCATATATATATATATATATACTATATTTATACTATAATCAAATCTCATATGCTATTGTCGGCCTGTCAGTTTCCTAGGAAACTGATCTGCTTGACCCTCATATGTCGAATTCGATGGGAGAGTCAAATATATATATAAAATAGATAGCTTAGTTAATAAGACAAGAACAAATGAAAGGGTACCAATATAATCAACATGATAAACATTTATTAAGTATTAAATATTAACCATATGACAGAAATGAAGCATGGAGAGTTTTATGTTCAGAATTTTTGGACACACAGAGAAATGGGAATTACTCATTGACAGATGTTTTTGCAGATAGGGTATCCTCCAGTGAAAATTGTATTGTTAGCAAAAACCCGATCTCTGTCTGATTCCTTGATGTGCAAAACTTTTTATGAAGATAAACGTAAATTTAAAATCGGTGTAAAAGTGTTAAGCAGGTCTATTATTACTAGTGTGTGTTGTGGACAGGGAGTGAGATTACAAATATAGATGAAGAGAGTTATAGGTTGGTCGCAAGTTGTAGCAAAAATCTGCGGACCAAGTTGTCAAGTGTAGAAAGATGGGCTATGGTTATAATATGATGTGATGAAAAGGAAGAAAGAGAAAGAGAAATGAAGAAAAAAAAAGAAAAAAGAAGAAGAAAAAAGGAAATATATAATGAAATATTATTAAATAAAATGAAATGAAAAATAAAATTTAAAAGAACAAAAAATAGATAAAAATTTCGATAAAAATTTGCATAAAGTATTTGGAAATCTATTGTTGATAAAAAAAGATGTACAAAAATAAATAAATAAAAAATAAGGAATAAAGAGGAAAAGCATGTACATATTGTAATGAAAATAGGACAAGAGATTCTGTCTAGTAATCTTTTATTCAATTAAGAATCTTACTACTCATTGGTATTTATCAATCCACCCACGTGGATCGAATGTGGCACAAGGCCGTTTTAATGTGGGTATCCCCAAGCCCATAGGCTCGGCCAAAAATATGGCCTTTCTGAACCTGCCTAGACAGGTTCAGGCCCTGTCAACCTCCCCGGACAAAACCATGCCCTTTGGCAAAGCCTCATCCGGGTTCCTCTCTGCTAATGCAGAGAGTTCGACAGTCGCCGACAAATCTTACTACTCGTCGGTATTTATCAATCCACCCACGAGGTTTGAATGTGGCACAAGGCCGTTTTAATGTGGGTATCCCTGAGTCTGTAGGCTCGGTCAAATATATAGCCTTTCTGAACCCGCCCAGACAAGTTCAGGCCCTGTCAACCTCCCCGGACAAAACCTTGCCCTTCGGCAAAGCCTCATCCGGGTTCCTCTCTGCTAATGCAGAGAGTTCGACAGTCGCCGACCATTCTTACTACTCATCTACTTGACAAGCGGAAATGTACAGCTTTTATAGATTGGATTATCAAAGAAGAGATAATCCATATTCACAACACATATATAGACGCATGTGTGTACAGAAGTGAACATAACTGTGTGTAAATATACACAGGCTACCACACAAATATATGAATCTCAATACACATATAGATGTAAATACATGTACAAGATTAATATGTATCTATACTAAACTTCTCCACTCCTTACATAATAATACATTTTTAAATTAAAAAATTAAATAAAATATAATTAAAAATTAAATAAAAATTTATTGAAATTAATTAAAATTTAATTTCTCTAATAATACAGTCAAAATAAAAATGACATGAACCGATGCTTAACATAGATCATGTTATGTCTCACTAATGTAGATTCTGTTGAAATAAAAAAAATTCTGATGACACTAGTTCATCAGTGAACTATAACAATAGAAATTTCCAAATTGTTATATATATATATATGTGTGTGTGTGTGTAGCTTTAGAACAGTAGTTGTTTGAAAACTGCTCCCTGATTTTTAAAATATCTAATTTAAGAAAATGGTATAATCAAGAACTAAATGAATATAAAACATTTGCTACTTTCAAAGAGTTAATATAATTACTGGAGAGACGCTTCGTGTTGTTCTAATTAGGGAAAAACTGACTGTAGAAAAGAGATACCTGATAGACATACGAGAATGTTCACAATTCAATCATCATACGAGCATAATGGTAAAAAAAAATTGCTGCAGAAACACAAGAATGTCATACTTGATAGATTGATTTCAAGTCTGGGTTTTATATGCCTATAAAAATGAAATTACAGATTCCTAATTTTTTAAAACTTCTTCCTAATGCATTTATGAGGTTGTGGCTAAAATCAAATTAAATCGACATTGTTGTAGGCTGTCTCCAATGCCTGCTCCACCAACATAGAAAGTGGCTTACTTTTACATTGGTATGTATGACTAACCTTAACACTTCCTATAAGGCTAAAGAGTTACTCAAGGTAGAGGGTTACGAACAAAATGGTAATGAGGAATAATATGAATGGAAGAGAATATGGTAAGAGTTGGAGATGATGAGGATAAGGATGACTGATTGATTGATTCATTATTTATGGCTAATCAACCCTTTGCTTGTCCTGGGTATGATGATAAACTACATCCAGCAGCAAGGCCTCTGATTGGGGGATTGGAGGGTTTCAGGCATATGGAAGCATATCTTAATTGCTGTTGTTCCCAGGTCCACTGTGACCAGGTGTGGTAGCACCTGTTGAGGGTCCTAGCCATAGGCAAATAATGAACCCCCCAAACAAAATCAGCATTATATTTTTTATAAAATGAGTAACAATAAATTTTATGATCTACAAAATATATATCTAAAAAAACATACATTTACCCTGAAAGTATAAAATTATGTACAAAATATTTGGAGTTGAAAACATAAAATTACATACAAAATATTTAGGTTTCAGCATTAAATAACCCATTGAGGTTGATATGCTGCTAAAAATAAATCAACCAAAAAGAAAATCAGCCATTTGCAGGTTATTTAAAGCCAAAAAATATTTTTAGATTATATGGGTTTTTTTTTTTTGAGATAATTATTTAGTGAGATAAGTCTTACTAATTAACCCATAGCTGAGGGGGAAGTGGTGGATTCATACCATTCCCAAAGTGAATATAACAGACCTAACTGGAACTCCCAAATTAAAATTCCAAGCCATTATCCTTTACACCCGACACATCCACCTGGTATTCCCAAGATGTCAGCTATCTTGGTATTTACCAGGCTGACCAGCATGTTGCGTAATTTCAGTGATTGTATGAGAATCAGTGTTTCAATAGTGATTTTCCAAGCGTAGCTTAGATATGGCACAAGGGCGAAATTAGGAGGCACCCAGTGAGAATCGAACTCACTACTCAGTCGTAATTGCTTTAGCAAGCCAAGATTGCTAACTATTACGCTACCTCGAGGTGCCCTTGATTTTCTAAGCCCGGCTTAGATGTGGCACAAGGCCGAAAGTATGGGCACCCAGTGAGGATCGAACTCACTACTCAGTTGTAATTGATCTAGCAAGACAAGCTTTTTAACCATTACACCACGCCGAGGTGACTGAATCACTGTTTCAATATGATGTGACCATATGGGTGTATAAAGCTCTAATCTTTAGTTTCACCAGTTCAGATATTTACAGTAAGACTATACCGCATTGTGTAACTAAGCCAAAGTTTGTAGAAAGGGAAGATTATTAGGATGAGGAGGATAGATAAAAAAATTGCTCCTCTTAATGTTAATGCCCAAAGCCTGACATGCAACACTGCTTGTTGCCATTTCAATTAATTGTAATGGTAGAATTAGCCATTTCTATGAAGAAAACATTTCTCATTTATTGACTGAGCAGTATTACGCAAGATTTATAAAACCTTTTTTAATAAACATCTTCTCAGAAAAATACATATCTCAAGTTCACTGTTATTGCTCCCTCTAGTATTGACGGGGTTTCCTTTCAAACCTTTTCTTTATGGTAGTATGGAAAGAGAATATCTTGATTACATTATTTTCCCTTCCAGTTACATGTATGTTTATGGCCATATGATGTTGAAATACCAGTTCTCACCAAAGTTAAGCAAAGTCAAGTGTGGCCAGTACCTGTATTGGTAACTGCTTGGGAATACCAGGTGCTGACAACTTGAATGTGAGGGTGAGTGTAATAGATAATGGCTCAGAATTCAAAATCAGAGATCTGAGTTTCAATTCTAGTCAGTTTTATGTTCAGTTATACACACATACCCTGAGGAAAGGTATGAATTCACTTCTTCTCAAAACTATGGGTCAATTAGCAGAACTTGTATCAGTAAATCATTATCATCAAACTCTTACAATCTAAAGGATATTTCTGGCATTAAATAACCTGCAAAAGGTTGATAAAACATAAAACACAAATCAATCTATCATATATGCTATCCATTTCTGTTGTTGCTGCAGTTAAAAATGTTCAAGAGAAGTGGGCTTTATTATTGGGTAAATATATGGATTTAGATGAGACAAACACAACAGAAAGATAATATTTGGTTGTCTCAAGAGCAAAAGAGCGAAACAGTACTGCGAATGACATATATATATATATATATATATATATATATATATATATATATATATATATAATGTAATGAAAAACAAACCACTTTAAGGTACCATTACGATAATTTATTTCACCTAAATCCTTTTTTAAGGATTCAGGATCATCAGGTAAAACTTCCAACAACGAATTGAGAGGAAAAATGGGATTAGAAATTGGTGGGTAGTGTAATTTTTGTAATTTAATAAAGGGGGTTGAGAGTGGTAGTTAAACAAACAATATAAAGTATAGGGAGGGGTTAATTTTATATCTCTCTTAAGTATGTTTTATATTGGAGTAGGAGGAGTGACAGAACCTTGACCTCTTTAGATGGTTAATAAAACGGAAATGAATTGTAGAAAATATATACAAGTGAGTCTTATGGTAAAAAGAGAGATGGGAGGGAAAAAGAGATGGAGTTGTTATAATTTTGTTTTAACAAAATTATGTAAAATATAGTTTACAATGTTTGATAGAAAATTCGATGTCTGAAAAAAATTTTGTTATTAACTTAAATTTTTAATTTTTTAAGTAAATAGTTTCAGGACTAAATATAACTATTATTGTAATAAACATATTTATCTAGGACATAAAGAAATATTTAAAATTTTAATAGTTTATTCACCCGACTAATTGTATTTCCACAATAAAAAAATAAAAAAATAAAAAAAATAACATCTATTTTAATATTTAAAATTAATTTATGAATGTAATTTATTTAATTTATATATATATATATATATATATATATATATATATATGTATGTATGTATTTAGATATGCATGTGTATATGTGTATGTATGCATGTATATATGTGCATGTATGCATGTATATATACATATATGTGTATGCATGTATGTATACATGTATATATATGTGTGTGTGAGTGTGTGTATGCAATCCTCCTTGATTCTGAGAATAATGACTATTACGATATCAGCAGTGGACCAAGCAGATGAAAACCTGTAATGCTTGTTACACAAGAGGTTGTCCTTATCCAGGTGACCAACAACCTTCTTGCTGATTAAAAGTTTCAAAAATTTTGAGGTGGGTGATGAGCACTCACCTGCATTCTTGAAAACCAGGCATACAGTTATACAAGCTTAGGAAGGCTTTCTCCTTCAAGTAGGTGCTAAATAGTTTTGCTGAGATTGGGGATAACTCAGGGTTAATATTCTTGAGGACAACCACTAGGATTTTATTCCTGATAAGTTTCAAAACTTCCTAGGCTCTGATAAAAATATTAATTTTGTAATTTTAATGTTAATTTTGTGCTCTGTGAGAGGAGAGTTTGCCTTATATGACAAGGATAAAATAACCTCTGAGCCATTTATGATATTGGGCACTGACACTTTACCTCTATTGAGAATTTGGTTGGATATTTTCCAGGATCCTGAACAGCTTGTGTACAACTGAACTTTCTAAAATTCTCTTGCAATGATTGCAGGCAGTTGTGAATGATAGGATTTATTGTAGTAGCAGTTACAGCACATTCAAGTATGAACCAGTGATGGCTGTTCAGTTTTTTGCTGGATTTTTTTCTGGAGTATAAAACTCTCCACTCCAGAAAGAATCCATTCTGAGGTAAGGGTGTCAGTTTTGAAGATAGTATGTTTGACAAGGGCTGATGAGTTGTGCTTCATCCCTGTAAGATCTGAAGCTGTTCCATTCAACACATCATGGGATGTTTATGGTTAGGTATCAACTTTAACATTGACAATAAATGATCTAAAGTGCAGTGGGGTGACACTTCAGCAGAGCATTTTTCAGGTCAGGATGTGAGGAAGAGGTCTACTAGGTTTGCCTGAAGTATATTGGCAAGAGAACCTTGCCTAAGGCCAAGTTTGGGATTTGCAGAGACTGTTATGCCTTAAAATATCCAGAGATTTCTATATTTCTTTTAATAATTGATGAATAAATTATTTTACCTTATGTTTTGACAACTGATGAAAGAAAAAATTTTAAATTGTCTTAAAAATTGATGGTGAAAATAAATATATTTTTGTGCATTGTTATTTTTAACATTACCTGCTTTCATAATAATAAAAATATTTACTGACAAAATAGCTTCTTGCTCTATTTTACTGAGAGTGGCAAAATAACCTCTTCCTAAAATTTAAGTTTTTGGAAAACACTGTTTCTCATGGATTTTGGCTAGTTAAGAGTACTCTTGGATAGCTGTCTGAGAATTTTTTTAATTTAAATAAAAAATGCATAAAGGAAAGAGAAAAATATAATATAAATGACAATTTGAAAAACTTTTACTTTGATATATATTTAACACATCAGAAAAGAATTTTATTTCAAGGAAATCAACATAGATATAAGATTCATTCTAAGCATCAAGACACTTGATTATTTACTCTAATTGTATCATTATAGAAATCATACTTAAGTAATTTCAACTTTGTTTCAAGCTTTTTTATGTTTCATGTATCACAAATTGGTTTAGGAATAATTTAAACACTGTGGAATGATTAACCCATGGGCATAAAAGCTGAGATGAAATTAGTTAAAATCTAATTTCTATAATGATTCAGTCAAAGTAAAAATTAAGCATTCATCCACTTAATGTTTTGTCTCACTATCATAGAGTTTGGTCTTGGGAAAATAAAATTCTTCAGCTGATTATGTTGGATCATTTGTGAAACATGTCAAAGAAAGAATTTTCCATAATCTTTTATTTATATATATATATATATATATATATATATATATATATATATATATATATATATATATATATATATATATATATGTATATATATATATATATATATATATAATATGTGTGTGTGTATATATATATTTATAAATATATATATATATATATATATATATATATATATATATATATATATATATAGATAGATAGATAGATAAACCTAGTGAGCCAGATAAACCTACCCAGGTTTCACCTAAGCAGATCATCAGGGAAAGCTGGCTAAAGAGGCAAAGGGAAACGCAAATTTATAGGCGATAGCCAAAATTATACCACGCTACCAAAGAACACAAAACATCGGGGTGGGGGGGTTAAAGATTTCTTCAACTAAAAGGGGAGGGGATATTAAAATACAAACATTAAGGTGGAATGACAAAATAAAGGGGGAAATTTGTCTTAATTTAGTAATCAAGATTTTTTATGCCTATATATGTTAAGAATTTCAGTTTTGGAGTTTAATAGCTGGTTAGGTTGATTATATAAAGCTATGGCTAATTTCTCCTCTGTATATAATTTACAAAATTTTTGGCCTGCTTTATATTTGGGGCATTTTTTTAATATTTCTCATTTGAGGATGGGGTCTTTATCGTTTTCTTGTCTAGTTTTCCATACATAGGTGGATAGTGTGGTACTATGTTTAGTTGTTTCATTTTTAAAACTACTCATGTGATTATAGTAGTGGTTATATATATATATATATATATATATATATATATATATATATATATATACATATACATATTATAGACCAAAAGTTTGGAGCCACTATCTGGATTTTTTTTTAATTTTTTAAAAATTGTAGATTGTGTGCCTTTTTCAAAACTAATTAGCTCACTTCAGATCAGAAAGACATTCTATTACTGAATAATAATAAAAAAAATTAACCCATTAGTAAAGTTTAACTCTTTTTTTGTCTAATGTATCTTTGGCTTCTTTTTGCCTTATCTCTCTTTTGCCTTATCTATTTTTGACCTCTTTGTGCCTTATTTGTTTTTAACCTCTGTTTGTCTAATCTATCTTTGACCTCTTTTTACCTATACCATGCTGGCTAATGGTAATCTTAGAGCTTGCAGATTTTAAACTTTAGGTAATGCCTCTGTAAAAAATTGGACACCATATACTAAGAGTCAAGTGATTTTAGCAACATAGCCAAGTAGGAGATAATTAAGCCAAAGAATGTATGAAACTTACTAATTACAAATAAATACCCCCAACCTTTGGCTAATAGTGCATGCATATATATATATATATATATATATATATATATATATATATATGTTATGGGACCTTACCCATAATAAAATAATAGACTATTCCATACGTAATAAATACTGCACCTCAAGAGGAAGCAGGGAGTTCAGCCTGAAGTCAAACGACCGGCTGATCGGTTGAACTCTCTACCTTCGGGTGGTGAGGAACCCGAACGAGGCTAGGCCGAAGGGCAGAGTCTCTTTCAGGGAGGTAAACCGACCCTGAACTGGTTTATACAGGTTCAACAGGCATTTTTTGGCTGAGCCTACAGGCTCGGAGATCCCACGTTAAACCGGGCTTTTTCGGGTGACTAAATACTGTTTAGTCTGAAGTCTGGAATGAAGTCCGTCTGAAGTCAGTCAGTCAGAGTGAGCAAGTCAGTCAGTCGAGTCAGAGGCAGTCTGAACAGAAATCTGATTGTTCGTACTAACACTTTCTACTTCTCTATAAATATTCCTGTTTGTAATATATCTGTGTTATTCCATATCCGCCTTCGAGTTCTTCTTTATTGGTTCTACCTTGGACTGTCACAATGGTACAAGGAACCAGACCATAACAATATATATATATATATTATATATATATATGTGTGTGAGTGTGTCTTTCTATATATTTTATCTCATCAATTTTCATTATGCATTTATAATCTGAAGCAGCACTAGAAGAAGGATCATAGGTCACCCTAAAATAATACAGCCAGCAGGGACAGAGTAACCTAGTACTACCTGATACATGGCCAATTCATTAGTAACTAAACCCATTCCCCTACCAGAATTTCTGATGAAGAGGATGGCTAGATACCACTAGTATTAAAAACAAGATATATCAAAGGACAGATGAATGTTCTTTTCGGGTCAGTGGCCATTTTAGCACAAAGAAATAGACTGGACCCATAACTATGAGGCCAGTGCCATGATGACATAGCATACTGGGTTGAGGGCTTCTTAAGCAGCTGAGGCAGAGGGTTTCCTTGATGGAATCACTGGTTATGTATTTCTGATCAAAGCAAACCTTCAATTTGGAGGACATCTGCTGTGGTTTTAATCTTAAGAGGGATGGGCTCTGTCAGGTCTATTTGCTCAAGATACACTAAACATGAGTTCAAGACCTGATATGTTGAGAGACCTGGTCAGGTGTTTAGCTGCACACTGACCATATGACTACATCCAGTCATTGTCTTAGTAACAATGATGATGTTGTCATATGAGTAAGATTCCTACATTAAATTCAACTCTGTATAAAAAAAAAAATCATAGTTTAGATCCATTTTCTTTTCCTAAATTCTATATGTGTATATTTGATATTTACTTTCTATTTTGGACAGTCCTATATTAATAAATATTGAATTTATAATTTTTTGTGGTTGCAATATTTTACACTATTTGCCTGAATTAAGCCTAAGATAATATTTATGAAGTTTCCTCTAGGAAAAATCCTTCAAAATCATTCTTATTTTATATTTAGAAATTAAAAATGATAATTTTTAAGTTTAAACTTTTGCAGCCTTTTGGGCCTTAATTTTAATATTAAGAATTTAAAAAATATTTTTCAAATTTTTTTGATTTGTGGAAAACAATATTTGCATGTGCAAAAATAAATTTTGAACTCTGGAATTAAATACTTGCATATCCTGTTGCATAAATTGCTAAGATTTCGAACAGATGTCTTTCATAAAAATTGAAAATGCAAAATTTCATCATCAATATGTTGTTTTCCCATAACAAACGCTGCAGAGAATGGTTTCAAAAAATGGCCAACCCTGGGAAATGATTGAATAAAAGAGAGTTCAACATTAAAATGCACTGAACAACTTCCTTTGTTTAAGAGGAATACACTTTTCAATACATATTTCTTAGGCTATCCAAAAGTCTATCCTGCAGATAGAAGAAAGTTAAGTTGTAACAGAAGTTCTGTTACCCCGCTAAAATTTTTGGTAAAACAAAAACTACAAACTTTGTCCTCATAAATTACAATGTTCCTGCTACATGTCCTCACAATGTGCACCTCTTACACCCAACCCCTTGCAACAATCTCGTTCAGTAAACCTTTACTGAGAGTGGTTATTGAACTTTGTATTTGGTCAACTAACAGTAAAAAAGGGCTTTTTGTTATTATGCTTAGTCTACATGAATTTCCAACTGTAGATATAGCTATATACAACTAACCATGAATAAAACAATTGAATAATATTATCAATAATAATAATAACTTTATTATTTTTTCTTGCTTAAATAATTTCCTTTTTTTACACATTTCACTCCAATCAAGGCAACAAAGCCCCTAAGACACAAAGGGTTATTATGTATGGAAGAATGAGAAAAAAGAGCATTATTTCCAGGCAAGTACTGCACTTAAATTTATAAAATCTAGGTAATTTAATTGGAAGAATTAGTATGAAAGTATTTAGAGAAAAGACACAAGATAAGTTACACTATGGTTCTGGGAAAGTGATTGAAGCTGAGATGCTATGTCAGGACTAATAAGATTGCAGATTCTTCTTTGGATTTGATGAAGAATTTCTAAATATATAGCAGGAGCACCAGACCATATGTGGCAGGAATATTCAAAGCAAGGATGAGTGGCAGAATTATAAATATGTAAGATAGATTCTGGAGAGAAAAATTATCTGGCACAACACAGTGAACCAACTTTCTCAGCAGAAGGCCTAGCAACTGATTCAATATAATTTTCCCACATCATGCCAGCAGAGAATTTGGTATAGTTTAAGAAAACAGATTATTTTGACTTATTTAGATAAATCTTATAATTATTGTTGGCTCCACTTGACTAAGTTGCAGTAATGTGAAATGTCAGACAACAACAATAGTTACTATGAATGCTGCAAGAAATAAGATTATAACTAATGTCACCAAGTCTAAAATCATAGAATTCTTTAAAAGCTTTGATATTTTAAAAAAATTTCTTCCTATACAAACAATGAAATTTAAAAAAAAATCAAATTTTATTGACATTACTTATGTATGGCAATTTTTAAAAAAATGAGTTAATATTAAATAGCACAGATGAATATGCTTTTAATAATTGTTAAACCAATTAAACTTTATCATTTATGTTGAAAGCACAATTTGTTAGTAATATATACTGGGCGCGATGGGTAAATTGTCGGCATTTAAAATTTTTATTTTGCACATGCATGTTGTTTGTTTTTGATTTTGTTGACTGCACAGTATAGTAGGGTCAGTTGGACACCGTCTGTGAGAAAAAGTGCATCCTGACACAATTCACCCTACCAGAAATTTAAAAACAGCATGCTGTAACGCTTTGCATTCGCATCAGAAGCTATAATACAAATATTTCAGAGTGTTTGGGTGTCAATCTGAAAACAGTGCAGAGGATTTGGAAAGAGTTGGATGATTCTAATGGTGATTATGATGGTGTTTGTAGTGATCACTAAAGATGTTAATGTTATGCCTGCATTCATCTTCTCATAGGGCCTCCGACTCAACACAGAGGCCTACCTCAAGTGCCTTGAGGAGGTTGCTGCCCTGGGTCAAGAAGGTGGCAGCTAGAAGACCCTGTGTCTGGCAGCAGGACTCTGCACTGTGCCACACAAGCAGGAGAACCCACTCATAGTCATCAGACAATTTCTGTGACCACATCACCCTTTAGATCTGGCCACATAGCTCCACAGACTGCAATCCATTGAGTATTATGTGTGGGGTGCAGTTGTGTAAGGGACCGACAAAACATATCCCCATAAACTGTGCCTCTTACACTGTAACTCTCTAGCTCAAGTGGCTCTTGGGTATTGTACAGGGTGAATATTATTGTAAAAAAATTATAATATATATGTAACAATCATTTTTTTTTTATTTTTAAGCAATGAAATTGTTTCTGAAACATTTTTAAGTTGAAGTAACAAAACATTTTGTAAAAAGAGTTTACTGGAAATTGAATAAAGGTAAATGTTACTGATTACAAGCTTAAATGTTACCAAACAAGGTGGAGAAGTAGTTCGTGTGGTATCAGAGTGGGTATTATGTGTTAATATGAAAACTGATGTGACCTCTGTGGCACTTGAAAATCTATTGCATCTTATTTATAGGTCATCAGAGGTTATCAAAGTCTCAAGAAGATTTTTGTTTTTAGGAAGGAAAAGTTTATATTGGCTGAAGGCTTTTTGTTTTTTAATTAATTTTATTTTTCAGCCAGAATCTATCCATAGGACCCTTTACACAAAATGCCACCAAATTGTGAGAAACCATTATGGCCAGGTGTGAGATTACAGTTCTTATGAAAAGCTGATAATTCCTCAATACTAATCATAACTCTGTCAAGCCTCTCTGCGCTGAAATCAGTGAGTCTTTAAAGAAAAGTAATATTTGCAGAGCATGAAAACAAGGCAACAATGCTCATTTGTGATTAATTTGGTTGGTTGATTTTTTTTAGTGGCATATCAACACCTCTATCAGTTATTTAATGCCAAAATCTAAATATTTTGAATACAATTTTATGCCTTCAACTAAATATATTTTGAACGCAATTGTATGCCTTTAACTAAATATATTTTGAATACAATTGTATGCCTTCAACTAAATAATTTTTGAACACAATTGTATGTCTTCATCTACAGATAAAATGTATTGTTGGTCATCTTGCATTAAATGTCTTTTGTTGGCAATTTTACAATAAATAAGTGTTGTTGGTAATTTTATTATAAATAGATATTATTGGCTGGTTGATTTTGTTTAGTGGCATATCAACCCCTATGGGTTATTTAATATTAAAATATTAATATTTTGAACACAATTTTATGGCTTTAACTAAATACATTTTGAACACAATTGTATTCCTTCAATTACAAATAAAATGTATTGTTGATGCTTTTGCTATAAAATGTATAGTTGGTAATTCTGCTATAAAATCTATTGTTGGTCATTTTACTATATAAAAATGTATTACTGGTATTTTTAGTATAAAATGTATTTTTATACTTTCATAGTGTTTTGTTTTTGTTTGATGTTCACTATTTACCCATAGCTGGGACCCTAACAGGTGCAGCAATTCCAGGTCAGGGTGGACCTGGGAACAAACATCAATTGAGAGGGTTGGTTCCACGCTCTTCAGAACCTTTAATCTCCCACTCAGAGGCCTTTTTTGCCAGATATAGTTTATTGTCATACCAAGGACTACATTAATGATTAAAAGAAGGCAAGACACTTTATCTCATACACTGGACATTAGAAAAGGGAATAGTTTATCTGAGGAACATCTTTCATTCCTTACTTAAGTCCTTGTCATCAAAAGCCAAATATCTCTAGCAACAAAACAAATTATATGGAAACACAAAATTTGACTTAACTGCTTCCTCTTTCTGTGTTTGCTTGTCAGGCATTATGCGTTGACAAAAAAAAAAAAAAAAAAAAACATAACACATCATCCTTGAGTATTTAGTGTGATATTGTTTTCTTGTTCCTCTGTTTCTACTGGAAACAGTATTCATATAAACACACACAGATGTGCAGCCATCAATAACTCAAGAGCAGTTTGAACATAGGAATTTTGTCATACTAAGTGTTTGTCTATGAGTTAGCCAAAGAAAACTGATTATGTATATAACTATTTACACTGTTTGGACTGTTGCCCTCATATTTATGTCACATTCACAATGTTTTGGCTGTTGTACACTCCGTCCTTCTTCAGGTGATATTTGTTGGAATTTTGAACTGGGCATAGATTGTTCTAATTCCATGTACCATGCCTTAGGATATCTCAGATTTTAGTTAATTCCCCTTGATAATCTGTCTATATTTCTGAGATCAGGTATTATGTACACTATTTACATTATTCAAACTATTGTCCTCATCTTTGTCACCATATTTATTACAATGTTTCGGCCATTGTATACTCCGGCCTTCTTCAGGTGGTTGTAATGTCGAACTGAAGCTTTATTTCACTCACTCTAGATCCACGTGCCATGTTTAATGGATGTCAGTTGTCAATTATCTCCTGTTAATTCATCTCTCCAAGTTCTCCACCCGGTTAAGGCAGTAGAGAACTTGGAGAGGTGAATTAACAGGAGATAACTGACAACTGACATTCATTAAACATGGCACGTGGAACTAGAACAGTGTAACCCAGTGAGTGAAATAAAGCTTCAGTTCGACATTCCAACCACCTGAAGAAGGACGGTGTACAATGGCTGAAATGTTGTAATAAATATAGCGAAAAAGATGAGGACAATAGTTTGAATAATGTAAATAGTGTCCCCTTGATAACTCTGCAAGTTTTTGTTTGACCAGGGATTGAACTCTCAAATTTGTGTTAAATCACTTTTTGGATCAATCAACCAATAATTTTATCTACTAGGCCATTTGTTGCCAAAGGCTAAAATCAAAGGTATGGTATATGGAATTAGGACAATCTACCTACTTGGACTAAATAAAGGGTTTGGTTCAAAATTCCAATAAGTATCAGCTGAAGAAGGCCAAAGTGCACAATGGCTGAAACATTGTGAATATGAGAGTAAAGATGAAGACAACAGTTGCAAAATGTAAATAGTGTATTTGATATTAATTACTAAAATAACAATTTGTTTCTTTATTTTCTGGTGAGAGAATAACAATGAGACAAATCATATTAAATATTTCTGAAGATTTGCAATTACTTTGATTTGTTTTTTATGGTTTATCAACCCTTTTCTTTTTTTTAAGAGTGAATAATGCATTAACAATTTTTTTGAAGAATAACAATGATTTTTCCTGGTACAATTCCTACTATTTAAACCAGAGCTGCAAAATGGATTCATACCTTTCTCAAGAGTATTTGCCTGTAAATTTCTCTGATGAACCGAAATGAAATTCAAACTCAGTTTCTAATTTCTCATTCCAAGTCACTATCCAGGACTCCACCTGCATATTCCTTTTGTAAGGTGTATGTAAAATTTGGGAACATTTTAGAATAAAAGGTTCAAAGGTTAGTTTCACTTTGCAGTCTATCTTCTAAAGTGGATAGTAATGTATATGATGTGGAATGGCTGCCCCACTGTCACCCAATCAGGCAAACAGTATGCTATGATTGAAGTAAACTCATATTGTGTGAGTGTGTGTGCATGTCTGAGTGAGAGAGAAAGAAAATTGATTGATTGATTTGTCTTTTATAGCTTATCAATCCTTTTCAGGTTATTTAAATCCAGAAAATACTTTTAGATTTTAAGAATTTGGTGAAGGTGATATAATAAAGTCTTACTAATTAACACATAATTAGGCGGTACATAAATTAATTAGTCCCCTCATAAAAAGCAGGAAGTAACTTTTGAAGATTAGCATTTGTTAGACCTTTCTTTACACACAACATCAGAATCAAAAAATCATGTTCATAATATGTAAACAATGTCAAAATCGATCCTGACTCCATAAAGTGTTACCTGAACTTTGTTTTTAGTTTGAAACTATGTCATTTATAGCTGCATATGATTGTGAATTGGGGAAAAAAAGAACAACATCATTAGTAAACACATTTTGAAAAATTAAAACAAAGTACAGGTAATTCTTACTGTGTAAATAGTTGGCAGAACGGGGATTAGGAAAGATAGATAAGGGTGCTTGACAATTTAACACTACTAACTGAAAATTACCAACTCAATACCAACACCTGAACATCACCAACTGAACACCAGGACAACTCAGAACCGAGACAACTCAGCACCACAGAACTTAACCAGTTTTTTGTTTTGAATTACTTTTTATAAAGTAAATCATAAAGAAATTGGTGTGTTGAGTTGTCCCTTCCCGAAAAGATAAACCTTATTAAGAGCTACAAATGATAAGAAGTTGTGGTTAATGTTTTGAAGAGACCCAGCACAGAAAAAGAAGAAGAAGAAGAAGAAGAAGAAGAAGAAGAAGAAGAAGAAGAAGAAGAAGCATTTTTGACAGTACTAGGTTTAAAATTTTTGATAATTAAATCTCTTTTATGCTTGTGACCTTGCTCACACAACATTTCAACTGATCTGTTTTATGGCCTTCATCAGGTGTATTGTCTGTATGGAAAAAAAGGAAACCTCTTGGAAGTGTGATGTGAAAATAACAGAAGCAAATGGATTTTTTTTAATTTATTTAAGCAACAACACTTGTAAGATTTTTCTCTATTTTTTTTCTTTCTCAATCAAGGATGCAGCTTACTCCAATATGGATACATTTGCAATTCTTTCCTTTTTTTTTCAGTTCTTTCCTTTCATTTTCATATCTTTCCTTTCTAAAATTTTTCCAACACCTTCTAATACATCAAGCAGATAAGAGCTGGTATGAATTTGAATACTGTATGGTATACTTTGCTCAGCAAAGAAACTGTTGAAGAATGTTACACAGAAGAGATTGGAGAGCATTTCCTTGTAATGAATTGAAACAAGTTGCATGTATGATTGAAAAAATAAAAAATAAAACAAGAAATATTATCATAAATTTTGTTGCTTAGATAAATCCTAGAATATTCTGTTTCCTTTCATTTTTGCTTCTTATTGCTGGAAGAAGCGATCTTTTTCCTTGTGGAAATCCAAGAAAGGCCATAGAATCAATCAGCAGCATTAGTTAAATTAACTGGTCTGCTTGTAAAAAAACAGGGAATAATTTTTGAATATTAGCCTTCATTAGACATCCCTATACCCAAGACATATCAAAAATGATATTACATAAAAGGAAAAATTATATCTACAAAGTGCATTAAAAAAAAGTATCAGACTATTTTTTGTCCACCAAATCTAATGCCACATAGAAAAAATTCTTCGGATGGGAGATGACACCACCTTTTCTGTGCATATGTGAAAATTTTCACTCTGGTACAAGTCGGTCACCCAGCAACAATCAATATTGACCTGCTATGTTATAACACAAAATACCTCCCTAATGACCTTCCAACATTGATACAGGACCATGATGGTTGGTCTGAGAGACTCATGACTGTCCAAGCTAACTTGACAGAATAAAAATAAAATTAGGCCACATCAGTTCCTTGCTGTTATGCCTAGTGTATAGACATGTAGTGCATGCTTGTCAGATTTTTTTTTTAACTCAAGATGGAATAAATCCAACAGAATGTTTAAATACAGGGCAAGTCAGGAAAACGTTTATAAACTTGATGTTTCGATTTTTATTTAGCTTCATCAGAATTTTTGGCAAGTGGAATTATGTGGCGGTTTCCTTCAAATGTTAAATCTGATGATGTTTTTTTTTGTCGATTGTATGGCTGGCACATGTATACCTTATGGTGTCTGTGCTTATGTTTAATTCTTAAAATGTTGATGCAATACAAGTTGTGGTTAGTGTAGTTTAATTGTGAATTTTAACGTCTCCAATACAAAACTACTCTCATTTAATCACCATAGAGAAACTTTTCTGCCTGCCATCAGCATAGCTGACACTAGCTTCCTGTAGAGCAACACACTGTGCCTTCTTGGCCCGATGGTTTCCATTGACTTTGAATCTATAGCTGCATCTAATGCAAGGAAAGTTGGGCTATTGTATCATGCCTGAAAATTTTTCTTGTTCATCTTCCACATTTATAAATCTACCATTCATCTGTGCATTGAATACTGCTGTCATATGTGGTTTGATGCTCCTGCTATCTATCTTGAGGTTCTTGGCAAAATCTAAAGAAGGATCTGTAATAGAATCAATCCTAACTTGGCATATTGACTTCAGTCTCTTTCTCAATGACATGACATAGCTGCCTTCTGTCTTTTCTACAAATATTTCATGGCAACTGCTCTGACAACAACATGAATTTTAGAGTGCTACTAGATTATCATCAAGGTGCCACCCATTTACTGTTGAAATAGCTAAATGCAACAACCACTTCTACTACAACAGGCTCTTTTCTCACACTTCCCACCTGTGGGACTCCCTTCTGTTTACTTTCTTCTCTGATAACTACAATCTTCAAAAATTTAAATGCAACATCAATTGCCATTTTCTATCTTCTTGAATGCCAATATCTGAAAGTGAGAATTGGGTGGCTAGATATGATAGCAATATTTTATTTTTGATCTGGTCTGGTTCTGATAAAGATAGAGTATGGCAGGATGCATCAGGTACTTTCTGGATTTGTGCAAGGAACTGATCATATATATATATAGATTGAGTAGTTTTCATACACACAAACAAATAGTGAAACACTGACTACCAGTAGAAAGTTTTTTTTTAATCATTTTACTCCAGTCAAGGCAATAAAGCCACTAAGACTCAAGTGGTTATTGAATGTGTAAGAAAACTGTCTTATCTTTAAACTAGCTAGCCATAATCACTGATCCAAACATACCACAGTATTCCTTACACTAAAACAATACATTCTTACTTATCATCGTTACTACAGTCACCATAATACCTTAGAGTCTCTATTAAGTCCTAATCAAATGATTTTCTAAGTGTAGCTTAGATGTGACACAAGGCCAAAATGTGGAGCCCCAGTGAGGATCGAACTCGCTACTCAGTCGTAATTGTTCTAGCGAGACAAGCTTGTTAACCATTACACCACATCAAGGTGCACCAGAGAAGAAATTTCATCAGAAAAATTATCATGAAGGTCCAGAGAAGCTTTGTTACAGTGCTGGGAAAGTGATTGAAGCCAAGATGCTAGGTTAAGGTCAGTAAAATTGCAGATTCTTCTTTGGATTTTATCCAGAATCATTAAATATATAGCAGGAGCACCAGAACATATCTTGGCAGCAATATTTAATTAATGGATAAATTGTATACTTGTAACGAGTAAGAAGATTCCAGTAAGAAAAAATGATCTAACACAACTGAAATGATTGAAGCCGAGATGCCAGGTTAAGAATAATCACATTGCATATTCTTCTTTAAATTTTATCAAGAATCTTTAAATATATAGCAGGAATCCCAAACCATATGTGGCAGCAATATTCAATGTATGGACGAATCCTAGTCTTATAATGTGTGGCATAGAGTGAACCAACATTCCCAGGAGCAAATCTAGCATTTGATTGAATATCATTTTTCCACTTCATATCAGGAGAAAATGTGAGATGAAGAAGGCACAATAAGTCACTGTCTTTAAGAAAAGTAAACATTGATTCATGAAAAATTAATAATTAAACAAATTTCCACAATTTTAAATGTTTTCTTATTATTTCTCATATTTGAAAATTTTTCATCTGCGTGCGATGGATAAATTGTCGTCTAGATTATGCAGAAATGAAAATAACATATTTGAAAATTTTTCATCTACTTACAGCGTGCGATGGATGAATTGTCGTCTAGATTATGCAGAAATGAAAATAACATATTTGAAAATTTTTCATCTACTTACAGCGTATGATGGATGAATTGTCGTTTAGATTATGCAGAAATGAAAATAACATATTTGAAAATTTTTCATCTACTTACAGCGTGCGATGGATAAATTGTCGTCTAGATTATGCAGAAATGAAAATAACAAATTTGAAAATTTTTTATCTACTTACAGCGTGCGATGGATAAATTGTCGTCTAGATCATGCAGAAATGAAAATAACATATTTGAAAATTTTTCATCTACTTACAGCGTGCAATGGATGAATTGTCGTCTAGATTATGCAGAAATGAAAATAAAATATTTGAAAATTTTTCATCTACTTACAGCGTGCGATGGATAAATTGTCGTCTAGATTATGCAGAAATGAAAATAACACTGACATCTCATTTTAATAGATATACTGACCAAAATTACACAAAAATATATTGAAATACTAAAGAGTAAATTTATTCTATAAAATAAGCCATTGGCTTCAACTACGGTCTGTTGTTCGACTTCAGAATCTCTTGCAACTCTTCTGAATGGTTTCTTTGCTTAAGTTATTGAATGCTGTGATAATCCTTGCCTTCAATTTATCTTTGGTGCTACAAGGAGTTTTGTTGGTGTCTCGCTCAACAGCACCCTACTTATAATAATCAAGGGGTTTGCAGCCTGGGGAGTTAGGTGGCCATATGTAAGGGGTGATGTTGTTGCAGAAATTACCTGATAGCCATCACTGGGTTCTTCTGTTTGTGTGGCATGGTGCAGAATCCAGTTGCTCTCAGCAGCCACCCTCTTGACCCAGAGCAGCAGTTACTCTTCAAGGTGCTTGATGTAAGTCTCTGTGTTAAGTTTGAGGCCCTGTCGGAATAACATTGCCATCACTAGTTTTCATTCTAACACTTTCGTAATCACCATTAGACTCATTCAACTCTTTCTGAATCTTCTGCACTGTCCTCAGATTGACACCCAAACAATGAAATGTTTATATTAGAGCATCTGGCATGAATGCCAAGCAGTACAGCATGCCATTTCCAAATTTCTGGTGGAGTGAATTGTACCATGCTGTTCTTTTTCACACAGATGGTGCCCAACTGACCCTACTGTACTGTGCAATTGACAAAATCAAAAACAAACAACATGCATGCATGAAATTAAAAATATAAAATGGCGACAATTTACCCATCGCACCCTGTACAATTCGGATATAAACTTTTCTTCGTGGAACAAAACAAAATTTTTGTAATCTATCTTTCTCTAATTGAATGAGAAATACAATGTCACTTTTGCATTGTCCAACAGATTTACATTATCCAGAGTTACTGCTCAAGTTGAATGCGTTTTATGCTTGTACCATTATTACATCTTCATCTGAATATTCATTTTAAATATTGGCTTCCATTTTTATAAGTTTATTTCACTATCTGCACCTGCCCAAGTTAAACACATTTTTATTCTTTGCTTGCATTTCTTTCAAGAGGAAGCATTTTAAAATTATCATTAAACATTATACAAGTGGCTTTGTCTCAAAGAGCCAAATATGGCTATAGAGAAATCTAAAACCTATCACGAGTGCACAATTAAGATGATTTTAATTTATAAATTATACATAATTGATAAGCAAAGTCAGAATGAAGGCTTTGATGATTGAGATATTGTTCTATAATTTTAATTAATCAAAGTTTTTCATTTCTATCAGAATTAATTAGTTGCATTCCTATTTTCATTAGAAAATTAAATTTTAAATTAAATTGATATATATATATATATATATATATATATATATATATATATATGTATATATATATATATGTATATATATATATATATTGAAAAATTTAAGTTGATTTTATCAACAACAAAATGAAAAGTCACAGATCATTCAACCATGCACAGTTCTGTTACAGATATAAGATAATGAATTAGGGGCAGCTTGATAATGTGTAATGGTTTGCAAGCTTGTCTCGCTAGAAAAATTATGACTGCATAGTGAGTTCGAACTTCACTGAGTGCCCAATACTTTTAGCCTTGTGTCACATCTAATCTATGCTAGAATATCAGAGCACTTTAATGTGGTGTAATTGTTATAAAGCTTGTATGGTTAGAATAATTATGACTGAGTAGTAAGTCTCACTCTTCATTGGTGTCCCATACATTTGGCCTTGTGCCACATCTACAAGATAGTTAATTAGTAAGAAACTCATTATCATTGCTCAGAATGCACCTAATGAATAAGATTGTGTTGTAAAAGGGAGACACATTTGGTGATATTTGAGCAAGACAAAACAATTGGTTTCTCCTGATGGAAAAAAGAAAAGAAAGAACTAAATGAGAATTTGAATGATTGAGTCCATTTTTTTTTTCTTTTTTTTTTTGCTGTGTTTCTTACTTTTTGATTTGTTCTACTAGTTGGAATTTGGAATGTTCAAAATCTGTGATTTGCAAAAGGTTTCATTCTGGAGATACATTTTAATACCTTCGGTTACCTCACTTAGCTTGGTCAAACGCCTGTTAGGTGGCACTGTTTAAGTTCTATAAAAAGATAAACATTTCCTTACTCTTCCTCTTTCTTCCCCCATGATATACCATTATTTAGATCAGGACATCCCTGCTGGGACACGTTTGTTTCCCCAGTCAACAAATGGCACAACTCATGCATGCATATCACACACAAACAAACACATTTCTTAATACACCTCCCAACTGTGTACACATTAATGTAATTTACTTTTGTTAATACATTTATTAATTAATCCTTGTTTGAATTCCATATTTTGAGTCTGTTATATTCCGTGCTAAGGCAATAAATACTTAACACCAGGTGGATAATAGAAGAAAGGTTTATTGTACACAACCAGTACAATATGAAATACGGTACAGTTATACAGACAGGTCAATCTAGTAATGAGTGCCACTAATTGGAAGGTCAGATGTGCTTGTGTCTTCTTGCTCTCACTCTTCCCCAAGTCTCTCTTAGACATTTGTCTTTATAGGTACTTACTACCTATAGTGTAATAATTCATGGGGGTGACTGGTTATTGCATTACATCAGAGTCCAATTTACCCATCTCACATGAGTCTGCCAAATATTGTTTGCAAGATAAATGTATCTGTAGCCATTAAATATTTGCTGAGAAACGTCCACAACAAAAGTGGTGACTTCCTGAAAAATAAATATTTGATGTAGCACAGGGGCAGAACTTTCCAAGATGATGTGTGAAAAAACACCAGTGAAATTAATGACCTACTTATTAATTTATAATTATTATATTTAATTAATACTTTATACTAATACTTTAATTATTAACTAAATTTTTCATTTAATTATAAAAATAAAGATTCTGAGATGTTAAGATGAAAGAGATAACTGTTAAAATATCAAAAGCATACATTAAGACCAGCGATGTCTTGGTGAAAAAAAAAATGGAATTGCATATTTGTCTTAGCTAACAAAATTTAAGTAATATTTATTTAAATTATTTATAGTCAGAGTCTTTTAGTGATCATGTTTTATCTGTTGTACCTCTGATCTTCATCAGGTGTCTGTTGATCCAAGGTACATTCAGGGAATTTGAGACTGAACACTTTATTCAATCTACAATTAAGATTATTCTCATTCCACTGTCTATGTCTTTGGATATCTTGCCTGTGACCAATATTTGTCACCAGTTAGTTGGGAATCTATCAGCATAAAGCAAAATTTGTTAGTCCCATTCGTCATAAATCTAAGTAATTGGAGGCATCTGTTTATCTTACAAGATAAAGGTAACATTTTTGCCAAAATTCGGTTCTTTGCTAGTGAGACTAGAGTAACCGTTCCATGGCAAAGGCTTGGATGATGGCATATGAAGGTTGTGTGCTGCCCAGACTACATGGTCCTATAAGATCCAAAGGAATACAGAGCATTAACTTTTTATCTGGCTTAGATGGACTGCCTCCCTGGGCAGTCCATCTAATCTTCATTTATATGGAGCTCAACGCTCCATATAAATAAAGCTACTGGTCCACCTTCACCTATCCGCTGGCTTAGGCTATTTGGGATGCATGCCATAGAAGCATTTTATAGACAGTGGGAGCTTGTCCCCACTATCACCCCTGGTGATAACTACCTTAAACCTGATTAATAGAAGCAATACTATTACATATATAAATATGTTGGTTGACTATTTCCTTCAAGGGTTCAATCTCTAGCTGAGGTCCATCCAATGTAGCTCTACACTCATCACTAAAAATTACTGTTGAGAAATGCTTTTTTAATGTAATTCTTTGCTCAACTTTTTGCTTTGTGAGGTCTATTTAAAGATGGTAGATTGGTTGCTTTCATGTCTTGTTGCGACCTTGTTAGGCCCAGGAATAAAGACACAAGAGAGAAATTGAGTTAAACAAATATATTAACAGAAACAGTAATACAAACATATACAAACATGAGTATTACAACAAGAATGTTCGATCTGTCAGAGCTGACTCCTGGAAACTTCTGTCTCCAAAAGGCAGTACCTGCTCCTATTTATAGTTGGGAGGGTCCATGCATGCATGGGTAAATTACCATAACATGTCTTTAATATTTTCCCTGTCTACTTTTTACGCTGTGGCTTTAATAGATAATGCCTTGGAATTGTTAATCAGAGGGCAAAGTTTCAATTCCAGTTGGATGCATTATATTCACTTACATGCAAATACCTTTAGGAAAGGTACAAACCCACGTCTTCTCCCTCAGCTATGGGTTAATTAGTAAGACTTGTATCACTAAATCATTATTATCTTCACTTCAAAAATTTTTACAATATTTTCTGGCTTTAAATTACCGGCAAAGTTTTGATAAGCCATAAAAAATGAATCAATCTTTACACTCTTTTATTATATAAGCCAATGTTTACACATTAAAACTGGTAGCAACCAACTAATATTAGTAACATTTTTAGCATATACAGGGTGCAATGGATAAATTGTCATAGAAATTATAGAAAATAAAAATAACACTGACATTTCATACTTACCAAAATTACGCAAAAATATATTGAAATACTAAAGAGCAAATTTATTCAATAAAATCGCCATTGGCTTCAACGACGGCCTCCAGATGATTTCAAAATTTCCTGCAACTCTTCTGGATACTCTCCTTGTTTAAGTTGGTGAATGCCGCCATAATCCTTGCCTTCAGTTCATTCATGGTGTTGCAAGGAGGATTGTTGCTCTCTTGCTCAACTGTGCCCCACACATAATAATCAAGGGGGTTGAAGTCTGGGTATTTAGATGGCCAGATGTAAGTGGCAAGGTGATCACAGAAATTGTCCGACAGCCATAACTGGGTACTTCTGCTCGTGTGGCATGGTGCAGAGTCCTGTTGACAGACATAGTGTCTTCTAGTAGATAACCTCTTTACCCAGGGCAGCACTACCTCCTTGGCTATGGACCTGATTGAGTTGGAGGGATTGTTTTCAATCAAATTTGGGAGTTCTTATCTGAATGTTCAGAGTGTGTTTTCCAAGCTAGCAAACCTTTGTAATCACCATTAGAATCATCCAACTCTTTCCAAATCCTGTGTATTGTCCTCAGATTGACACCCAAACACTGTGAAATATTTGTATTGGAGTGTCCAGCCAACCAACATAAAACCACCCTTAACAACAACAACTAAAGAACCACACATGAACAATTTTTGCCAAATTTCAAACTATGTATATGTTGTAACCTAGGGAAGGCTACTGAATAGAAAAATCAAATGAAGGTTGGTAATGAACAATAATACTTAGGACAAGAACAACACATATAAGATTTTGCCTGTGGCGCATAGAAGTAGTCAACTGCTTGAAGTAATTCAAGTGAATTCCACAATGAATCTTCAACTCTAGACCACATACAGTATTCACTACTCTATGTATGGGAATGGGGGCATACACATTATCAGCCATAGATACACTACAGCAGTATATTGTAAGCATTCTGAAAGCAAAGGAAGTATTTGTCGCAGATTACTTCCACAACACAAAGAAAAATCACTGTAAGTACAGACTCGAATATCGGGGGCAGAAAGAAATGCTGAAAACTCGATTTGCCGGTACTATCTCAAATCACAATGCGTGTAACCAGTCAGAAAAATAACTCACTCTTTAACAAACACCGTAGCCAAAAAAAATGCCTGAATTTTCCGCTGTCGAATCAAGAACACCAACTGCTTTTATCGGCAGAAACTAATATTTTTTCATTCGTCGACAGCTGGGATAGGATGTTCAGTAATTTGCATGTCAAAATACTTTTATAGCGACTCCTGCGACGGACTTGTTTTTTAATTCAAATATTCCATTTTCAGCATGTTATGCGGAATACGTGCCCTTTTGTTTGGTAAGTAATTTTCTTTTTCGCCACTTTTTCCATCATAGAATACACGTGACGCACTGTTGCTTGGTTTCACAAGGTAAGTCGACGTTTTCTTCGCTACATATATATTCTGAATTTTGACAAATATTAGGTTGGTGCAAAAATAATGTCGTTTTCTCACATATGTTACAATATGAGAAAACGACATTATTTTTGCACCAACCTAATACATATTGATCGTAATTAGTACATAGATATTTTATTTTTTATGCATTTTGTATTTTTGTTCTTAACATACTTTTTAAAACTATGAGGGCAAAATGTTTTAATTAACAAGTGAAGACATTTGTATTTAACTTTGAGCTCACTGTTCAAATGGCATTGAACCTGGCTAAAAAAATTATTTTCAAAAAAAGAAATTTTCCTGTATGGGTTGCTAAAGACAGTAGGGAGGTCATTACTTTTTGTAATTTTAAATAATAAACACTGCATTAATCATTCAATGTTATTCTTTCAAATACTTTGCAGTGACCTTAAGCAAAGCAGCAGCAGCCCTAAAATAAAATTCATATCAGCAACAGCTCCCAAATATAAAAAACATGTGAACCATAAAGCAACTCTCTCTCCTCCAGGTTTTTTCTCTTTCAAACTGTTTTTATGAACTCTTCATGCTGAAGCTAAAAGGGCTGTGAACACTACACACAAACATAAGAAGTTCCCACGATAGCATTAATGAACATTTCATTGTGCATCTAATTTACGTCTAACAAAAGAAACTCTTGTTTTAAACTTTCCTTTTGTTAATTTGTCTATAAATGTTGTTCTTGCATTGCAAATCAATTGACCTGTTATACATATATATATTAGGTTGGTGCAAAAATAATGACGTAATAATGTCGTTTTTAGACGTTACGTCAAAAAACAACATTATTACGTCATTATTTTGTGCATGTACTCCTCTTCTTCACCATTATTTATTGTACTACAAAATGTTCCAGTAAGAAACCTTACACATTTAATTATTGAAGTAGCTAATCACTAAACTGGTGACCATAACAAAAAAGGATTTTATGTTAAAAAAGAACGTTATTTTTTTCTAAAAAAATATAGTGTATTAAAACTTCACATTAGTAAAGTTTTTACAATTTTTAATTTAAACTGTTTTTTTCTTTAAAAATGGGGTTCTACAGAAGGATGCTATGGATATCATGGACCGAGTGTGTGAGCAATGATGAGGTCTTAGAGAGGTTGCAAACGAGGAGGAGGCTTATACTTAATACCAGAAAGAAGCAACTTAAGTTTCTGGGATACATAATGAGGAAGAAAGGCCTGGAGAATCTGATGCTCACAGGTTGAATAGAGAGAAAGAGAGACAAGGGAAAGCAGCATGTGATATAACTGGTGAGCTTGGGCAAATGGATGACAGAATGTGGTCTGGGGGAGGAAGCAGAGGGAAGGAGCTTGCTGAGAGCTCCAAGAGATAGTGGGAGGTGGAGAGCCATGATTGACTACATCCTGAAAGGACATGGCACAGAAAAAGAAAGAAAGAACTACAGATATTTTCCTTTTCGTATTCCATTTTTGAAATCTTTTTCATACAGGATTTTCTCTTAGTAATTTTTGGAGAAAAACAAAAAGCCTTTCATGAAACTGGATTTTGAATTAAGAATATTTTATGATAAAATATTTTATAAACCTTAACGGTGACTCATAGTAACTGTTAAAATAAATATTTATTTTTCTCTTTCACAAACTTCTTAGAACGTTGTCAAATAATGGAATTAACATTGCCACTAAACAACCAAGTGACCACATTTCTTTTTCACATTTTTTTGTTTCTTTTCCTTGACACCATAGTCCAACAATATGCACTTGGTTCCCCACATAAAACTCAACTGTGTGTCACAGCCCATCTCACTGGGGAGACTTAGGTAAATACTAGCTTTCTGTGGCCAAGATGATGAGGATCAAAATGCAGTATTTGTTTCTGTAGCAGCTAGCCCATGGCTCCAGCCATCAGCAACTGTTCTAGCCAATCAGCCATCATCATCTGCAGGTCTCCAGATCCAACCAACTGTCCTCACCAGCAGCAGTCATATACGATAAATTGTACTTTTCAGGACAATGGTCTTCACCGATTACAAAATTGTTTTTTTCAAGACAAAACTCTTATGGCCTCTACATGAACATGCAGAGATATTTTTTTACACTGTAACCTTATTTTTGTTTATGTATTTTCTTTAATGAAAATACACTTTGATACATATTTTTTTCTCAAGTTTTTGTTTGTTGTTGTCTTTTGTCATTCAATATCTGTTTGCAAGCCGATAGACTACTCACAGTCAGTCAGTTATATGCCATGTGTGATACATGCTTAGGCTATCATGTATCTTTTGATACATGACCGATGAGGCAGATTTTTTTCTGCAGTAGGTTGTCATTTCTTTCTGCGGTAGAGCAGTTGCTGTCCAAGTCTACAGAACATTATCTGTTCTGTTATTTACCCATAGCTGGGGGGAGAAGAAGAGGATTCATACCTTTCCCAAGGGTATTAGCACGTAAGTGAATGTAATGTGTTCAACTGGAATTTGATCTCGGCTCTCCAATTCCTCAATCCGAGCTGCTATCCATTACTCCACCAGCTCAACAAGTATAGTTTCTTAATTGAACTGTGACTAAATTTAAATACTGTTTTTGTTTTGAATTTATTAATTTAATTTAAAAAAAAAAATTTGTTCAATCATAATTCTCAAAAAACATAGTTTCTTATGTGAACTGTAATTAAATGTAAATAATATTTTTGTATTGATTTTTATTAATTCAATTAAAAAAAATGAAGTTGTTCTGTCAATTGAAGTGATTTGACATGTTTTAAAATTGTTTTTTGGAATGATGGTAAAAATGACATAGTCCAACAATTTATTTAGAAACTTTAGTTGCGACCCATTAAAGTTATCAGGGATTTACCATGTGTGTGTCCGGGGTACTCACTAGATATAAACCCATCAGCATCACAGTATATATATGTGTATTTTAGTTTTCATCTTATATATATTAAAGTTTTTTTGTTGAGAGTTCAATTCAATAAACTGTGTAGAGTATCACAGATGCAATAAACGGTATTAAGGAATATTTCTTGATAGAGTCAGGCAGATTTCAAGTCAAAATTAAAAGTTGCTTTCTTTATAATTTCCCATGCATTATCAATTCTTATAGCATCAGACTTAGTGAAAGCTATGTCACTAGTGAGGTATGTAATGGTATCTGCAGATTCTAAGAGATATATAAAAGAGGGGAGAAACACAGATTTATATGGGAGATATAAAAGAGGGGAGAAACAGATTTATATGGGAGATATAAAATAAGGGAGAAACACAGATTTATATGGGAGATATAAAAGAGGGGAGAAACACAGATTTATATGGGAGATATAAAAGAGGTGAGAAACACAGATTTATATGGGAGATATAAAAGAGGGGAGAAACACAGATTTATATGGGAGATAAAAAAGAGGGGAGAAACACAGATTTATATAGGAGATATAAAATAGGGGAAAAACACAGATTTATATGGAAGATATAAAATAGGGGAGAAACAAATTCATATAGGATATATAAAAGAGGGGAGAAACACAGATTTATATGGGAGATATAAAAGAGGGGAAAAACACAGATTTATATGGAAGATATAAAATAGGGGAGAAACAAATTCATATAGGATATATAAAAGAGGGGAGAAACACAGATTTATATGAGAGATATAAAAGAGGGGAAACACACAGATTTATATGGGAGATATAAAAGAGAAAAAACACACAGATTTATATGGGAGATATAAAAGAGGGGAGAAACACAGATTTATATGGGAGATATAAAAGAGGGGAAACACACAAATTTATATTGAAGATAAAAAATAGGGGAGAAGCACAGATTTATATGGGAGATATAAAAGAGGGGAGAAACACAGATTTATATGGGAGATATAAAAGAGGGGAAACACACAAATTTATATTGAAGATAAAAAATAGGGGAGAAGCACAGATTTATATGGGAGATATAAAAGAGGGGAAAAGCACAGATTTATATGGGAGATATAAAAGAGGGGAGAAACACAGATTTATATGGGAGATATAAAAGAGGGAAGAAACACAGATTTATATTGAAGATATAAAATAGGGGGGAAACACAGATTTATATGGGAGATATAAAATAGGGGAGAAACACAGATTTATATGGGAGATATAAAAGAGTGGGGAAACACAGATTTATATCGGAGATATAAAAGAGGGGAGAAACACAAATTTATATGGAAGATATAAAATAGGGGAGAAACACAGATTTATATGGGAGATATAAAAGAGGGGAGAATCACAGATTTATATGGGAGATATAAAAGAGGGGAGAAACACAGATTTATATGGGAGATATAAAATAGGGGGGAAACACAGATTTATATTGAAGATATAAAATAGGGGGAAACACAGATTTATATGGGAGATATAAAATAGGTGGGAAACAGATTTATATGGAAGATATAAAATAGGGGAGAAACACAGATTTATATGGGAGATATAAAAGAGGGGAGAAACACAGATTTATATGGGAGATATAAAAGAGGGGAGAAACACAGATTTATATTGAAGATATAAAATAGGGGGAAACACAGATTTATATGGGAGATATAAAATAGGGGGGAAACAGATTTATATGGAAGATATAAAATAGGGGAGAAACACAGATTTATATGGGAGATATAAAAGAGGGGAGAAACACAGATTTATATGGGAGATATAAAAGAGGGGAGAAACAGATTTATATGGGAGATATAAAATAGGGGGGAAACAAAGATTTATATGGAAGATATACAAGAGGGGGAAACACATATTTATAGGGGAGATATAAAATAAGGGAGAAACAAAGTCATATAGGATATATAAAAGAGGGTAAAAACACAGATTTATATGGGAGATATAAAAGAGGGGAGAAACACAGATTTATATGGGAGATATGAAAGAGGGGAGAAACATAGATTTATATGGGAGATATAAAAGAGGGGAGAAACACAGATTTATATGGGAGATATAAAAGAGGGGAGAAACAGATTTATATGGGAGATATAAAATAGGGGGGAAACACAGATTTATATGGGAGATATAAAAGAGGGGAAACACACAAATTTATATTGAAGTTATAAAATAGGGGAGAAACACAGATTTATATGGGAGATATGAAAGAGGGGGAAAAACACCGATTTATAAGGGAGATACAAAAGAGGGGAAAAACACAAATTTATATGGAAGATATAAAATAGGGGAGAAACAAATTCATATAGGATATATAAAAGGGGAAAAACAGATATATATGGGAGATATAAAAGAGGGGAGAAACACAGATTTATATTGAAGATATAAAACAGGGGGAAACACAGATTTATATGGAAGATATGAAATACGGCAGAAAGAAATTCATATAGAATATATAAAAGAGGGGAAAAACACAGATTTATATGGGAGATATAAAATAGGGGGGAAACAGATTTATATGGAAGATATACAAGAGGGGGAAACACATATTTATATGGGAGATATAAAATAAGAAAGAAACAAATTCATATAGGATATATAAAAGAGGGTAAAAACACAGATTTATATGGGAGATATGAAAGAGGGGAGAAACATAGATTAATATGGGAGATATAAAATAGGGGGGAAACAAAGATTTATATGGAAGATATAAAAGAGGGGGAAACACAGATTTATATGGGAGATATAAAAGAGGGGAGAAACACAGATTTATATGGGAGATATAAAAGAGGGGAAACACACAAATTTATATTGAAGATATAAAATAGGGGAGAAGCATAGATTTATATGGGAGATAAAAAAGAGGGGGAAAAACACAGATTTATATGGGAGATATAAAAGAGGGTCGAAACACAGATTTATATGGGAGATATAAAAGAGGGGAGAAACAGATTTATATGGGAGATATAAAATAGGGGGAAACAGATTTATATGGAAGATATAAAAGAGGGGGAAACACAGATTTATATGGGAGATATAAAATAGGGGAGAAACAAATTCATATAGGATATATAAAATAGGGGAAAAACACAGATTTATATGGGAGATATAAAAGAGGGAAGGAACACAGATTTATATAGGAGATATAAAATAGGGCAAAAACACAGATTTATATGGGAGATATTAAAGAGGGGTAACACACAGATTTATATGGGAGATAAAAAAGAGGGGAGAAACACAGATGTATACGGGAGATATAAAAGAGGGGAGAAACTCAGATTTATATGGGAGATATAAAAGAGGGGAAACACATAGATTTATGTGGGAGATATAAAATAGGGGAGAAACACAGATTTATATGGGAGATATAAAAGAGTGGGGAAACAGATTTATATGGGAGATATAAAATAGGGCAGAAACACAGATTTATATGGGAGATATAAAAGAGGGGAAAACACAGATTTATATGGGAGATATAAAATAGGGGGAAAACACAGATTTATATGTAAGATATAAAAGAGGGGAAAAACAGATTTATATGGGAGATATAAATGTGGGGAAACACACAGATTTATATGGGAGATATAAAATAGGGGGGAAACACAGATTTATATGGAAGATATAAAAGAGTGGAAAAACACAGATTTATATGGGAGATATAAATGAGGGGAGAAACACAGATTTATATGGGAGATATAAAAGACGGGAGAAACAGATTAATATGGGAGATATAAATGTGGGGAAACACACAGATTTATATGGGAGATATAAAATAGGGGGGAAACACAGATTTATATGGAAGATATAAAAGAGGGGAAAAACAGATTTACATGGGAGATATAAAATAGGGGAGAAACACAGATTCATATGGAAGATATAAAATAGGGGAAAAACACAGATTTATATTGAAGATATAAAATAGGGGAGAACAAATTCATATAGGATATATAAAAGAGGGGAAAAACATAGATTTATATGGGAGATATAAAAGAGGGGAGAAACACAGATTTATATGGGAGATATAAAAGAGGGGAGAAACATAGATTTATATGGGAGATATAAAAGAGGGGAGAAACACAGATTTATACGGGAGATATAAAAGAGGGGAGAAACATAGATTTATATGGGAGATATAAATGAGGGGAAACACACAGATTTATATGGGAGATATAAGATAGGGGGGAAACACAGATTTATATGGAAGATATGAAAGAGGGGAAAATACAGATTTATATGGGAGATATAAAAGAGGGGAGAAACACAGATTTATATGGGAGATATAAAAGAGGGGAGAAACAAAGGTTTATATGGGAGATATAAAATAGGGGCGAAACACAGATTTATATGGGAGATATAAAAGAGGGGAAAAACACAGATTTATATGGGAGATATAAAATAGGGGCAAACACAGATTTATATGGAAGACATAAAAGAGGGGAAAAACACAGATTTATATGGAAGATATAAAAGAGGGGAAAAACACTGATTTATATGGGAGATATAAAATAGGGGGAAACACAGATTTATATGGAAGATATAAAAGAGGGGGAAACACAGATTCATATGGGAGATATAAATAGGGGAGAAACAAATACATATAGGATATATAAAAGAGGGGAAAAAACAGATTTATATGGGAGATATAAAAGAGGGGAGAAACACAGATTTATATGGGAGATATAAAATAGAGGGAAACGCAGATTTATATGGAAGATATAAATGAGGGGGAAACACAGATTTATATGGGAGATATAAATAGGGGAGAAACAAATTCATATAGGATATATAAATGAGGGGAAAAACACAGATTTATATGGAAGATATAAAAGAGGGGGAAACACAGATTTATATGGGAGATATAAATAGGGGAGAAACAAATTCTTATAGGATATATAAAAGAGGGGAAAAACACAGATTTATATGGGAGATATAAAAGAGGGGAGAAACACAGATTTATATGGGAGATATAAAAGAGGGGAGAAACATAGATTTATATGGGAGATATAAATGTGGGGAAACACACAGATTTATATGGAAGATATAAAATAGGGGGGAAACACAGATTTATATGGAAGATATAAAAGAGGGGAAAAAACAGATTTATATGGGAGATATAAAAGAGGGGAGAAACATAGATTTATACGGGAGATATAAATGAGGGGAAACACACTGATTTATAAGTGAGATATAAGATAGGGGGGAAACACAGATTTATATGGAAGATATGAAAGAGAGGAAAAACACAGATTTATATGGGAGATATAAAATAGGGGAGAAACACAGATTCATATGGAAGATATAAAAGAGGGGAAAAACACAGATTTATATTGAAGATATAAAATAGGGGAGAATCAAATTCATATATGATATATAAAAGAGGGGTAAATACAGATTTATATGGGAGATATAAAAGAGGGGAGAAACACAGATTTATATGGGAGATATAAAAGAGGGGAGAAACAAAGATTTATATGGGAGATATAAAATAGGGGCGACACACAGATTTATATGGGAGATATAAAAGAGGGGAGAAACACAGATTGATATGGGAGATATAAATGAGGGGAGAAACATAGATTTATATGGGCGATATAAAATAGGTGGGTGACACAGATTTATATGGAAGACATAAAAGAGGGGAAAAACACAGATTTATATGGCAGATATAAAAGAGGGGAGAAACAAAATCATATAGGATATATAAAATAGGGGAAAAACACAGATTTATATGGGAGATATAAAAGAGGGGAGAAACACAGATTTATATGGGAGACATAAAAGAGGGGAGAAACAGATTTATATGGGTGATATAAAATAGGGGGGAAACACAGATTTATATGGAAGATATAAAAGAGGGGAAAAACACAGATTTATATGGGAGATATAAAATAGGGGGAAACACAGATTTATATGGAAGATATAAAAGAGGGGGAAACACAGATTCATATGGGAGATATAAATAGGGTAGAAACAAATTCATATAGGATATATAAAAGAGGGGATAAACACAGATTTATATGGGAGATATAAAAGAGGGGAGAAACACAGATTTATATGGGAGATATAAAATAGGGGGAAACACAGATTTATATGGAAGATATAAAAGAGGGGGAAACACAGATTTATATAGGAGATATAAATAGGGTAGAAACAAATTCATATAGGATATATAAATGAGGGGAAAAACACAGATTTATATGGAAGATATAAAAGAGGGGGAAACACAGATTTATATGGAAGATATAAAAGAGGGGAGAAACACAGATTTATATGGGAGATATAAATGTGGGGAGAAACATAGATTTATATGGGAGATATAAATGAGGGGAAACACACAGATTTATATGGGAGATATAAGATAGGGGGGAAACACAGATTTATATGGGAGATATAAAAGAGGGGAAAAACATAGATTTATATGGGAGATATAAAATAGCGGGGGAACACAGATTTATATGGAAGATATAAAAGCGGGGGAAACACAGATTTATATGGGAGATATAAAAGAGGGGGAAACACAGATTTATATGGGAGATATAAAATAGGGGAAAAACACAGATTTATATGGAAGATATAAAAGTGATATAAAGAAAGAAATCAATTTAAATATTGTCAAAGTTTGATTGATCATTACCTGAGGGAAAAAACACAAATTAACATAAAGTCATATTTTGTTCATCAATGACGTAAAAATGTTTTTTTTTAAATCTTTTAAAATTGAGTGCCAATTCCTGATGAAAATATTTGTGCATACATAGTATTTTGTCATCAGAGGGATACAGAATACAAAAGATTGCATGTCAGTGTGTATTTTAGGTAAAGGTGCCTGTTCACATATGATAAACAAAGAAGAAGCATATAAAAATTTGGGTTTCTACTATGGACCATTTATTCTTTTTTTATGGTGATTGTAGTGAAACTAAGTTCTTGAATCTCTTGGGCATATCCATTTTCCCTTTTGTCCAGGTGTTAGGGTTGTATTAATGCTCAAGTTCAATTCAGCCTTTGGAACGACCAAAGGAAGGTTTGTACTTACTTTATCACTGGTAGGTTTAAACATGGTTATGGGATGCATATTTTCTTTTTCTTATTTCTTTTTTTATTCTTGTTAAAAAGGACAACATACTTGTTTATATTGCTATTTAAAAAAAATGTCTTCACTTCTTTATCACTCAGTACCTTGTTCCAAATCACCTCATGTCTTTACCCCATTCTTAATTGAACCTTTCTTTCTCAACTAGTTTTTTGTATCATCCCTCTTTCACTGTTTTTGTCTTTCTCTATTTTGTATACATATAATAGTCATTTTCCTTACTTCTCTCCACATACGTTATTGTTGTCTTTTTCTTTCCCTTCTCTCTCAGTCTTCTCTTTCTGTCCCTTTTGGCTCTCTCTTTTCCAAGCATTTTCTGTTACCTTTCTCATTGTTTCTGTTCTCTTTGATAAAATCAGTTTCTGATCTACTTTGCATTCATTACTTGTTTCCCTTTCTTTTAAATTTTTATTTTCATTTCTTTTACATTCTTTGTATTTCATTTCTGATCATCTCATGTTTTCTCTCCGTCGCTTATTTGATATTTTTCTTTGGCTGCGGTTCTGGATTTGTCTCGTACTTTTTGCATGCTTCATGACTTATCTCTTTCTAAATGATTCTTGACTTGAGTCTAACTTCCTACACGATTCTTGACTTGCCTCTTTCTTTCTACATGCTTTTTGCTTTGTCTCTTTTTTCTCCACACTTCTTGACTTGTCTCTTTCTTTCTCAATGCTTCTTGACTTGTCTCTTTTTTCTCCACACTTCTTGACTTGTCTCTTTCTTTCTCAATGCTTCTTGACTTGTCTCTTTTTTCTCCACACTTCTTGACTTGTCTCTTTTTTCTCAATGCTTCTTTACTCACCTCAGTCTTTCTCAATGCTTCTTGAATTGCCTTCTTTTTTTCCGAAGACTTCTTGACTTGCTGCTTTCTTTCTTATAGCTTTTTGACTCATTTCTGTCTTTCTCATCTTAACTTGCCCCTGCCTTTCTTGACTTATTCTGTCTTTTTTCCATGCTACTATTTCTTTCTCAACAATTCTGGACTCATCTCCATCTTTCTCAATGCTTCTTGACTAGCCTCTGTATTTCTAAAGATTTCTTGACTCGCCTTTGTCTTTCTCAACACTTGTTGATTTGCCATTGTATTTTGCAACTTTTTTTGTCTTGTTTCTGTTTTTCTCCATGTTTCTTGACTTGCCTTACTTTCTCAATGCTTCTTGACTTGCACTTGTTTTTCTCAAATCTTCTGGACTCACCTCTGTCTTTCTCAGTGCTTCTTGGCATGCCTTGTCTTTGTTAACCTTTCTTAAGTTGATTCTTCTTTGGATCTTATCAAGTAGCTCAAGGTATAGCAGGGGCTTCAGATCTTATGTGGCAGCAATATTCTGAGCATTCTAGATTTACAGATATATAATAAGCAATAATTTTGGAAATAGATTAAGTTAATTTAGTACGAGAGTGCTCCGTTTGTTTTTTTGTAAATGTTTAAATATTGTGGGTAATTTGTGGACAGATTTTTTTCAAAAGAGGCTTCTAGACATTTTCCCCATTCATTTTTGATAGAATTAAACAGATAATGAGTAGTTGAAAAATGTTCCTAATTAATTTGCCTTTAAGGTAAGACTTAATATTCTCTATAAGGTCCAAATCTGAACTCTCACCAAGCTTAAACATGAGTCTGATGAACTTTGTCTCAAACCACTATTTAGGAGTCTTTGTAGTGTAGTCAGGAACATTGTCTTGTTGAAAAATATTATCTGCTCTTACCTCTTCAGAAAATATTTAATTTGTGTCAACTAAGCCTTTCTGCACTTGTTTTTCTCAAATCTTCTGGACTCACCTCTGTCTTTCTCAATGCTTCTTGGCTTGCCTCATCTTTCTCAATGGTTTGCTTTGCCTTCCTCAACACTTATCGGGTTGCCACTGCCTTTCTAAACACTTCTTGACTCACCTGTCTTTCTCAACACTTCTTGGCTTGCCTCTATTTTTCTCAGTGCTTCTTAACTCACCTCTTTCTTTCACAATGCTTCTTGATTTGCCTCTGTCTTTCTCATTGCTTCTGGACTCATCTCAATCTTTCTCAATGCTTCTTGGCTTCCCTCTGTGTTTCTCACCCTTTCTTGACTTGTTTCTGTCTTTCTAAACACTTATTGACTTGCCTTTTCCTCACTGCTTCTTGAATTGCCTCTGTCTTTCTCAACAATTCTTGGCTCGCCTCTGTCTTTCTCAATGCTTCCTGACTTGTTTCTGCATTTTTCTATGCTTCTTAACTTGCCTTTCTCTTTCTCAACATATCTTGACTTGTCTCTTTCTTTCCCCACGCTTCTTAACTTGCCTCTTTCTTTCTCAACACTTTTTGATTTGCCTCTTTCTTTCCCCATGCTTCTTGACTTCTTTATATCATCTCTCTTTCACTGTTCATTATTTTACAATTATCCCTCTTTTTTTCTTACTTCTCTGCATGTCCTTTATTTTTGATTTTGTTTCTCTCTCTTTTCTTCTCCTTCAACCCCCTCTCTCTGTGTCCCTTTTGACTCTCACTCCATCCCACTCTATTTCTCACTCTTTCTCAAAGGTTTCTTCTCTTCTTAACAAAATCAATTTCTGTTCTATTCTCTTTCTAATGCATTAATTCCTTCTCTCTCTACTTTTCACAACCTCAGGATATTGGCATGCTTCTCACTTCATATTAAATTCAAATAATTAAATATGTCAATTTAATCAACTGCTTAATTAAATTATCTTTTATTTTCGCTTCTGATTGAAACTCCCTCATAATCTACACAGCAAAGCGAGTGAATTAGGAAAACTGTTTGTTTTTTGTAGCATTTGTCAGTTAAAAAGGCAGCAACATGTCTTTTTTTCTTTCAAATTTATTATTTAACGTGTTGGCATTCTTTACGGACAAGCACAATGAAATAAATGGGTTGCCAAAATACACTGATGGCTGTTAACAGGTGATTTGGGGGCATTTAGTGTTGTTTACTTCCTCATGTGCTAGTCAAACAATCCCATGATATCAAGTTTCTTTTTAACTCAAGGCTGAAAAGCGCTAACAAAGTTCTAAAAGCAGTTTGTTTTCAGCGAATTTTATGGTGAACAGGATAATTTTTTGACAACTAAACATAATTTTGTTTTTTAAGCGGATGTATATATTTTCTCAAAATAACTCTTACTTAAGCATTTGTGCTTTGCTACTTGTTAAAAGACATAACTGTCAATGGATATGCTGTTATTTCTTGAAAAGAAAGAATTTTTCTGTTTTCAAACACTGCCTTTGCTGTTCATTCTCAGAGTACTGTAGTAAGCAGATCATGAGCAAAATGACTGTCAATGACCCTGAGCACATTGTGTGTTTAATTTATGTCTTTCCAAGGGATTAATATAAAGATGATATAAACAAGTTTGGCAACAAATTAAGCCAAATCTATCAGTTTTATTTAATTTTCCATTTAATATTTGACAAGTCAAACATGTCAGCATGACAATGTTTTAGAGTTATAATGGCCTTATCACTTTGGTATGAAATTAAAAAAAAAAATCAAATAATTATCTTGGTGTAAATGTTTACTTTTCTTTTCAAACTGTTGTTTCTTAACATTCTGTTTTCTTTTTTTTTTCTATTTCCTTTTTTATTGCTTTCTTTTTTTCCCTTCATTTCCTTCTACCACCATTTTCTTTGTCTTTTTCCTGAAAAGTTTTCTTATTCGTCTTCCTTTTCTTATATTCTCTCTTTTGCATTTTCTCCTATTTTAAAACCAACTCTTACTCAATATCAGTTCTATTATACTTGATAAGATCCAAAGAAGAATCAGCAATATTATTGGTCCTGATCTGGTAGCTTGGCTTCAGTTATTTTCTCACTACCTTAAGGTTGCCTCTCTGTGTCTTTTCTATAAATACCTTCATGATAATTGTTCGGATGAGCTCTTCCCTAGACTTTATTAATTTAAGCACAGTACTAGACTGAAATGAAGATCTCATCAATTTACAGTTGAGCTGACTAGATGTAACTATAAGTTCTATGCTAACAGTTTCTTTTCTCACACTTCTCACTTGTGGAACTTCCATGCTTTCCAGCCAACTTTAATCTACAGAAATTTAAATGCAATGTCAATTGGTATTTACTGTCCTCCTGATTACTCTTTTCACTTTCCACTCATTATTAATGTTACTGTTCCTAATTCTTCCACACTTTGTAACTCCTTGTATCTTAGTGACTTTACTGCCTTGGAAGGGGTGATACTGATTAAAAAATTTCCTGACAAATCATCTCTTGTTAACTCGAAAACATTTTTCAACTAACCACCAAATGCTTGTAGCCATCAGTATTGAATCAAATAACAGTGACTCTTTTTCTGCAAAATGCTGTTCACAAGGCTTAAACATTTACAGAAATCAAAATAGAAGTCCTCCTATACAAAGTTAGTTCATTTTTTTTAAATTCTTACTTATTTTGTGGCCAATAATTTGTTGTTTGGATCATTAAAACTTGTAACTTTGAACTCGCTCCATTTTTCTTTTACTAGAAGCATTATATATAATTGTGTATTTCGGTAGCAATCCCTCTTTTATACAAGTTTCATTAAAGATTACTGACAAATTACTGTGATCAAGCCTTTTATTCAATTTTCTTTTGTTCATATGACTGTTTTCTTTTCTGGACATAAAGTGTGTAAAAATTGTCCAAATGCTCTATATATACTTTCAGCTATAAGCTATTATCAAAGATGTTTTTCTTTTTTTTAAATGAATGTGTAAATTTTTATATATGTGTATCTATAGCGATGGGAATGTTGTTTTTTATTTTCCAAACATGGTCAGCTAGGTTTATAGTTGATATTAGTGAGTGTTGGTTTTTTTCTTTTTTATTATTAATGCTTCCATTATATTTAACCTTTTTTTAAATATGGATGAGATTATTAAAGTTGTATTTTTCTATGAGTATGTTGCGGACAGAGTTTTGGCCAGTTTCCGTGTGTTTTTAAATGGGTTTTAATTGACCTATGGTCAGAGAGATGTAATGTGATACATATGGTATATATATGCTTGTTCATGTCTCTGAGTTGTTAATTTATGCAAAGTTTATAATTATCTTCATTAGTAACTGGGCTACATCTGTCAGGTTGAGATGTGTCATACCTGTGACAAGTGAAGGTTTAATTAAGTTGCACCTAAGCGCTTGTGTTGTTCTCATTACAAATTTAATTACTTCTCGTTTGTACAATCCTTTCCACTTTGTCTTTGTTCATTTTCAAATGATTGTAAATATGAAACTTTTACCTTTTACCCAGGTGTTGCATTATTTTCATTGAATTTATTTTCACTTTTAAAATAAATAATTGTTTGACTGAGTTTTTCAAATGTTTAAAATAATAGAATAGATTCAGTTCAATGACTTCATCATTTAGTTATATGTAATATATTTAAAAATATCATATGTGGATGTAGTAATTAATTTAAGATTGGATATATAATTTTGAATAGTAGATTATTGTTCTTATTATTAACAACAAAATTAACAGTAAAAAAGAAAGATGATAATAATAATAATAATAATAATAATAATAATAATAATAATAATAATAATAATAACCATAGCTGAAATTAAGCGAATGGACATCAAAATGAGAAAGCTTCTCACTTGCTACCACATGCATCATCCTAAAGCTGATGTTGATCATCTGTATGTGCCCAGATCTGAAGGAGCCAGAGGATTAATTCAACTAGAACTGTCCTACAAAACTACAACTATTGGCCTGCAAAGATACTTGGAAACTACAGAAGACTGGATTATGATATGCGTCAAGCAACATGAAAGTAGTAAGTGTCTTTACTCCGTAATGAAAGAAGCCAACAAATTCAAAATGGAGTTTCAAATGGGTGCAGAAATACAAGTAATACACAGTATACCAGCTGATGCTGCAAAATACTTAAAAAAAAAAGCAAAGACAAATGCAACTGACCAGATACAGAAACAATGGCAAGATAAACCGCTTCATGGCCAATACTCTGCCCATACTAAACAAGCTGACGTAGACAAAACCCGTACCCATCAGTTGCTACGTAGTGCAGGATTGAAAGCTGAAACTGTAGGTTTTATCCTTGCTGTACAGGACCAATGCTTGTTAACTAGGAATTATCAAGCACATATACTAAAATATTGTGTCAGCCCAAAATGCAGATTCTGCAATAAATATCCAGAAACGATTGATCATCTTGAATCAGGTTGTGCGATGTTGGCACCCACTGAATATAAAACCCGGCATGACAGAGTGGGCCAATATCTGCACTGGAAAATTTGCAACTTCTACGGGAAGGAAACTGAAAGAAACTGGTATGAACACCACCCAGACCCGGTTACAGAGATAGGACCTGTTACAATTCTATGGGACTACACAATACACACTGACAGAACAATCAAAAACAACCGCCCAGATATTGTTATTAAAGACCACAAACAAAAAAAGTGCCTCCTTATTGATATGGCAGTCCCTGCAGACTGCAATTTATCTTTGAAGATATTCAAAAAGCTATCAAAATACAAGGACCTTGAAATAAAAATCTCAAAAATGTGGCACATGGGAACATCAACAATTCCTGTTGTAGTTGAAGCCCTAGGATTGGTTGGAAAAGATTGAGAAATGACTTGAAATGTATTTTTTTTTCTTTTCCTTGTCTTCATCCTTTTGTTTAATGAATTCTTTGATAGCTTTCCTGCCAATCTGTAGTTGTTGGTCTACCCTATAAAACTTGATAACTATTACTCTCATTAGTGTTGGAAAGTTGAACATTGGTGTTTTGCCGTCCTCTCAACATGTAAGCAATCATAAATTTTATACCATTTTAAATTACATTTTTCCTTTTCTTTGATTTTATTTTAAGTTTCTTTGATTTTATTTCATTTTAATTCTTTCATTTTAATTTTTTTCTCTTTCCTCTCCCTTCTTTTTTTATTTTTATTTTCATTTGTTTTGTGGAATAACGTTCAATATTCAAGTTTGATATTCCACTGGAAGATGTGTAAGAAGCACAAAATCAAAACCACTGAGAGATGCTATGAGCATCAATCAGACACAGTTACCAAAAAATAATGATGTAACTATCCTCTGGGACATGCCAATTCAAACTGACAGGGAAATAAACGACAACAGACCTGATATTTTCATAAAAGACAATAAATTTAGGAAGTGTGTGCTTATTGACCTAGCAGTACCATCTGAGAGAAACATCTCCATGAAAATTATCAAGAAATTGTCCAAATACAAGGAACTAGAGATCGATATTAACAGGATGTGGAGAATGAAGACTGAGACTGTACAAATAATAATTAGAGCACTGGGCCTTGTGAGAAAAGTGACTGAACAATTTTACTAACAGTGTCCCAAGTAACATCAACATACAGGCTGCCCAGAAGATCACCCTACTAGAAACATCCCGTATACTAAGAAAAGTGCTATCAGTTAAATAGCAATTCTCTTATAGGGCCTAAGAACCATACTTTGGACCCAGCTCTACAGGTTACAAAGCAAGAAACATAGCACACACAAATAATAATAATAATAATAATAATAATAATAATAATCAAAGACCACAAAAACAGAATGTCCTTTCTTATTGACATGCCAGTTCCTGCAGACTGTAATGTATCTTTGAAGATCTTCAAAAAAACTATCAAAATACATGGATCCTGAAGGAGAAAATATAAAAAAATGTGGAACATGAGGACATCATTAATTCCAGGTGTAGTTGGAGCCCTCAGTTTGATTTGAAAAGGTTTCAATAGACTCATTGAAGGGTTTCCTGGTAGTCCACACCTTAAAGAAATATAAAAACTTGTACTCACAAGTACAGCTCAAACCTTACAAAGAGCTTTATCTCTGTAAAATGTGTGTAGTCTTATCTTTACAAAAATATTCAGTGGAAAATGTCATGATTTCATTTCTGATTCT
>OZ010597.1:63823569-63873569 GCA_963932145.1 Acanthosepion lycidas | reverse complement strand
GAACAAAATCACTGGTCTACAAGCAAGAAATAAAACATAAAGTCAATACAACTCTTAAGCTACAAGATTTAATTATTATATAAACTCTGTAATTAAGACACTGAGTTTAAATCTTGTAATAAACTAAAAAGTTAAAGTAAAAATTTCTAATTGAATCATGATCCAACTAACAGGAAACTGTTTAGAGATCAATGCAAACTTTATGATCCTAAGATCTTGATAGATTCATTCCCGCAAATTTCTAAGAAACTCTTTTGAATTAATTAGGCCAATGCAAAGTTAGGATCAAATCAAATTTATCCACACTACTTCAGACTATAAATGAAATAGAGGCTTAATCTGAGTCATGATCAGAACTTTCTAAAATTAAAGATTTTAAAAGGGGTACAAAATGTAATAATTTTACTTTCTAAAATTAAAGATTTTAAAAGGGGTACGAAATGTAATAATTTTACTTTCTAAAATTAAAGATTTTAAAAGGGGTACGAAATGTAATAATTTTACTTTCTAAAATTAAAGATTTTAAAAGGGGTACGAAATGTAATAATTTTACTTTCTAAAATTAAAGATTTTAAAAGGGGTACAAAATGTAATAATTTTACTTTCTAAAATTAAAGATTTTAAAAGGGGTACAAAATGTAATAATTTTACTTTCTAAAATTAAAGATTTTAAAAGGGGTACAAAAAAGGGGTACAATAAGGTTCAACAGATTAAAATGAAACTACAAGAAAGAACAAAAATGTTTACTGCAAAGATGGAAATCAAAAATGATAAAAGGGAGAGATTTTCTTCTCATTTTTTTTTATTTATTTATTTAAAAAAGGGTGGTGTAATTGAGAGTTCAAATTCCAGTTGGGTTCACTTACGTTCAAAAACCCTTTAGAAAGGTAGGAATCCATACCCTACCTCCAGTTAAATAGTAGCACTTGAATCTGGAAAAAAATATTGTTATTCTCAAAAAATTGTTAATGTAATATTCACTTGCAAAAAAAAAAAAGAATTATTTTTCCACAAAGGGTTGATAAACCATAAAAGAAAATATCAATCAAATTAACTCTTTACAGCAACTATAAACTTTTTTTGTTTTTTCTTTCTTGTTGTTTGATTTTAATTTTTCTGTTTTTATTGCAATTACAAAATGAAAATATGGATTTGGTTTAATTTTGCTTTTAAATTTTTTTTTTAAATTTCAAAACAGCAGGGAACAACAAGAAATCAATATAAACCATTGTGCAAATTACTAATATTAGCACTTATAAATACCCATAGGATTTTATCTTGGAAATTTCTAAAGAAAGTAATGGATTTTTTATTTATCTGACAGATTTTACACTTTATACAATATTTTTAGTGGATATCCATATTTAAATAGATACTCTGTGTACTTATTAAATAGTATATTTATTGTCATCTAACAATTTGAATATTTGAAAAATCTTATTAAAGAAAAATATGTGCTCTCTGGCAGGATTTGAACCTGCACTCCCCCTGAGCAGAGGGAACCATCATTAGATCCAACATGCTTTAACCAACTTAGATTTAAGCAAAATTCTTATATTGAATCCTGCATAATTTTCTTCCATAAGATGTGAGGATATTTCCTTTTGTGGACTGTTGTAAATAATGGGGATGGTCCATTAACCCCTACTGCTGCAGTCTGAAGTGGACTATTCCTATCCTGAGTTTTATTTATATATATATCATTTTTTATTTTCTTATTTTATTGGGTATGTAACAGATTTTGTTATTATTAGGTTGGTGCAAAAATAATTTCGTTTTCTAACATATGTTACTATGTGAGAAAACAAAATTATTTTTGCACCAACCTAATAGTTTGGTGCAAAAATAATGACGTAATAATGTCGTTTTTTGACGTTAAAAATACGTCAAAAAACGACATTATTACGTCATTATTTTTGCACCAAACTAATAGAATAAAGGCTTTAGTTAAGGCCTTCTTAATTTACACTACATAAGATTTCTTGAATATTCAGGCCAGTAGGTGAAAATAAATAAATATTCTGTTTAATAAACAAATTGAGTGTCTACTCAAATATGAGTATCCACTAAAAATAATGTTTAAAGTGATCAAATAACCACAACTTAGATTCAGTGAAACAAAATATCTGAATTTCTGGGATGAAAAGTTTTCATTTACTATCAGGTTGATGACGTTATCCTTGTTGTTGTTACCACAAAATGTTAGCTATTCTGAACCAATTTCGACAAAATAAAAATTTAAAAAAATATAACTTATTCAACTTATAAAATAAGACAAAATAAAGAATAATGGTCAATTTCAAACTTGATACAAAATATTTCTTTATTTAATGATATTTACAGTGACCTTTTCATTCATAATACAATAATTCTTATATAATAATGACGTAATAATGTCGTTTTTTGACGTTAAAAAATACGTCAAAAAAACGACATTATTACGTCATTATTTTTGCACCAAACTATTATTATTAGATAAATAGATATAAATATAAAAGTGAACATTGAAGTCAACACTCAGAGGTGACAGGCTGTTTCATGCTAGATGCAATTGTCAGGCCTCCTGACATTTGCGTCTAGCATGAAACAGCCTGTCACCTCTGAGTACTGATTTCAATCTTCACTTTTATATTTACATACGCTCTATGTATGATATTGAGCACTTTATCCCATAAATATAGCATACCTTAAAACTATATTTCTTCATATAAATAAATATATAAATAATAAATATTTAGAAATTCTCGATTAAATCCAAAGAATCCGCAATGTTATTGATCCTGACCTGGCATATCTGCTTCACTCTCTTTCCCACTGCAGTAACATAGCTTCCCTGTGCCTTTTCTATAACTACTTCCATGGTAATTGTTCTGATGAACTTAATGAATTTAAGAACAGTACTAACGCAGTAATAGATTGGCGGCAAGATTTCATCATTTTACAGTTGAAATTGTTAGATGAAATGGTTAAAATGCTTTCTTTTATGAACTTGTGGAACTCTCTTTGAGTTTCTTACCTTCTAGCCAACTTAGATCTTCAAAAATTTGAATGCAATGTCAATTGTTATCTTCTGTCTTCTTAATTCCTGTTCTTTTATTGTCATCTCTCCTTAATAGTATTTTTCTCATTTACTTGGATCTTCTTCTTTTATTGTCCTATCTCCTTACTAACGTCTTCTCATTCTCTTTAACACTCAGTAACCCCTTCCATCTGAGTGGCTTTATTGTCATGCTTGTGATGAAATGATTAATAAAATGAAAAGAAATATGACAGTGTTAGGATTGGTAATTTATATTGTTGTATTAGACATTAGCCTAAAAGATACTGTAATCTTACTAGTAATCTGCATTGTTTATAATGGGTATGTGTCCAAGTGGTTACAATGCTTGTTTTCTGACCATGAGCCCCAAGATCAAATCTCACCATGATTGATTTGTGAGGAAGTTGACTTCATAATGTTTTAATCTGGGGAGGTACAAAGTGCCTGAAAACCATTCCATAGGTTGACTCAAGCCTTGTGAATGAAATTAGGTAGATAGAACTATTTGGAAGCCATTGATGCTTGTGCTAGGATGAAGTCATCATGACCGAGGGTTTGAATGTACAGCCTTGTTCAGACTGTTAATTACACTAGACAATACTCTACCTCCCAGAAACCATAACTAATGTTTGCTCATCATAGTTGTTGCATAGACCATAAATGAGCTCTATTGATGTTGAACAAACATACATATGCCTAAGCTGGCATCTGCAACAAGGATTAGCTAGCTGCCCTATGCATACAGGCATACTCTGATATTTGCAGTCAGCCATTACATTGTTTAATTACATATTAGGTGAAAAGGTACTTCAACTATACAGTTAATCCAAATTGTGTAGTGAGACATTAGCATGAAAGATTCCTCAACTTTACATGTAATATACAGGAAATATTTATAGAGACATTTTGTTATGAAAAAACATGGGATTTTCTATCTCAGAAAATACAACAAATAAAAAAAGATAATATTAGGTTAATAAGCTTTAAATGTACTATAATTTATTGGTATAGTACAATGTTAAATGTAGTCAGTCACAGATAATCATTTATGGTTACATGGCAAAGTTAAGAGTCCAGTCTGCACCTTGTTATATGTGAGAATCCCATAAAGGCATAATAATATGTCCATGTTATATAAAACTAAAACCACTGTCAGCATCATTAACTACTATTACAAACATATGTTGGCTAAGTGACAAATTCAATACTTGGAAATTTGTTGAAGGCTGTCCTCACACTAAGAAACAAAAGAAAAGGAATGAAAAGAAAGTGGATTTAAGTTTAAGAAATAAACTCTTTCTGACTTGTTATATAGGAATAAAGTGTCACTGCCGACACTTGAGTTTGAACATAGACTGCCGGTGAGCAAATACAGGCGATCCCATTATTGAATTAAGTAGATCATGTGACCATAGAGGAAATTTATATATGGGAATTAGCTTGGCATTTAATTAATCACCATTTCTATTCTATCCTCTATTACTATACAGATCACTGATTCTATTCTATCCTCTATTACTATGCGGATCACCATTTCTATTCTATCCTCTATTACTATAGCGATTGCTATCTCTATACTATTTCTCTATACTGATCACTATACAGTGGTTACTTTTCGAGTGAGTATTATCGAGCAAGTACTATTAGTAAGAGTAATATCCAAAGGTGCCTGAGGCCAACATTGTTGAATGCATTACTCTAGTTGCATCTACGATTACAAAGTCTCTACTTTAACGAGCATTACGAAAGTGACAATGAGTATTGGTGTGGCATTACAAAAGTGGCAACAAGTGTTCGTTGACATCACAATGACTGATACATGAAAAATAGTTTGAAGCCACCATAAGTATCATGTTGGAAGGTAAATAACAAAAAAAAATCACAAAGAATTTTTGACATTTTAAAAAAAAAATTTTTTTTTTTAAATAAGTTACCATTAGTCATTTTTTTCCTGAACTTAAAAAAGACTGATTTAAATTCTACAAAATATTCACTGGCAGGCTTAATTAAGAGATTAAAAAATGCAGAGATAAAGGTCAACTGTATTTAGCTAGTTAGAATAATAATTGAGCTTGTTTCAAATTCTACAAAATATTCATTGACAGGCTTAACTAAGGCATTAAAAAAAATGTAGAAACAAAGGTTAACTGTATTTAGCCAGTCAGAATAATAGTTGAGCTTGGTTTAAATTCTACAAAAGATTATATATAAACAACACAATATTCATGCTGATGACACATCTATTCAACTCCTGTCTTAATATGAAATCTGATGGGTTCAATAAAGTAAAACTGGTAAATGACTTTGAAAGTGACCTCCAATCAGTTGTTAATTGGGGCAAGAAATGACTTGTAAAATTTAATACCTTAAAAACAAAAGTGAGAACTTTTTTACCTTCATGGTTGATGCCAACTTTCAGAAGAGCAACTCATTGCATCAAATTGGTCTCATTTCTTCTGCTGACATTAAGTGGAATGATTATATTGAATCAATTGCAAGGTATGCTTCTAGGAAAGTTGGTTTACTGCATTGTACCCGGCAATTTTTCTAACTAGAATCCATTTTGCACATTTATAAATCTACCATTGCATTGAATATTACAGGCACATCTAATCTGGTGCTCTTGCTATATGTCTTGAGATTCTCAACAAAATCCCAAAAAGTGTTTGTAATGTTAGCAGTCCTGATCTGGCATCTCAACTTCAATCACTTTCCCAGTCCCAGAATGTGGCTTTCCTGTGCATTTTCTATGAATATTTTCATGGTAATTGTGAAGATGAACTTTCTTTCTTGGTGCCTCGACTGCATGAATTTAAGCATACAACTGGTAACTATATCATAGTGTTTTACTGTTGAAATCAGTGGATATAACCATATGTTCTATTCTAATATTTTCTTTTCTCGCACATCTTGCCTGTGGAACTCTCTTTTGGTTTCTTGCTTTCTTGCCACCTAAAATGTGAATACAACATCAACTGCCATCTTCTGTTTTCTTGAGTCCTGTTCTTTTATAGATTTTTCTCATCACTAACATCTTCTCATTCTCTTTAACTCTCAGTAAACCCTTGCATCTTAGTTGCAATATAATCTATAAGTCTTGCATAGAGTGAAATGTTGAAAATGTATATATTATATATAAAGAGTGTTTTCATGAAGATGGATCGAAGTCAGTAGTAAATAAATCAGTGTTATTGGTGAAAATTTATTTATTTCTCTATTGGATCATGTTATTTAAGTTATGGCAATTATGTGGGAAAAATAATATTGCCCAAATGTCCGGCAAGGCTTCAGCAGCACACCTCCACTCGATGACCAAAATTTTTGATGATGCCACTGCCTAATTGCTCCTTGATCTCACCCATATGGCTTATTATCTCATCCTTCATCAGTTGAATTGTTGTTGGCTTGTTGGCATTGACCTTACTTTTGAGATGACCCTAAAGGAAGAAATCTAAAGGTGTGAAGTCGCATGATCGTGATGGCCAATTGACTTTGCTTTTTTGAGCGATGATGCGACCTGGGAAATTCTCATTGCATTTCTGTCTGAATGTCCATTTTCATAATAGGCTTTGATAACTTTAACATGTTGTTTCATTGTTAATCTTGCCATGGTAGAAATTGCCAAATTGACTTAAGTTGTTAAATCTGAAAGAAAAAGAGAAAAATCATTAGATGCTTAAACTTAATTCACATTTAAAATCATTACAAGTTATTGGAACACCCTTTATATATATATATATATATATATATATATATATATATATATATATATATATTTGTGTGTGTGTTAAATTGCTGATACCCTCTGAAGAGTGGACAGGCAGATCCACCTCTGAAACTCTGAAGTCGGGATGCTGAAGGAAATATTAATCAGCTAAGTGACAAACTTCTACTCACATTAATCCTATATATATATATATATATATATATATATATATATATATATATATATATATATATATATATATTATATATATATATATATATATATATTTACACAAACAATTCTCTATATCAAAGAGAAGGGCAAAACATAATTTAGATCAAATGCCAGTTGTCCTTACCTGGTGCAGAGGACAATGCATAAATGGATATGGTGAAAACAAGTAAAATTCAATTTGGCAAAGTGTGCCATTAAGTTGCAAGGTGAATTTGTGAATAGGAAGAAAAGCCTTATGTAGTTAAGTTTGCTTCCTGGAAAGCATTCCATTTATCTATTGAGTGCTGCTTGCAAATAATAAGATCATTTAAATGATCGAATATGGCAATCTTTACAATATGCAGGTTATTCCTCACTCACCATCAAGGTTTATATCTATTTTCTCGTAATTCTTTGCTAATGTATCAGTAAATTCACACCTATCTATCTATTAATATATCCATCTACCTATGATATCAATTTTTTTATATTCATATCTGTATTTGTATGCATATATATAGATAATTATACTTATATTGTTAGCTATCAATTGTATATATTTCTTTAGCCAAGATGTGAACTACTACAAACTGGAGGTACTGAAATCAAGCAAGTATAAAAATTTAATTATCTGGGAAGTGTTTTGATAGAGAATGAAAAATATGATACTAAAATCTGCCTTTTGAAAGCTAAGCAAAGTATTAAGGAACAGAAAATTTTGTTAGAAACAAAGAAATCAGTGCTAAACTCAGTGGTGACATCCTATTGGTTCACGCAAACCGATTCTTAAAATTATAAAAGCTTAGCAAACAGGTTTTTGGATTATCTGAAAATAATCTTATATATTAATAACCAATGAACTACTAGGTAAAATGCATGTGCCTAGTGAAACTCTAATAGCTATAAACTCCCACCATTTTGAATTTCAAAATATGTTGAATCTTCCAGTCATAAATTTGACAGATCTTCTATTGGATCATCGGAATTGCAGCGATTCAGTTCAATGTGTCTAAGAAACTGTAACACAGCTGATGACACTAGAGTCAAAAAGTATCATACTTCTGAACAGAAATATGATGAGAACAGAATTTAAATCTGGAATTATCTTAATAAATAAATGTTTTCTGTTAAATTATCAAAATGGTTTAGTTCTTTTTGATACTATAAAGAGATTTGTTTCTATTTTCAGATTGAAAAGAAAATAAGCAGAATAGGTTCCTAAAGATTACCTGTCTTTATAAAACTGATTCCTGGAAATTTAGGATGCCCTTATTGGATAAATATATACAGGGTATGAAGGATAAATTGTCATCTAAATTATCCAAAAATGAAAATAACACTGACATCTCATTTTAACAGATATATTTACCAAAATGACACAAAAATATTTTGAAATATTAAAGAGTAAATTTATTCAATAAAATCTCCATTGGCTTCAACCATGACCTCCAAATGACTTCGGAATCTCCTGTAACTCTTCTGAATTGTCTCCTTGTTTAAGTTGGTGAATGCTGCCATAATCCTTGCTTTCATCAAGGAATTTTATTAGTCTTTCATTCAACTGTGCCCCACGCATAATCAAAGGTGTTTTAGTCTGGCAGGTTAGATGGCCAGATGTAAGGGGTGATGTTGCAGAAATTGTCTGACAGCCATGACTGGGTTCTCTTGCTTGTTTGACGTGGTGTAGAATCCTGTTGCCAGACATAGGGTCCTCCAGCAGCCACACTCTTGACCCAGGGCAGCACTACCTCCTCAAGTCACTTGATGTAGGCCTCTGTGTTGAAGTCTGTGCCTGTGGGTAGATGAATGGATGTATAATTCCGCCATCACTAGTGATCACTCCAAACACTATGATGTTGACAGGATATATCATCCAAATTTTCCAAACCAGTTCCTGGAAATTTAGGATGCCACCACTGGCTAAAATCCTTCTATATGGCAGTGAATGCTGGACAATCTCCTCACAAATGAAGAAGAGACTTGAATCAAATGATATGTGACTACAGAGGATATAGAGAAAATGGATGAAATATGTGAGTAATGAGTAAAATAGAACCAAAAAGGACACTTATATTTAGAATCAGTAAGAGACACTTGAAATTTCTTGGGCATCTAATAAGGAAAAACGGTTTGGCAAATTTGATACTCACAGGATAGATTGAAGGTAAATGGGTAGAAGGAAACAGTGAGTAACCTATGTAATAAGCTTACGTAAATGGATGGCAGAGTAGAGAGTGAGAATAAAGGTCAAAAGGTAAAGCTTAAAAAGATCAACAAAAGATAGGAAATAGTAGAGAGGCATGATCACCCATGCTTTGAAGGGAATTGCCAAAACATTTCAACATCACCAAGCAAACTCTGAACTTTCACTTACCATGAAGGATAGGGGTTCTTTTAAGGAGGGTCCTTGCCTTGAGCAACTGTTGGTATTCAATCTCACAGCAGATCACACAAGTGAAATTCATATATGTATATGATCTATTGCAAAAGAAACTGGAAAAGTGCTCAGTTCATTATACTGCTCCAGTAAGTATCTGACTCCCCCTCTAACTTTGAAAAAGCTAGGTCAGACGAAAAATGGAGTATTGCTGCTGTATCTGGCCTGGAATGGGCCAGTCCTCACTTGCCTATCTTGATAGTGCTTATGTGACTTTGTGGGTGATTATTTTCCACCTTGCAGCTTCTTTCCGACAGATAAAATATTGTAATTCAGAGATGGATATGCAATGTAATTGGCCCTGATCCGACATCTCATTTACAGTTGCTCTCTCACAGACATGCCGTTGCTTCTCTTGGTCTTTTCTACAAATACTTTCACAGTAACTGCTCTGACGAGCTACTTTTGCTGGTTCCCAAACTGCACGAATTTAAACGTGCTACTAGGTTGGCATCTCAGTCCCACTCTTTCACTGTCAAAACCTGTTACATGTAGCCATCTCTTCTACTTCAATAATTTTATGTCTCGCACTTCCTGTCTGTGGAACTCCCTTCCTCTTACTTGCTTCCCTGATAGCCACAATCTCTAAATATTCAAATGCAATGTCATTCAACATCTCCAGATGCCTTGATCTATTCACTGTCCTTCTCTTCATCCTTTCTTCTATCATGCCTCTTTACTCTCGCTCCCACTCTCTGTAATCCCTTGCGCGCTGGTGGCACTCCTACCTTGCTTGGGGTGAAATGCTTAAAAAAAAGAAAGAAAATAGAAAAAAAGGCTTCTGCTACTCTATCCATGGCAAGTATACATACTAACAAGCTAAATTCCTTGGTTCTGACCTTTGAATCTGGGACCTGGAATGCCACGTAAGCAATGGTAAACCATCTGCATACCTTTTGATTCCATTAGTAAGAAGGTATATGGCCACATCAAGTGTGGTCAATACCTAGATGGGTGACCACTTGGGAATACCAGGTGATGTAACCTTAGATGGCCAGGTTGTGTAATTCATTGTGTAACTCAGAATTGTTAGTTGTAGAGCCGATGTTCCATTCCCCATTGTGTTTGTTATATTCACTTATGCACAAATACCCTTGGGAAAGGCATGAACCCACCTCTTCTCCCTGCCCCCAGCAATTGATTGATTTGTTTTCTACACCATATCAACCCTTTGCTGGTTATTTAAAGATCAAAAATTTCTTAAATTAACATTATTGACCTATTTTTATACATACATACATATATATATATATATATATATATATATATATATATATATATTTATATATATATATATATATATATATATATATATATATAGAGAGAGAGAGAGAGAGAGTGATAATATTAGTGGTAAATATACACATACATATGCAAAATATATAAATATATATGCAGTTTAACCCGGATATAAGAGAGTTGTCGGGATCGGATAAGAAGTCTCTTATATCCAGGTTTCTCTTATATCCGGGTTTGGTCTATTTTATATACATTAACACAGGCTCTAATTTGGGACCAGATAAGATATCTCTTATATCCGGGTTTCTCTTATATCCGGGTCTCTTACATCAGGGTTACACTGTACATACATGCATACACATAAATATATATTTTGTGAATAAAAAAAAAAAATTCCAAGAGGATAGAATCCAGGTAGAACTCAATGTCCAGGACAGAGTAAGGATATAATAAAAAGGCTTAAACAATAATATTCCATGGTCATAATTTATTCCATTGGAATTCTAAATACAATCCAATTCATCAGACCTACTAATATGTTTTTAGATTGTAAAGTAGGTCTCATGAATTGGATCGTATTTACGATTACAATTGAATAAATTATGATTATGGAATATTAGTGTTCAAGCTTTTTTATTATATATATATATATATATATATATATATATATATATATATGTAAATATAAATGATAGAAATTAAGGAGGATTTGAGATAAGTAATTCTTTTAGTCTAGAAGAAACCTTAACAGAATGAAGAAAACGCTGGATGGCCATTTCATCTTCTATTTGGGACTCATCAGCAGTGCACATTCACTAACGAGAATTGAAACCCGGACAGTTACATTGACAGGCAAACGTCATACTAACTGTACTAACAGGTCTTGGTGATGAAGAGATAGTGAACTAGACTCGATATTGTGCTGCCCATTCACAAATTCCATGGTGGAACTCATCCACTGCTTTCTGCATTCTGTTGAGGTTTCTTCTAGACTCGATGAATTACTTAATTATCTCAAATCCTTCTTAATTTCTATCATTTGTATATCCTTGCTTGAACCGGCTTCTAATGCTCTGGATGGTGTGGCTTTGGAATAGTAGTTGTGGCTTGAGAGGGAACAGTCCTATAGGTAAAGTCTAGTTTGCTACCTCTTCGTCACCAAAACCTGTGAGTACAGTTGGTATGACGTTTGCCTGTCAATGTAACTGTCCAGGTTTCAATCTCCGGTAGTAGATGCACACTGCTGATGAGTCCCAAATATAGGATGAAATGGCCGTCCAGTGCTTTCTGCATTCTGTTGAGGTTTCTTCTAGACTCAATGAATTACTTAAATATATATATATATATATATATATATATATATATATATATATATATATATATATATATATATATATATATAAGAGTATATGAATTTCTTTTATGTAAAAACAAAATTAATACTGCAAAAATTCAACCCTGTGGATATGGCAAGGCAGATCTGAGCTGTAAATGTCTGAATAGGCGGTTCATCTGAGCATTTGTCATGGAAGTAATGAAAGAGTAATAATAAGCTTGCAATGTTGCATTTGCAGGAAAAAGGCTGCAGGGTGTAAAATATATTAATCACCACCAAGGTCAGGTAAATTAGTTTCAAGAGAGTATCTAAAGTCCTATTGTACTTTTAATATGAAAAATGATGGAGAATAATATGTTTTTAGATTGTAAAGTATTTTTTGAGAAAATATTGATTTAGTAATACAAGTCTTACTGATTAACCCATAGCTGGAGGAAGAAGAGCTGGATTCATACCATTTCCAAGGGTATATGCATGTAAGTGAATATAACAAATATAATCTATTGTATGAGAACCTGTGTTTCAATGTGATTTGACCATAAGCCTCTCCCAGCTATGGGTTAATTAGTAAGATTTGTATCATTAAACCATTATTATCTCCCCACAAAATAAATTCTTACAATTTAAAATTATTTTCTAGCTTGAAATCACCTGTAGACGGTTGATAAGCCATAGAAAATGAATCAAAGAAAAAAAAAACATTAGTAAAAAGTAGTTCCACTCAGCTTCTTCCCAAGAACTGTTGCTTTGTGGTACAGGCTCCTGACAGGATGTTTTCTTTATCACTACAATCTTAATCTTTTTAAGTCTAGGGTTAACTTATCTTTCCTACATAACCTCATGAACTGCACGTCTTGTCTTTTCTTACACCCATACAACACCACAGAGTAACCCTCTACATTGAGTGTCTCTTGGGCCTTGTATTAGGTGAACATTGGTATAAAAAAAGAAGATAGATTTATTTGTAGATGTTCATGTTTCTCAAACTGTTGGTATTTATTAGCATATTATTAGATTAGGAAGACATTCCTGTTGCATATTTGGCGATACCTTATTGTTTGTTATCTAAGACATAGATATGCATAAAACTTAATATTCTGATATTTCTTATGCTTATTATATGCTTATCATATGCTTATTATATTTGATGTCAAATTGAATAACTTTTGAATTGATATCACACATAAAAAAAAAGAGAGCCAATCTGGAACACTACTAGTTTAAAAAGTGTTTATCCGTTTCACAAGTGGTGATGAATACTGTCTGTCAAAAGTTAGTTGCGTTTGATTCTTCTCCTATGTGCTGTGTCACTTTGGGATGTGGGTGATCTTGGCTCTCCACAACTTTCTATTCTTTGTAGCTTTTAGTAAGGTTTTGCCCTTTTGCTATCTCTCCTAATCCCTGTTCTACCAACCATATACATAAACTCGTTATTCTGTGCCATAGCCTTTCAAACCATTGTTCTGCAGAACCGACTCCCAAAAGGATTCTTGACCAAATTCATACTTGATGTTGTTAATGGTTAACTGGAACAACTTTGCAATTTTATTGCTATTGTTATTTTAGTGGCAAATGATCAGACCTTTACACCTAAGACACATCATGCAACCTCCATAGAATCAAATCACCCAAATTTTCTCCATATTCCAAATGTAAGGAGAAAGTGCTACACAGCTTTTTTTTCCCCAGGAAATGCTATTTTGCGGAAAAAATTCCCATATGGAGAATTCTCTGAACTCAGCATTCTGAACCTCTGGTCAACAAGAGTCAATCATTATCTATCTACATAATCTTCCCTTCCTTCCATCTCATCTTATATTCATAACACACAAGGATCATCATCGTGTGTATGATTTGTGCAGTCAACTGGGTTGATTTATTATCCTTGGAGTTTATACTGGAGTGAAAACTGTTTGTTAAGCAATACTTTGTGGAGAAATTACAGCCATCTATTGTTTAGTGTCCAGGGCATATATATTTCACATTTGTATCTTTTATTTTCAAGTAATTTCGACAATAGAAATTCACATTGAAGATAGTGTAAATCTTTTCATTGTCTTTGGACTGGAATTAGGCTCTCCAGATCTTGAGCAAGCATTTCATACTCTCTATCTTTGTGCAGTTTCTACCTTCATCAGCATTTATGTGCTATACCATTTGATACAAAAATTAATGTTCTTTCTTCATTTATTTTGTAAAAGAAAAAAAAAAAAAACAAGCTCACCTTGTTCCATCCTTGTTAGTGATCATGGCTCTCCACAATTTCCTGTCCTTTGTAGCTCTTAGCAAATTTTGTTTTTTTTATCTCTTCAAATCCCTGTTCTGCCACCCATTTGCACAAGCTCATTCTTTGTCTATTTCCTGTGTCCCTTCAGGACGTGAGTGGATCTCCACAACATCCTATCCTTTGTAACTTTTAGTAAGGTGTGTCTTTTTCCTATATCTTCTAAATCCTATTCTGCCAACCATTTACGCAAGTTTTTAGATAGGTTATGCTCTATCCCTTTGCCTCTCTTGACTTCAATAAGTCCTGTGACTGACACAATAAAAATAATTTTAGCTGGTCCTCAGATCATTATTACACATCTTTATATGAATCTTCTTGTTTGTGTCATGTTCTTTAAGGACACTGGCAATCATGGCTCTCCACAACTTCCTATCCTTTGTAGCTTTTAGTAAGGTCTGTCTTTTTTCTATCTCTCCACAATTTCTTGTATTTTGTAGCTATTCCCCAGCATAGGCGTGTATATACATTTTTGCCAAAAATATCTTTTTCAGACATGAGCAAATAAACACAGTCAAAAAATAACACCCAAAAAACCAGATGTGTTTATATGTTGATCTTGATTCTTTTTATGCCCTTCTGAGTGTGAAACGAGTCTAATTGTGAACATGTACATCTGGTAGAGGAGTTAGCAACTGATCAGGTACTTCAAGGTGCCTCAGTTTCTTAGTTACTATAGTAAAAACAAATTAAAAAATTTGTCTGAAAAATGAAATGTTTTTCCCTAAATAATTGGTGAGGAAGGGGTTAATAAATTTTGTTTTTTGTCTAAACTCTGTTTTGCCATCCATTTACTTCAGCTTGCAAGGTAGATTACATATTGTTTTCCTCTGTCTCTCTCTTGCCTTCAAGCTGTCCTGTGAGTATCAAATCTGTTAAGCCTGCTTACCTCATTAAGTACCCTAGAAATCGGAACTCTTTCTGATATTAAGCATAAGTGTCATTTTTGTTTCCATTTTCTCTAAAGCTTTATGATTGCTCACATGTTTGGTCCATCACAAGAAATATCAGTCAGGAATCTTTGATCTATGATGTAATGAAGTGTGTGTGGCAATTTAAAGATTGAATCAACTCCTGACTTCATCAGCTTCTCTTGGCCAGTGTATGGGGTGTGGCTCTATGCACTCATCTGACACATAGAACCTTTAAATTCTCCGTCTGCAATGTATGAGAAACTGCCTGCTCTTCTCTGGAGCATCTATCCTATCCATCCCATCAATTTTTTTCATGCTTGCACATGTATTTAGGTCACCACTGACAGCAAGTAAATCATGGATCTCCACCCCTGTCAGGGGATCATCTTAGGTTAAATATGCACCTGGCTTCCAATGATGGTCTGGTGTGAAATTCAGGCCTAGAATATTCTGAGATAATTCCACAAAGAGGTGTTGATCTGTGGCAACCCCAATATCTACTGAATAAGAGACATCAGAGTCAGTTTTGTACTTGGTGTCACATTAGAACATCAAAGGAACTAGGTGCTCAGAGGGTTGATTGGGAAGTTAACCTAGTAGACAGCAAGTACAGAATCAAATCTCAAAGGATACCACCAATATCAGACAGGAATTTAACCAAGGTGAACTTAGGATATGAACACACAAGACAGGAACTTATATAAATGCCTTATCCACAAGTGCAACAGTTGACTCTCTTACATTCTTGCAAGAAAAGTGAAAGTCTAAGGAAAATTCCTCAGAAATCATAAACCCTCACAGCTACCATTAATTTTATGTTCTAAAAATGAATAAATAATAATAAATGAAGTCTTAAGAGATGGTTTATTCAGTTTTGTTTGAGAAATTTTATTCCTCAAAGATTCTCCTCATACTGGATGACAGTATCCAATTAAAACTCAAACTCTCCTGTCGTCTTAAGAAAATCCTAAATTGATAACATAAGAAATGCTAAAATACTTCAATACAACCCATATATATCATATTAAACTACTACCATGATATATTGTTGCATTGAAGTATTTTATGATAGTATTACAGAAAACAGTTCAATAAAACCCACAAACAATTATAAACCAAACTCGTGAAAAGAACAAGTTCCAAAACATCTGATTATTTCTCAACATAATTAGAGAGTCAATATCTATTTCGACATTAAAAACAAAGATTCTCTGGATCATTTCTCTTTTTTAAAATCATTTCATCCTAAGAAGGAGAAAACACCACAAGTGTGAAATGCAAAAAGCAATGCAGATTACTCGTAAAATTACATCATCTTTTAGACATACATCTGCATATATATGGCATCTTTTAGTCATGTATAATAATAATATAAGTAACAATATAAATTACCAATCCTAACTCCCCAATACCACCATATTTGATATTTTTTTTTAATCATTTTACTCCAAGCAAAGCAATAAAGCCACTAAAACTCAAGGAGTTATTGAGTGATAGAGAATATGAGAAAAAATACTATTAAGGAGAGTGAACAATAAAAGAACAAGAATTAAGAAGATAATGATTAACATTGCATTTAAATTTTTGAAGATGAAAGTTGACAGGGAGGCAAGAAGCCAAAAGAGAGTTCCACAAGTGAGAAGTGTCACAGAAGGAACTGTTAGCATAGAACTTACAGTTACATCTGGTTATTTCAACTGTAAAATAATGAGACCTTGTCAGCAATCTAGTACTGCATGTAAATTCATAAAGTCTAGGTACCATAGAGGAAATTTTATCAAAACACCATGAAGTATTTATAGAAAAGGAATAAGAAAGCTACATTAAGGCAGTGGGAAGGTAACTGAAGCTGAGATGCTAGATCAAGACTAATAACAGTCCAGATTCTTCTTTGGATTTTATCAATGATCTCTGAATATATACTAGGACCACTGGACCATGTGTAGCAGCAATATTCAAAGTATGGATGAATGGTAGACTTATAAATATATGAGATAGATTCAGGCAAAAGAAATTTGCCTATCACAACACAGTGAATCAACATTCCTAGAAGCAGACCTAGCAATTGATTCAATATAATCTTTTCAATTCATATTAGCAGAAAACGGTAGACCAAGAAAGCACAACAAGCCACACTACTGGAGGTTGGCATCAGCCATGGTGGTAGAATGCAGAAAGGATTCTCTTAGATGACTAAAAGAGAGCAGTTTTATTTTGGAGGTATAATATGTCATCCCTTGCTACAGTTTTCAATGGAATGTAGATCGTTTACAATACAAAAAAGAGCTTGTGCCTATGACATAATCAGGGTTATTTTTTTAATCCTTTCATCCCAAGCAAGATGAAAATTGTTAGACATTTTGTTCATCATGACGGTCGTCTTCGAGTATAGAATCCAGAGGTTAGCAGTGAATATTTCAGAGACAGTAGGAAAGCATAGTTCAGATTAGCAGTGGATATCGCAGCAAAGTAGCAGAGCATAGTACTTCCTTCTGTCATCTTCGCCTGACAGGCTGGCACTGGTCATTCAGGTAGAGTAAACAAAAATGGCCACCTTTATGCATGACGGATAGAATGTTCTGCGGCTTCTGATTGGTTAACCTTCTATTGGTAGACTATAAAGTGAGTCATGTCATTCGAACTGGCTCACTAGTTACATATATATACACAAAAAACTGCAACAAAAATACCACTAGTATACAAGGGGGTACAGGAAGTGAAATTGAAAGAAAAACTTTATATAGAGAGGATTGAGGAAAGCAGAAAAGATGAACAGAATTCAAGAACAAAGTATATTATGATTGATGTTGCATCTAAATTTTTTAAGATTGTAGTTATCAAGGAAGCAAGTAAACAGACAGGACTTCCACAAATGGGCAGGGTGAGAAAAGACTGGGTGTACAGCGGATTGAGGAAAGGATAAAAGATGAACAGGGTTCAAGTCAACAGAAGATGATTGATGCTGCATTTAAATTTTTGAAGATTGTAGTTCTCAGAGAAGCAAGTAAGAGGAAGGGAGTTCCACAGTGGGGAAGTGTAAGAAAAGACACTGTTGGAGTAGAAGTAGCAGTTGCATTCAAGTATTTCAACAGTAAATTCATGGGACCTAGATGCAAATTTAGTAGCACGCTTAAATTCATGCAGTTGGAGCACCAGGGAATAAAGCTCATCAGAGCAGTTGCCATGGAAATATTTGTAGAAAAGACAGAGGGAAGTCACATCAGTGAGAAAGTGACTGAAGTTGAGATACCAAGTCAGAATCAATTACATTACAGATCCTTTTTTGGATTTTGTCAAGAATCTTAAGATGTACAGCAGGAAAACAAGACCAGATATATGGCAGCAGGGTAAATGTGCAAGATGGATTTTGTACAACCAGAAAAGTTATTGCTTTGTGCTTGGTGGATATAAAAAGTGTTGTCTATCATGAATTGATGATCTGTAGTGGAACAATCAATTCTAAGGGATACAGGCATCTACTGGGAATACTTTGCCAGTCTTCACTGAAAAAAGTGAATATCACTTACTAATCAGAAATGTGAGTTACTCTCACATAACTAAACAGGAAAAGATTTAAGCTCTGAATATTGATCTGTAGAGTTATCACCTTTTAAGATCCTTCCTGGAAAGGAAACTTTACACCAATTATCACTCACTCAACTTCCATAGACTCCCTGAGGAGTATGAAGCCACTGCATTGCACGTAAGAGGTTTTACAAGATGGAGTTGTTAGCAGCAAGCCTAACCAATTTTGAATTCAGAGTTGTCATTCTTTAAGAATGGTAGCCAGCTATGGCTAAAAAGCCCACACTGCCCTACTATTTGAGCCCTATCTGAGGGGAGACAAGATGAACTCATACCTTTCCCAAATGTATTAGGTTGGTGCAAAAATAATGACGTAATAATGTTGTTTTTTGACGTATATTTTAACGTCAAAAAATGTCATTATTACGTCATTATTTTTTCACCAACCTAATATTTGAATGCAATGAACATGACTGGAAATTGAACTCGGCACTCTGATTTCTCATTTTGAGCCACTGTCCCTTATACCACCCACACACTAATTATGAAGACATTACTAAAACAAAAAAATTGCTTCAAGCATTAATAATCTTTTGTTCAAAGCTAAAGGAAACTATAAACTTTTTGTGACATACAGTGGCTATTAATAATTAAGTATTACTCAAGACTTCAGTGTTAAAATAAAACAGTATTTAATTACAATTGCAAATAAATACTTAACAAGAACAAAGAAGTAAAAGTCAACCAAAAATAATTAACCATTTCATTGAATACCTTGTTAGTAGTGTAGCTCAGCTTAACATCCGGTAAATTCTAAATCAAAACCCAAATCATTCACACACAATAATTCACACTAATTCAACTGGATAGTTCCACTCAATAGTCACTCAATAATCACTGCAGTCAGTAGCCTGACATCATTATTTATACACCTGACAGAAACATATTCACAAGTCCAGAGTGTCATGCTCGAACCTTGGTATCAGTAGTTACTCATTTTCTTCCTATATGACAAACCTTGAATTAATTATATGTCTCAACAGGAAATAATAACAGCACTTTCTTTACAATCTAATAGCATAATACCCATAAAAAATTATGGTATTATTTACATATAGACTGGCAAGTTAGTCTAAGATCAGAACATTTATGAATTTTGCTTTGAATCAAATTGTTATTCTGCAGACTCTGCTTAAGATCAGACTGTAGTATCTGTGTCTTCTGCTGAGTGTCATATATTATCTATATGATTTACTATCAATCCATGGCTTTTGGAAATTGGATAGCAAAGTTTGAATTCCAGTTGGGTTTATTCACTTCAATACAAATATCCTTGGGAAAGATATCAATCCATCTCAACCCTCTGGCTATGGGTTAAACATTAAGACTTATATCTGGAAAAAAATCATTGTTATTCTTAAAAAATTGTTAATACAATATTCACAAACAAAAATAAAGAATTGCCATTTCAATTACTAATGAGTTGTGAGTTCAATCCTTACTATGTGCTCCATACTTTCACCTTTTACTACATCTAAGCTTTACTTAGTAAATCACAATAATCCAGAATATGTTTTGGCTCTAAATAAGACACAAATGATTGATAAGCTGTATAAAAAAACAAAAAAACAAAAAAACAAATCAGTAAATCAACCTTGGAGAAGAGTGTAGTAAATGTGAACTTTGATCACAGTCCTTTATATGCTGCTCAACTGCTTTCTCGAGTGCCTGTACTTTATAATGCTCCATAAGTTTTCTATGGGGTTGAGGTCAGGAGATTGGGGCGGCCATGTCATAACACTCACCTGCTTCTTATCAAAGTATTCCCTCATCAATTTTGATTTGGGACAGGGTACATTATCCTGCATAAAAATGAGCTTGGTGGGGTCAATTTGCACCCTTTCTGCAGAAAGGAGCAGACAAGACTCTAAAATTCTTTTGTACTGCTCGCTCCTGAGGGTATTTTCAATAGGTTTTAAGAAACCAGTTCCCTGAAAAGAAAAGCATCTCCAGAACATTATACTGAACGGATGCTTGACAGTACTTACTGCTAAATTCAAATAGCTTTCAAAGCTTCTTCTTTGGATTTTAGATCGCTTATCCTTTGAATTTAGCTCAAATTTCGTTTCATCGGAGAGAGAACATTTAGTAAAAAAATCAGGTGAGTCACTTTTATTGAACAGCACTGTATGTCTTCAATTATAAATTAAATTGGTCATTTTGATATAAAATATATTATTAGTAATTCTACTATAAATCAGTGTTGCTGGTAAGTCTTTTTATATATAAATATATTGCTGGTATTTTTAGATTTTATTAAAATTCTAATCATTACTTTTTAAAACAAACATTGCTGAGAAGTGAAGGTTGTTACAATAAAAGTGATTTCATGGAAAAAAAAAACATCCTTTTAACACCTCGTTTTTTTGCAGGCATGAATGTCCAAGTTTACCATTTTTTGCTTTTTACCTATCTTTATTTTTATTTATCTATATTTTTCTTTATCCATTCATTGATATTTAAAATATGTGACAGACTTGCTTTCCTCAAGCTCTGTCTGAATTTATTTCAGTCAGTGTCTTCCCGGTTTCAGCCTGTAAACATCTATACAGATATTAATTCATATCACTCAGTTCTTACTGAATGCTCATCATTGTCTATTGTTACTAAGCTAATTCCACAAGTCATTTATAGTCATTTTAACTTCACTGGGGGCTCTATAAGAGTGTTCTTTTTACCAGTCTAGGTGTCATCTAAGTAAATCTTTTATCCAATTCCTTTCACTACAAATGAGATAGTTCCTTTATTTATCTGTGGGGGACATTCATTTAATATCTTGCTGTAAATTGAGAGAAAGTTCTTAAAATATCAATGCTAATGAAGTACATACAAAGAAATAAAAGTGACTTCTTTCAATTCACATGAAGATTTTACAAGTATGATTTGAGTTTTAAAGTGCAACAAATTTCTGTCATGTACTTAAAATAATGTGTTGACTGTAAAAGATATTTTCCTGGAAGCAAAGCAAATTGTTAAGAAATAAAGAAGATATAATTACAAAGAAAAGAGTACCGAACTGTTATATAAAATCTCGTTTACTATACTTTAGCCAATGTTACAGAATTTTCTAATAGATGAAAAAGAATTGACAGAGATATGGTGCTGTCAAAGAATTAACCATTTACTGAACATGTGAACAATGAGAAAGTTTTACAAATACAGGAACTACGAGGAAAATTATTCTTACAATCAGAAAGAGACAGTGATATAAATCTATTTTTAAAGATATAGAATAGCACGAACTGAACAAGTGAACAATGAGGAAGTCTTATGAAAAGTAGCAACTACAAGGAAACTTATTCTTACAATCAGAAAGAGACAGTGACTCATATCGATTGTTGAATGCAGGGAATAGCACAAACTGAACATGTGAAGAATGAGGAAGTCTTATGAAAAATAGCAAATACAAGGAAACTTATTCTTACAGTCAGAAAGAGACAGTGATGTAATTCTATTGTCCAATGCAGAGAATAACATGGATTGAACATGTGAGCAACGAGGAAGTCCTAAGAATACTGTAGAATACTTACAGCTTTTTAATAAAAATTATGCAGGCCTTTTCTTTTTTTTCATTTTTACATTGATGGTCATTTAGAATTTCTTTTGGGAAGCCAATATTCTGAAATAGTACCAACTGTGCTGCAAAAAATAAACTCAAGGAAATGCTAGTCTCTGAGAAATCTACAAAACAACATAATAGCAATAATTATTCATTTCATCATCAGTTGGTTTTGCTCTGCATTTTTTCATCTTCTATAGATTTTATGAACTGCTTTGGAATAATTGTCTCTACAGAATAAAAAATTGTGTCTTTTATTCTTCATATCGTTAACCAGTCAGTACCATACATCACACAACACCCAAAATACCACACTTTTTTTTTTTTTAACTACAACAGATTTTTAAAGCTATTATTTATCATCGCAACATTTTCAAAATCTACTCAAAGGGTTAAATGTAAGTAAAATAAGCTAAACATTGCACAGTACAGAGAAGTGACTAGAATATTAGTACCTGTCATATAAATTAGTCTATGAGTGATGAGAATCATCAATACACTCATATATTTGTTGGGACTAAAAGAAACGCTGAATCAAAATTGGTATATTTGTCTTGTATCCAGAACAGGCTGAAAAGTTCTCAGCTCATTTTCCAAAATCAGACCAAATATCAGAATAATTTTAAAATAACTTCTTGATAGATTTTCAGCACCTACTCACGTAATCATTACTTCTATTTAACAACCTCATTTATAAATATACCTATCAACTCATCTGAAGAGACATGTGCCATCTCTCCATGAAGAAGCACATAGGGTAAGGCAATTTTTACTGTGGAAGAGCCAAAGGCTGTCCCCCTACAAAAAAGGGCATGGTCAAAAAAAGGTCAACCCCCAGCTTCCATCTTATGTGATCAAGAGATCAGGATGGAGCATGCAGAAGAAATCCACTTACCTTTAAAAAGGCTGAGGGTGTACAGCTTCTAATGCTATTGGCTATATGATACAAAGAAAAACCAGGGCAGAACGACAGTTGATGGAATAGCCCAGGTGTACTGCCTATGGATTAGCATACCTGCCTTTGAATTTATATAAAGTTGGTGGCAGGGAAAGAGTGGTGAATGAAAAAAAAAAACAATCACGAAAAGAGTGGATTTGCAGCATGCAAATTTGTAGCTGTTTTACCTTTTGCTACACCCACTCTACAAAATTTGATTAAATGAATAATCGTTAATTCTTTCTTGATCAGGTTGACAGTTTTTCAGCACTAACTTGTAGGGTTTTAGATAGAAAACCTCACCTATCGTGCAGATAACTGATATGATTTAGTGCCCTTGGTACAGTAGGGACAACTAAGATGAATTAGGGCCCTTGCCATAGTTAGATTCAGTCTATTCCTGAGAAGAGGTTAGAGCAAGATGTGCTGCAACCAACATCCAGACTCCCACCATGAAGAACAAAGATATTCATAGATGGTAGATGATGACCTCACCTCACCTTAATCCTTAAAGTTAGTAGTAATTTTATAGAGTGAAAAACCTGTCTATTGTAAGTACCATATTTATTTCATGTTATAGGGCACCTCGAGGTGGTGTAATGGTTAGCAAGCTTGGCTCACTAAAGCAATTATGCCTGAGTAGTGAGTTTGATCCTCACTGAGTACCCCCTACTTTCGGCCTTGTGCCACATCTAAGCTACACTTGGAAAATCACTATTTATTTCATGTTATATCGTTGTTTTATATTATATCTAATAAAAATGGTAATCATATTTTGGCGCCCATCTTTTCATTTCTCTTTACTACCTCGTATCAGAGGTTAGGATCCGTTATAAAAATACAACTCAATGCCCTCATGTACACATTGTTTAAACCACCTCATTTTCAAATATAAAAATTGACAGCAATTTTCCTTCCTACCATGCTACTTGTTACAAGGGAGAATATTTCCCTACAGTTTGGATTCGGGTGTCAGACAAAAGACATAAAAATACTCCTACATCAAGAGGAGTAGCAGTAGCAGCACTAGCATTTGCTGAAAACAGTCATTCATGCCTAAATATTCTCTTGTCTAGTTTCCAATTCTACATTATGTTTCCCTGTACCAAAAAGTAATAAACTTCTTGTTAAACCAATTCCAGTTTCTACTACTGTTTTTGATAACTCAGTTACAACACTACTTGATCAGTTGAAAATGATAAGATTAATTTATGAGTACTTTTTCATATTTTGTAGTTTTTCCATGTTTCCAGTGGACAAATATATTAAAATTGAAACAACAAAAAGTAAAACATGACATCACCCTGATGAAGACCAAAGAATATATTAAGAACAACAGCCAAAGAAACTCACCAAAAAGCTAAACAGACAGAGTCTCTGCCTGGCCATCTCTTTCATGCCTGCAAAAAATATGGTGTGGCAAAATGACAGTCAGTTAATTGTTTTTTGTTTAGTGGTATCAACCTGTATCAGATATATAATGTTAAAATCTAAACATAACAATTCAAACTTTATAATTAATTCAAGAGAATGACATTATTTCACAAATCTCTATCTATAAAAGGCATGATATGTGTGTGTGTGTGTGTGTGTGTGTGTGTGTGTATTGAATGCATGGCCGCAATTTTTGACGGATTTGCACCAAAATTTACATGCACATGCTCCAAGTTAGCGGAAAGGGCAAGACTAATTTTGCATTTCCCAACTCCCATCGATAGTCGAAATAATCGATTTTTTCATGCTTCTACAGCAGTTTTCATGTAGTTTGCGGCCATTTTGTACTGGTGAGTGAGGGCCTATAGCTGGCTGCCACAAATAGGCAGGAAGATTCCATTGGCCAGTGTGAGAGCCAACAGCTGACTGACACGAATGTTAACTAGCATGATAGCATGCAAAAAAAATCAATAGCTGCATTCATCACAAGTGGGAAAAATTTAAATCTGCATGGCACTTTACTCCAATTGGCTCATTCGCTTGCTTAAACTCAATTTTGATTCTGATTCCGCAGTACTGGGTTAGGTGTGAAAAAGTATTTGTTGTTAACATTCTTTTTTCATTCGGTTTTTCCAGTTACGAGTCTTTTTTTTAAAGCTGATCGTTTTGTGTTCATTTTGTTTAGTTCTTTTTTTGTAAGCGATTTAATGTTTAGTATATAGCTTAGAAAAAATTTGCAGTGTGAGATAGGCAAGAAGTAAGGTATGTAGCAACATCAGCATGGCAAAGGGCACTCCTTTAAAGGCAAGGAAGGGTAAAACTATTTTAAGTCAAGTGATAGCAATTGCTGTATGAGTCGTATGATTTTTGAATCCAGCACGGGCAACGCCGGGCCATGCTGCTAGTAAATGATAATTACTTAGCTGCATTTTCCCCCTTGACACCACTATTATATTAACTACTGTCCCTCCAGCAATTTTTGTTTTAAAAAGCAATGATTAGAATTGTAATAAAATTTAAACATGTGAGGAAAGGGAATTTATACATTTTTTTTGTCCTTGAGAATTTACAACAAAAATATTAAACACTAATAGATTGTTTATTTACAACAATAATTATTTGTTTACAACATTCTAAAAACTAATACAATTAGAACTTATGCAATTTAATATTTATCATTTACCAATTTATAAAGAAATAAATATGAAAACATTTTTTTATTCATAAATTTATAAACATTTATGAAATTATTAAAATATGTGAACCAACTATAAGGAAATGCTTATCATTTTTATGATTTTGTAAAGTTTGGATTGATTGATCAATTGATTGATGTTTTGTCAGCCAATAAATACTGTTTATTATTTTTGTTGTCAGATATAAGTTCATGCAAATGGTTTGAATGTGCACTTTTTAATGATAAATACGATTTTTATGACAAAGTGTAATAAGTTAGGTACTACAAAAATGGTCGCTTTTTCTGAAATGAAAGCAAAAATCGCTACCAATTGTTTTAAAATGTTTGCTAAAAATCAGGGAATTATCCAATTTAAATGAAATTTCCAGTATTTATTAATGAATTATTATATTTTTTTTTACTAAGTAGGTTATTTTATTAAAAGACTTTTGGAAAATATTGGGGGTATGTGTTATCACCCCACACCCCTTTTCGATATAACGTACATACTTTTTAATTTGGGGGTATTCATTCACTTTTTTCTACACTTATATAAATGTAGGTTATTTACAAGAATAATTTTATATTTACAACATTCTAAACACTAATACAATTAAAACTAATGCAATGTAACATTTATTATTTATCAATTTATAAAGAAATACGAAAAAAAAAATTTATTCATAAATTATTAAAATATGTGAACAAACTATAAGTAAATCTTTATTAGTTGCCATTTTATAAAGTTCGAATCAATTGGCAATTATCAGATTTACCAATAAATATTCGATAACTTACAAGACCAATAAATAATATAATAGATAAATAGAGAAAATAAACATAAAATAGTGAAAATATAAGATAAATAATGAAAAATAATGTTTATTTTTGTTGTCAATTCTCAAGAACAAAGAAAATGCACAAATTCACTTTCATATGTTTAGGCTTTATTACAAGTCTAATCATTGCTTTTTAAAACAAAAATTGCTGAGGAGTGAAGGTAGTTAAAATAATAATGGTGTCAAGGGAAAAACTGTCCTATTGACACACTGTTTTTTTTTGTGAGCACAAAAATTAAAGTTTTCCTTTTGCCCATTCTATTTAGTAAATCATTTTTCAATGAAGGGTTGCAATATTTAAACAACAAAGATGCAGACAATAATCTCATGAATATACGGAATATTGAAAACATTTAATATCACAATTTCAGAAAACAAAGACAAAAACAATCTCATTAATAATGAAAAGACTTCATCTCAGAACTTTGGGAAAAAAACTGTTTTACCTTTAGGATACATTCAAATCTGTTTATCCAAGTATAGAGTACTGACTAACCAAGTATAGGGTACTAGGGTACTCCTGACCTTGGTACATCTATAATCTACAGTCTAGCCTAATTCTAGTCCTATATACCTATGTTGGTTAATAAATTCCTGCTGAATAAAGTAATCTCCATTCTCTGCGGTGAATTTTCAATTTGGTGAAGCAGATTTAGATTGTATTAACTTAGATTTGTGTGAAAATAATTTAACAAAAATCAATTATTTTTAGTTCATCAAGAACATTTAACCAAAACTTGTCTTTTAGAATTTACCCTGATGTTAAATGCTAAGTGCTTGTATTCTTCTTCGTTGAAAGAAGCACTTAGATATTCATTTTTATTTCAAATTCATTTTTTATTTCATATTTTTTTCATTTGTAAAATTAAATATTGGAAAGTATTCCTGATTACCAAATTTAAAAAAAAAAAAATGAAAGTTCATTAAAATTCGTTATAAGTGAAGAAAAACTTGCAGGTATAACCCATTGGTTATGCTTATAACTGAGCACTTCTAAACATGAGGTTTCATTTCTAAAATTTGTAATCCGAAGTAAAGATAATTTTTACTTAGGTGGATTTCTATATTAGTACATATACATGATTTATTTTTATAGAGGAGTTTTTTACAAATTCTGTAAATAAATAACAAGACAGTGTAGCAAAGTGGTTCTCAACAGATTTCAAAATGTCATCAATTACCCGCCTTTCCAAGATTGTTTGACTCAAAAGGGACATTCTAAATAATATGCATATATTATTGAAAATCTTCATTTCTTTTCCATAATAGTACATTCACATTATTTATCTTTATATAGGAGCTTTTTGTTTGTATTTTACGCTCATGGTAGGCTCCAAATTCTGTAAATAAATAATAAGAAAAAGTAAAAATTTTCCTCTACCCCTACTTGAAATTCTCTCTGGGGTCAAGGAATAAGTGGCTAATGACACTTGGTGTAGCAGAAAGCAAAATGGGGATCTCATGTCTAAATTCAAAAGCCATCATATTTGCTTCTTGTGAACATGTGCAGTGAGTGCAAAATAATAATAACTTCCTTTACCCACACCCTTCAAAAATCTGGAGCCCTGAGAAAGATGGAAAGAAATTTGTGAATACCTTTCTTTCTTTTTATGTGCCATGTACTTTCAGGATGTAGGCGATCATGGCTCTCCACCTTTTCTATTTCTTGCAGCTCTCAAAAAGTTCATTCCCACTGCTACCTCCCCCATACCATGTTCTGTCATCCACTTGGTTAAGGCCACTAGGTATGTCATGCATTGTTTTCCCTTGTCTCTTTCCTTCTATTCAACCTGTGAGTATCAGATTCTCCAGGCCCTCCTTCCTCATTATGTGTCCTAGGAATTTCAGCTGCCTATTTCTGATGTTAAGTATAAGCCTCCTCCTTGTTTGCATCCTCTCTAAGACCTCATTGTTGCTCACACCCTCAGTCCATGATATCCTCAGCATCCTTCTGTAGAACCACATCTCTGTTACCTTGAGTATCTTCTTCATCTTTGAGGAAATCGTCCAACATTCGCTGCTGTAAATAAGGACAGATGTCACGTAAGACCTCATTTTTGCTCGCACCCTCAGTCTATGATATCCTCAGCATCCTTCTGTAGAACCACATCTCTGTTACCTTGAGTATCTTCTTCATCTTTGAGGAAATCGTCCAACATTTGCTGCTGTAAAGAAGGACAGATGTCACGTAACAGATCAGTATTCTTTTCTTTGTTACCAAAGATGTGACAAAAATTAACCAATGAGATCAGATAAAGGAAAGAAATTTGCAAGCCCATGTGAATTTTTTTTTTGATCAATGAAAACCTTGCCTTCACAGAAATTAGCTGGTGAGCCAAGAATAAAATGAAAGTAGCGAGTATATGCAATTTTCTTTTTGATATAAAATGAGTAGAAAAATTAAAAAATTGAAGTCATGTGAAAAGTTACGTTTCAGTTCATAGTAACCAGCGTTGAAGTACTCACCAATATAAAATTATTTGCCAATTATATTATCGGATCTAAACCAAGCACATGGCACTTCAAAGAATTTTCTCTCAACAATCCAAGAATGTTAAGTATTTCAAATTACCTCTCTTTGTCTACTTTTGAATGTATACAAAGCATATATTCCATCAGTGAACAATGAACTCTCTTACCTTTGTCTTAAAGAGTCTTGAATATTATTTTTTGCCACATCATTTCCTCTTCATGTTAAAATGACAAACTACTGACACTACTTCAAGTGTGTAAATTTGTGAATAAATTCCTCATCTTGTTTTGTTAAAATTACCCTTGTGTTTCCTCATTATCATCCTTCATTAATCCTCTTGACTTGACTTTTGACTTGTATCAGTTTTCATCCTGGTTGGGTTGAAGCAGCTTCCTCCGAGCAAGTACAGCATGATGGGCCATCGCTGCCCACTCTCGCCGATCCTGAGCCAGGTCACACAAAATGGCGAGCCAATCGTGATTCGATCGTCGAAGACCAACTGCTTGTGAACCTGATAGTACTGCTAGGTCATCCTTGATTGGGCTAGCCCACGTCCTCAGCTGCCCACCAACACATTTTCGCCAGCCAGGAAGAGAAGGAGGGAGAAGTACATGAGGGAGAAGTGGATGAGCTCTCCCTCCGGGCATCGAGCTGTGTGGCTGAACCATCAGGGACAATTCTAGAGCAGGACGAATGGAAGAGGATGGAGACTCAGGCGATGATGTAGAGTAGCCGCGGGCACATGATCGATCCAGCAGCATAGTAGAATGCAGTGAAGGCAATTGTTGTTGAACATTTCAAGCCTTTGTAGGTCAACCGCTCTAAGATGCCATGTTTTGCAGCCATAGAGAAGGATAGTCTGAACAATAGCCTGATAGATGTGCCCCTTCGTAGCCGTGGAAATCTGCCGTCACCTCCATAGTGACTGCTTGAGATGCACGAATGTGGACTTTGCAGCTCCTATACAGAATTCAACTAATCTTCTTGGTGTAGGTAAATCAACTGTTCATTTTAACCCCACACTCCAATAAAGATACAGTGGGGAAAGTAAGTATTTCATCCCCTGCTGATTTTATGAGTTTGCTACCTTACAAAAATAGGAACGGTCTATAATTTTCAGGGTAAATCCGTTTTGAAAGTGAGAGATAGAAAAAAAATCTAGAAAATCACATTATATTCATTTTTGAACATTTATTTCTTTTTTATTTCACCCCCTACAAACCAGCAATGATTCAGGCCCCACAGACCGCTTTTGTGAACAGAAGGCATATAGACTAGTCCTATTACTCAATTATTACTCCTAACCAAGCAAGTACTCATTACCTGTATAAAAGACTCCACTTCATAGAATCCTTCAGTGAATCAGAATCTAATCTCTCTACAATGGGCAAAACAAAAGAATTGTCTAAGGACATCCAGGACAAAATTGTATACCTTCACATGACTGGAATGGGCTACAAGATGATTGGCAAGCAGCTAGGTGAGAAGGAGTCACCTGTTGGTGCGATAATAAAAAATATAGAAGAAACACCAATTGACTATCAGTCTCCCTTCCATTACATCAGTCTGGTTGCTGTGCTTGCCAAAAAGGGTTTCTTCACCAAATACTGAGTTATGCTTTGTTATGGAGTGAAATACTGATTTTTTCAATAAAAAAGAAATAAATCTTCAAAAATTAACATAATGTGATTTTCTAGAATTTTTTTATATTCTATCTCTCACTTTCAAGATGGGCCTAACCTGAAAATTGTAGACCATTCCTAATTTTCTAAGGTGGCAAACTCAGAAAATCAGCAGGGGATGAAACTCTTATTTTCCTCATTGTATAAATCCATCTTTTCTTCCCACGGCTAACAGTTAGACTGAAATCTCTATCAGTCTAGAAAAACAGCTCTAAATACCAAAACAGTTGGCTAGAAACACCATACCATAACAAAAATTATATAATAATAGTAGTAATGCCTACAGTAATAAAGCCGTAGTCCTATAGCCCTCACCCCACAGGAGAGTCTACAGTGGGAACAGGAACAAGACAATGAGAAACAAAATCTAAGGATTCCAATTATAAGATAAATGCTGACAACACATTGCATATCTTAGGGATCATCAAATAAAAGCTAAAAAAAAAAAATGATTTTGGTGCAAGATGAATAAATTGCAATTCCTGGTCAAGCAAAATTGGACAGTAATGATTGCACATGCCCCCACCTGGCTGCCATCATAGATCTGCATTAAATTTGGGAGCTCATCTGTGAGGCATCAAGTACTTGAGAATAAGCAGTTAATGTATGTTGTTGCTGGTCAACTGACATGGGCACCCAGAGAAGCAGTTTGTTAGCTAGCATTTGGCTCACCAGCAGCGTCCAGAAACAAAAAGAGTGAATTTGTCATTTGCAAACATGGCCAACTACAAAATACAGCTACACAACAGTCATCAAAACAAAAAAATGCTAACAATTTCTTTTCTTGCACTTCTCATTTGGAGAACTCCTTTCCAGCTCCATGCTTTCTAGTCAAATTTAATCTTCAAAAATTTAAATGCAATGTCAATTGCTATCTACTGTCCTCCTGATTACTCTTCTTTTTTATTGCTCCTTAGTAATGTTTCTGTTTTCTAATTCTTCCACATCCAGTCCTTTCTCACAGACGCACCGTCGCATCTCTCTGTCTTTTTTACAAATACTTTCATGGCAATTGCTCTGAGGAGCTGCATTCGCTGGTTCCCAGACTTCATGAGTTCAAGTGCCCGCTCTCACCCTTTCACTGAAACTGTTAAATATAGCCGTCTCTTCTACTCCAATAGCTTCATATCTCGCAACTCTCTCCTGTGGAACTCCCTTCCCTATTCCAGTTTCCCCAAGAACTATAATATCCAACTATTCAAATGTAATGTCAATTGACATCTCCACTTGCCTTGATCTATCCACTATCCTTCTCCTCATCTTTTCCTCTATCACTTCTATCTGATCTTGCTCCAAATCTTCTGTAACCCCTTGTGTCCTAGTGGCTTCCCAACTTGCTCAAAGCCACTTTGAAGTGATTTTCTTCTTATTGGTTGGTTGTCTGCAAACAAAGAAAAACGGAAAACTCAAAGACTTCAACAGTCTCTTCCTAATGTCAAATATACATTTCCTTTTTGCTTCCATTTTCTCTAAAACTTCATCTTTGCCCACATGTTCAGTCAATGTCATCCTCAGCATCTTTCTGTAGAACCAAATTTCTGTTGATTCAAGTCTCTCTTTTATCTTTGAGCAGATTCTACACATCAGTATTTAAAAAAACAAAATAAAATGATCTTCTTACTTTTTATATTTTAAGCATTCAATTGTTTATTGTGATATTTTTGACAAAAATGGTAAGCAAGTGTTGTACTTGGTTGTGATACTGGATATGAAAATTACAGTAAAAAAACATCTACATGTTCATTTCCTTGTTGTAAACATGAGCTGCTACAAAAAAAATAACTGAAATTTGTTAATTGTGTTGCGTTGATTGGATTCCTACAAAACAATCAATTCTCTGCCTAAAAAAAAAATTGTGTATAGATTTATTTTGAAAGGACAATGAAATAAACTGAATTGATCTCTACAAATTAAAATGCAAGAAGACCATCTATTTTGCCGATTCTGAAAGAATTAAGACTTAGAAATAGAGCCACTTTATTTCGTCTGATGTCGTTAAGGATTTGAATGAATTACAAGAAGCAAAACATTACCCTAGCAGCAAAAGTAAGATTGTATATTAATTTCAGGCAAAGTCATTGATTGTGAGACAAATGTCCTATCATAGGGTTACCAGATTAAAAAATTAGAAATACAGGACACTATTAAAATATCTCACTCTCTAAATAAATTTATAGATGCCTACACATCCATACCAATAAAAGGAGAGGCATAAGTTAAAAACATAAAACAATGATTTTAATGGGTGATGAGGAAAATAAAGTAAAATCATTTGAAAATTATTTATCACAAGCTAAGGAAGTCTGATTCAATGCTCATACAGAACTGTACAGCAGCACGATGGTTGGTAAGAAAACGGTAACAGTATCACTGTCCTCAGCCAACCATACCAACTGAACAAGTTTCAAACACATCATTTTAGTGTAAGCTTCTAGCAACACTAGTTTTCTTGTTGGGTTATTTTCATCAAGAGAATCTGAGAAAAGAGAGAATAATTACTTATAAAGTTACAACCAAGAACCATTAGAAGGTAGTAAAAATATATTTTTATTATGAAATTTGAAAATGAACTAATCAGGGACTTTGGAGTGACCCTGAAAGGTCAGTACAGAATAGAGGACAAAATAATCCAATATTAGACATGTCCAGTATATAAGGGATATCTGTCAACCCTATTCTATCAGTAAAGTAATTATAATGTACTAACAATGAGAAAAGTTTCAATGTTAGTCTCTAATGTAATGGAAACCCATTACTCTTAAAATGGTTTGTACACAGGGCAAGGTGATACCACTAAGCATTTTGAGATTTGCATTGAAATGGGCATACAAAGATGATGAAAAAAAGAAATGGTTATAATTTAAATCAACAGGCCTTCCTTCATTTTCTGCGGAATAATATGTCTTATTATTATTTCTGAGGAACTAATGTGACTTATTATTGTACTCTATATAACGGCAAACATAAACTACTTTTTGAACAATTTCCATTATCATTCTTTTCATTTGTGGTTCAGGGGCAGAAACAGTGTCGGATTATTCATTACTAAGATAGTTGACTTTAAACTTTTAAAGCAATGATTTTATTTAAATGTTATAACTTTTAAATAGGTTCATAAACTGGAATGATATCAATATGACAAACTAACATTTATTTAACTTTACAGGAAGCAAAGCAAAAAAAGGAATGTTTTAGTTTGTGTCATTGTGTTTGAAGTAGATAACATTTGATTTTAGTTCACAATGTTTAAATCTTAGAATTTTTCATAAAGCAGTGATTTTAATGTTCTAGATGTTATAACTTCTAAATAGTTTCATAAACAAACTCATATTTATTTTGATTATTTTTATTGTTAATGCTGGTTATAAAAATTTGTTTTATTACTTCATATGTGTTGAAATATGTGCTAATTTGGTTTGCAGTAAATAATAAAATAATGGTATTTCTTAAAGAATATTTTTATTGAGAAACAAATATTCTAGTTTATTTAAAGAATTTGCAATAATTTTTACTTCAAGCTATGTAAATCTGACTAAAATATATCACAAGTAAAAAATATTCAAAACGGATGCAGGCATGTTTGAAAGGAGGTGGGTAATAATTTAATTAGTCTAGGGTCTCCAAAAGCTCATTATCCAAAGCTTATACTTGGATTTCTCTCATCTTTAATCTCAATAATAATGTTGTGCCTCTTACATTTTTCTACACAAACCGGATATTGACCACTCAGTGACCCAAAGCAGACAGTGTAAATGTTTTCTGTGCATCGGCTCCATGCAGACATCCACTTTAATCAAAATAAAACAAACAATATATTGACCAGTCAGATCCACTCCCACTCAAAAAACCAAAACCTTAATTCAGAGCTGATTGACGGCTATATATTTTCTAATTCAAACAAACCCGAAACAGACCAGCGTTTGATGTCAACACTGATACGCTGAGAAAGAAACGCCACCAACAACGACAGATATCACCAATGTCTCTTTCACTTCTAAATTCAACATTCTCTCTCCTTGTTACCTACAGATAGAAGCTAATAGTTTTGTATATATGTAAATAAATTTTACATTTATTTACTCATATTCAATGTCTTCTTTCTGCTTGAATTTACATTTGTTGAGGTGGAGAATTAATTAAGAACATTAACAGCAACAAGGTTCTGTCTTCCAGGTTACACATTTCTGCCTCTGCAACAGTAAATTTCCATATTACCACCTGAAGCTCTGCATCTACTACACCATCCTCTCTATTATTTCGATGCTTACATCATTGAAAAATAAATTCCTCCAAGATTTGAATCAAAAATTATATTGTACAATGAAAAAAGAAGGCATTAGTATGGAAGCCCACAACTGATAGAAAAGCAAGTTAACTGGGTGGAAAAGAGTGAGAATGTGTAGAAAAAATTAAATGAAATGTTCTCACAAATCCAGAAATGTGTGCTTTCTGTCGCACCTAACAAGGGAAAAAAAAAGAAAAGTGAAAAACCAAAATGAGAGAAACTGAAAAAATGAAAAGAGACTAATGACCATTTATTTTGAGCTAAGTTAATCAATTTAAAAAGAAACTAAAACAAAGCTGTTCCTACCTATTTTAGCCAAAGTTGGCAGGTCAGGTAAGTTTTTTCTCAGTTCTTCAACCAGTCAGCTCAATTGATTGATTGATTCTTTTTCTATAGCTTAGCAACACTTTGCAGGTTATTTACAACAATGTTTTTTTAGATGATATTGATTTAGTGATACAAGTCTTACTAATTAACCCATAGTTGGAGGCGAAGGAGTCTAGTCATACCTTTCACAAGGGTATTTGCCCGTAAGTGAATATAGCAAACCCAACGGGTATTGAAAATCGACTCTCCTTCTACATATTGACCAGGCTCGTCATTGCTCATCTTTGGTGATGGTATGTTATCAATGTTTCAGTATGATGTGACCATAAGTTCAGTCAGCTTAAAATGCTACTTTGCTCAGTTTGGTTCCATTCATTTGTACCAGGCATGCAACACTCATTCGCCTTTTAGCAAAATCATCAGAAGAGAGCTTCTCCCTCTCCATTCTGATCTTGATCTCCAACTGGTGCTTAAAGAACTCAACTAGATGATTGGAAGAAAGAGGTAATTCATCCATCCTCGTTGTCCATACCACCACAAGAATCACTGCTAGCAAGCACAGAAACACAGTTTTTTTGCCTCAAAACAAGCTCACATTGCTACAAATACAACTGGCTTCCAAGACAAAACATTGTCCACACGGCATACCAATCATGGACCATTCAATAGTTTCATGGACACTTCATGACCCTTCATGGATCCTTCATAGACCCTTTATGACCTTTCATGGACCCTTCATGGACCTTTCAATAAGTTCACACAATGGGCCTAGAATCAGGCAGTGAAAGATGGCATATTTAATAGGAACTCTGTGATCCCAGAGGAGGTGAAACAGTGTCCTCTCTAGCTCAGCTAGTTTAGTGGATGGGAATGGCATGGGGTAGATGTGTTGTGGATTTGAATCAATCCACAACAGCAAAAAAAGAAAGAAATGTTTTTAAACAAAATATTTTTCTCAGCAAGTATGAGTGTTAAAGTTCTTGTGTTAAAGTTCCTTGTTTGTAGTTGTTTGTCAAGATGAAAAGAAATGTGATTTTTTCATGTGTATGTGTGAAAAAGAAGAAGCAAGGGAGAAAGTAAGGAGGAAAGTGTAAGTGTCATGTAGCTTGGTGTAGAAGAGTGTAAGTGTCATGTAGATTGGTGAGAAAGATGGGTGAATGAGTAAGGCAATCTCTATTAAGCAGTGCCATGAACAGTTGCTGTCTATTGCCGTTCCTTACTGATTTGTCTGGTCTATAAACTTTGCTTAAATACTCTTCAAAGGGATCACAAATCATGTATCTTATTATTGACCAGAACACAACCTGTTACTTGAAAATTTTAAATATTAATTTTCAAAGGATTAATTTATTAACCTGAAGGGTGCCCAGATCCTCAGAAATTATTATTTTTTTGTCATTTGATGATGGACTGGCTTGGTGTTTATATCTGTTTTCAGTCCACAGATGTAGGTAACGCATGCCCCAATACTTCTAACCAACTCTTTTCCAGCTGAATGTTGGGAGCAAACCAGACACCAAGTATTCAGTCAATCCAACTGAAGGAATGTGAGGACATTTTTTTCACAAACTCTACTAGACTGCAAAAGCCAACAGACTTATGGCAGTTAATTTTGCTTTTGAAATTGTCTTAGATATCTCAAGATTTCTTTACCAACTTCCTTGATCTCAACATTGTTCATTCCAAACATGATGATGTCATTAGCATAGGTGGTTTTGTTGGCCGAGATGGTAGGCCCAGTTAACATGATTTCATGTAGGACTAGATACCCCTTCACCTGATGCATAGGTGACAGTGGACAACCTTGGTGAATTGATCTGGGCATGAAAGCTTCAATCTTACCCTGTTCACTTCCATTACAACTCTAGGGGGTCACATACAAGTGGTGAATACAACAGAGAAAGTGCAACTGGAATACAGCTATTGACAAAAAAAACCTATCAAAGATTGTGGACTGATACTAATTGATCAACATGGCTTTGTGGTGAATATGAAATAATAACTCCCTTTACCCACTTCCTTCAAATTTGGACAAGCTGAGGAAAAAGACAGAAAGAAATTTGCAAGTCTATTTGAAATTTTCTTTGAACCAATGAAAACTTTGCCTTCACACAGATTTGCTGTCAAGCTGAGAAAAGATGGTAATAAATTCACAAGTCTATATGAAATTGCTTTTGGATCAATGAAAACCTTGTTTTCACAGAAATTAGCTGTTGAGACAAGAAAAAGAAAGGAAAAAAATAACGAGTCTGTACAAAATCGTTTTTGATATAAGATAAGGAAAAAATTAAATTAACAAGAAAAAGTGTCTGAAGTCAAGTGAAAGGTTTTATTTCTGTTCTCAAGTCCAACTTGAAATTATTGCCAGTGTTAAATTACTTGCCATTTATATTATTGGCCTTAACCAATCACTTGCCACTTCAAAGAAGTTTATTTCAACAATCCAAAAAAGCTAAGTACTTCAAACTATCTCTCTTCATCTAATTTTTGAATGTATGTAACCGTATATCCCTTTTGTGAATAACAAATTCTCTTACCTTTGTTTAAACATTTTTGAAGTGAACAAACATGATATTCATAAAAATATCCCTGAAAACTCATCCAGGAGAAAAAAAATTATGGAATTGCACAATATTTTGCTGCTTGTTTTGTAAAAATACCAGATTTTATAGAAATATTTGCTTTGATTAATATATTGTTGTTTACTTTGTGTGTTTTTGTTGATATACATGTATTGGAATATGCTTTTCTGCATCTATAGTATGGGACTTCATTTACCAACAAGTAGCATATTTCTGTTTTTTTACCTATTACCATATGTGTCAGTGTTCATTGATATGAGTAGATTTCTTTGTAGCTACAGTGTAACCCGGATATAAGAGAGTTGTCGTGACTGGAGAAGAAGTCTCTTATATCCGGGTTTCGTTTATATCCGGGTTTGGTCTATTTTGTTTAGGTAAGTATGGCTCTAATTTGGGACCAGAGAAAATGTCTCTTATTTCCGGGTTTCTCTTATATCCGGGTCTCTTATATCCGGGTTATGAATTTATTTTATGTGCAGATGTTGCTCCCTGAAAAACAACTAAACAGTTTTCAATAATTGCATGATGAAATGTACTAAAATATTTCTTTTCCCAAAAATGTCCTGGTAATTAAAACTTACCTCATTTCTATTAAAAAATGTACCAGCCGTATAATTTGTGCTAATACTATAAGTGTTTTTTCATGGTTAGCGAAAATGCCACATAAAGGTAAAGTTATAATTTTGATTCTCTTTGGTTATGTGTGCATTTGTTTATCCTAAATATTCCATGCCAAAATCTGGGTGTCTCCAATAGGCTGGCAAATACAACAATAGGTTTCTTTGTGGGAGCTTCCCACAAGGAACCAATTCCATGAGATGCTCAGCACAGCTCTAGACATCAAACTTTAATTCTTAAGTCTTTTTGCAGAATAAAAAATAACAATTCAACTTGTGGGGAAAAAGAAACTGCATTTAAGATCCTCTGCGCTAGGTTTGCTTTCTAAATGACATTCAGTTAATTCTGGGTGCTTCATACCTCAGCTATACCGAATTTGGCATCTTTTTCTGCGGTGATGATTATGCTGCCAAGTTAAAATAAAGAAACTGCTGCTTTGGGAAGATCTGCATTGAAGGTGTTTCTACAGCCCCATCATTTAAAGCTGATAAATTTGGTCATTCCAACATTTACATGAAGACCGACATCCAAAGCAGCATTCCCAAGACTGTGCAGCTGTTTTGTTTCATTGTCTTTGGCCTGGTCATCTGCATCATCTGCATTGGTGATACTTTTGCGCACCTGCAAGATTACAGCTCTGAAACAGTCAAGCCTAATTCATTGATTTTTGTCAAGAGACATTCTGGACACATCATCTAGTGTAGGAATTCTCAACCAGAGGGGGGGAATTCACATCAGGGAGAATTCCAGGATTCCAAAACAGGGATCTTTTATTTTTTCTTGTTTTTTATTTACAGAGTTTTGTTTATTGAATTCTAATACTCAAGCATTCTATTGAAGTTTGTGTTTATTGAAGTCTGCTTCAATTTATTTAATAATTTGTTATGAATTAAAACAAATTACTGTACATGTATTCAAGTTTAAAAATACATCAACATTTTCGATTACTATTAAATTTGTAAAACTCCCTGATAAAAATAATCCATGTATGTACTAATATGGAAAATAATGAAGATTTTCAATAATATATGCATATTATTTGGATTGTCTTTTCAGATGGACAGTCTTGGAAAAGGGGGGGTAGAATGACATTCTGACATAGAGTGAAAAGGGTGTGTTGGGCCAAAAAAAAGAAAAAGATTAAGAACCACTGATTGAGAGCAGTGGTTCCCAAATGGGCATTAAAAGAGGATTGTAGGTGAGGCAGAAGAGGGTAGCAGGTGAGGCAGAAGAGGGTAGCAGATGAGGCAGAAGAGGGTAGCAGGTGAGGTGGAAGAGGATAGCAGATGAGGCAGGAGATGTTAGCAGGGGAGGCAGAAGAGGGTAGTAGGGGAGGCAGAAGAGGGTAGCAGGTGAGGCAGAAGAGGGTAGCAGGTGAGGCAGAAAAGGATAGCAGGTGAAGCAGAAGAGGATGGCAGATGAGGCAGAAGAGGGTAGTAGGGGAGGCAGAAGAGGGTAGCAGGTGAGGCAGGAGAGGGTAGCAGGTGAGGTGGAAGAGGATAGCAGATGAGGCAGAAAAGGATAGTAGGTGAAGCAGAAGAGGATGGCAGATTAGGCAGGAGATGTTAGCAGGGGAGGCAGAAGAGGGTAGTAGGGGAGGCAGAAGAGGGTAGCAGGTGAGGCAGAAGAGGGTAGCAGGTGAGGCAGAAGAGGGTAGCAGGTGAGGCAGAAAAGGATAGCAGGTGAAGCAGAAGAGGATGGCAGATGAGGCAGAAGAGGGTAGCAGGTGAGGTGGAAGAGGATAGCAGGTGAGGCAGAAAAGGATAGCAGGTGAAGCAGAAGAGGATGGCAGATGAGGCAGGAAATGTTAGCAGGTGAGGCAGAAGAGGGTAGCAGGTGAGGCAGAAGAGGGTAGCAGGTGACACAGAAAAGGATAGCAGGTGAGGCAGAAGAGGGTAGCAGGTTAGGCAGAAAAGGATAGCAAGTGAGGCAGAAGAGGGTAGCAGGTTAGGCAGAAGAGGATAGCAGATGAGGCAGAAGAGGGTAGCTGGTGTAGTGGAATGATTGAAAGACAATCAAAGATTTAGAAACAATTAAATTAAAAATTTATATATCAAAAATAAATTATTTCAAAATTTAAAATATTATTATGGATTACTTGTAATTGCATGCATGAATCCCATTATAAATAAATAAATAAATTATAATATATAATCTAAATTATGAATAAATTATAATATATAATCTACTAATAATAATATTGACTGATTTTATGATTGTGACATTTTTGCATTATGTCAAATATTAAAAAAATAGTAACTAGGCTCCACAAATTGGAGGAAAGAGTTATCAATGATAATATTTTGACATTAAGTCTGCGGTTATCTCCCTTTAAGCCTCTCTCTGTTTATTATTTTTAGGTGTACTTTTTATCAAATGAAATTTGTTGAGACGCAAGCAAATTTTCATTCTGAAAATGCGGCTCAGAGAAAAAAAGTTTGGAAATCACTGGTCTAGAATAATAATAAAAAAGAATAGTGAAAATGTATCACTCTGCAGGAGGCCAGCTTGAACATCAAAGAAATCACTCTTCCTATAAAGAGACCTGAGAATGTTGTTGCTGTATAACATCTTTATGGTAGTAAGTTTCTCATTAGGAATTCAATAATCTGAGAGAATCATTTTCATTTTGCCTCAGTATACAGTCAAAAGTTTTGGAGAAATCTGCAAATAATAAAACTGCTTGTAGGTTTTTTTACCTTTAACACCTAAACTCTTATTTTCAAAGATATATCTGCCAGAATTTGTCCAACTGTTGATCTATTGTTTGTTGTTTTTTTTTTGTTTTCTGAATTCTTTTTGTATATATAATCTACAGTTTCATAATGGTTTGTAAAGACCAATATGTTTCATTCAGTGAGTGAATGTTTTATTTAAATGAAGGATAGTTTCTTCTACTGAAATTAGACTCTTCATCTTCTAGTTAAGGGTTAAATTAATTGGGAGATTGAGTTCTTTGAATTTGGATGGAAACCAGCCTCAGAAAAGTTCAACTTTAAAAAATATGGCAAAGACAATGGAAAATTGTTCCAATATCATCCATAAGAACAATCAGAGTAATGCACTGTTTACAGATAATAACGAAAAAGGAAGCTGTGGAGAGCCGTAATGACTTATGTCCTGAAGGGACATGGTATTTAGAAATGTGTAATTATTTTCTTTCCAATATAAGCAATCTATTATGTTATTCTAATATTTCTCTTTTTGGTAGATTTATAAAATTTTGTGTTAATTATATATATATATATATATATATATATATATATATATATATTGTGTGTATTTAGGCAACATCTTTTCATTCATACACATTTCCTTAAATAATATAGACAAGTGTTGTCTATTTATTTTATATAAATTTTTTTCATAACTTCTGATAAGTTTAATAACATTATCGCTGAAAGAAGAAAGAAATTCACAGTAGTGATCCATATTTTTTTAATACAATCTAAGCTTTCGGCTTACATAAGCCATTATCAAAGATGTCAATTACAACATATTAAACAATATACGGACATGACAGTGATGATAGTCTTTCAATGTTTAAGGTTCTCCAATTTTTCTTTTGCTATTTCAATTTGCCTTTTCACAAGGCTACATTTGTAATTCCAAGTATTGATAGTATTGTGGGCTGCTGGATTATGTAATTTTAATTGTGTGTATTTACGCAACATCTTTTCATTCATACATGTTTCATTAAATAATATAGACAAGTGTTGTCTTTTTATTTTATGTAAATTTTTTCGTAACTTCTGATAAGTTTAATAACATTATCGTTGAAAGAAGAAAGAAATTTACAGTAGTGATCCATATTTTTTTAATACAATCTAAGCTTTCGGCTTACTTAAGCCATTGTCCGTATATTGTTTAATATGTTGTAATTGACAATATAAGTAATATATTTTGTGTTAATTATATATATATCTATATCTATATATATATATATATATATATATATATATATATATATACATATTATACAGTGCAACCTTGGTTCTTGAATGTCTCATATTTTGAACGAATCATTTTACAAACAGAATATTCAAGATGAAAATACCTCAGTTATCAAACAAAATTTTGGTTTTCAAATAACATTACTGAGTGGAACTGAGTTAACCCAAATGGAATCATTTCTTAGTCGACCGACATGTTGTATACATTCATGTTCTGTGCTGTGTGTTTCTTTTCCAATTTTATTGTACTATATCATTTTTTTCTCTTCATTAGTCCTCAGTCATGGCTCCAAAGAAAGCTAGCAGTGATACTGGTAAAGGAAAAAGAAAAGTAAAGAGAAAAACAATTGTTGATGATATTGTCTCTTCCTACTCACTTTCATATGGCAAAATCAATGATCTATACTATTCTTATAAATAAAGAGACAATCACGTCTTTCCTTCCCTTTTCCAAGCAATAACATCTCCTTCCTTCCCCTTTCACTTACGTCATCGACTCTCCTACATGCAGTTACTGTAAAAATGAGGTGTTCGTCTATACTTCATCTGTTTAGTATTAAGTTTTGTTTATTCATTTCTTAGATTTCATGATTTTCATTGGTTTTGTGTATAAACTTGAGCACAAAGTACTGTTGTTAAAGTTTAAATAAGCGCAATCATCTTGGGACCAGGAACGGATTAATCCATTTTACATTGATTGCTTTTGGAAAAATAGTTTGGGTTTATGAACATTTCGAGTTACGAATAGGCTTTAAGAAAATTTGTGAACTGAGGTTCCACAGCATATTAAAAAAAAATAAGCCAACAGTGTTGGTGTGACCAACAGATAACTTGCCAAAAGAAAAAAAAATCCCAAACAAACGAAAAACAGACAAACTTCTACCTACACATTAAAGTTCTCAATGCCAAGAATATCTAGAGAGAGCAAAAACACTTTATTTATTTATTTATTTATTCATCTTTTGAAAAATTCTTGGTAGGGCTGAGAACTTTCTCAAAACCTCTCTCTATAAAAGGCAGGATGTGTGTGTGTGTGTGTAACGAATGCATGGCTGCAATTTTCGACAGATTTGCACCAAAATTTACATGCACATCCTCCAAGTTAGCAGGAAGGCCAAGACTGAATTTGCATTTCCCAACTCCCATCAATAGTGGAAATAATCGATTTTTTCATGCTTCTACAGCAGTTTTCATGTAGTTTGCAGCCATTTTGTACTGGCCAGAGTGAGAGCCTATAGCTGGCTGCCACAAATAGGCAGGAAGATTCTATTGGCCAACAGCTGACTGTCACGAATGTTAACTAGCATGCTAGCATGCAAAAAAAAAATTGATAGCTGCATTCGTCACAAGTGGGAAAAATTTAAATCAGCATGGCACTTTACTCCAATTGGCTGATTTGCTTGCTTAAACTCAACGTTGATTCTGATTCCGCAGAACTAGGTTGGGTGTGAAAAAGTATTTGTTGTTAACATTCTTTTTTCATTCGATTTTTCCAGTTACGAGTCCTTTTTTAAAGCTGCTCATTTTGTGTTCATTTTGTTTAGTTCTTTTTTCGTAAGCGATTTAATGTTTAGTATAGAGCTTAGAAAAATTTGCGGTGTGAGATAGGCAAGAAGTAAGGCATGTAGCAACATCAGCACGGCAAAGGGCACTCCTTTAAAGGCAAGGAAGGGCAAAAATATTTTAAGTCAAGTGATAGCGATTGCTGTATGAGTCGTACGATTTTTGAATCAAGCACGGGCAATGCCGGGCCATGCTGCTAGTCCCTCCTAAAATGGGTTTAAGCTGAGTTATAATGTTTAAAACAATAATCTTTATTGAACAAAATGAATCGACTGGGAAAATGTTATGTCATTTCTTTCTGGAAAGAAAACTGATAATGAGAATGGAGAAAGAAGGAGACAAGGAAAGTGAAAGTGAAATAATACAAATAGATAAAGTGAAAGCAGAGGGAGAGAAAAAAAAGGAAAAATAGAGAACAGGAAGATGATAAAGGAGAAAGGTAAGAGTTAGAGAAGAGTAAAAGGGAAAAGAGAAAAATGCAGAGAAATAGAGGAAATCTAGATAGAAATAGAAAGGAAAAAAAGAAAAGGAAAAGCAGAGGAAAAGAAAGAAGAGAAAGATGATAGAAAAGAGAAAGAAGAGCTAGAGAAAAGAAGGAAATGCAGATATATAGAGAGAAATAGGATGGAAATTGAAAAGAGGAAAGAGTAAGAAAAATAGAGAATAGAGAATAAGCTGATAATGTTAATGCTAGTTTCTTAACCTTCCATTAGTACTGTGGGGCATTATCACAACATTATTACTGTGGGGCATTATCACAACATTATTACTGTGGGGCATTATCACAACATTATTACTGTGGGTCATTATCACAACATTATTACTGTGGGGCATTATCACAACATTATTACTGTAGGGCATTATCACAACATTATTACTGTAGGGCATTATCACAACATTATTACTGTGGGGCATTATCACAACATTATTACTGTGGGGCATTATCACAACATTATTACTGTGGGATTTTCAAACACTCCATTTTATCTATTATAGTTATATAATTTAATTCTTAATTTTCTTATTATATATTGTATTCAGTATTTTTTCTGTTCTTTCTATAGGATAATGAAAACACAAGGTTTTATTTTTAAAAACCAAATTAAAAGGTCAACATTAAAAAATGAATTTGTTAGTTTTGAAAATTAAAATATGCAAAAATAGTTTTCATTTTACTTTCAGTAAACAACTAAAAATGCTTGAAATTCCCACATATTTAAAACCAGAAACTCCTGGTAGTTACTTGCCAGAAATATTCAGAAATCTACTTGACTAATCATGAAAATTTGAATTACCATTTGCTAAATATTAACCTTTATCACTGTATATGATTTCATTTGCTGTATAAAAAGTCGCTGAAGGTAACACTGATCCCTCACTGATAGTGTTTGAATTTATTAGTTATGTTGTCCTATATGGCAACAGAAAACAACTTTGAGTGGAATTAACAATAAGAAAACTGCAATTGAGAGACCTTGAAAAAGAATGCAGTGGAAAGAGAAGTAATATTAATAATACAGATTGCTAAAGTTTAAGAAAGAATATTTTCTGCAGGTGTTCAAACATCTCAGTTTTAACAGAGTAATGTAACCAAAAGTGTGTTGAAATTGGTGGGGAAACACCTAACTGATTGCTCTCCCAGCAATTATGGGGACAATATGCAGAGAGGGGGGAGAGATAGGAGGTAACAAAAATAGCACTATTTCAGAAACCACAACTTCAGGAACAAAATGTCCATCGGACCAACTTCACATGACATCATATCTTACCGACTGCTGGTTTTCCCCCAGCTTGTTTTGGTATGAGGCATCTTACAAAGACTTGGATCTTGACCAGTTGCAGAGAGGCCTGTATCTAGACATACCAAACTGTCCCGCTGCTAATGGGAAAAAATCTGAATGTAACTGGTATTAACAAATATGTCCATGTGCAATCCAAGACCTTTTCTGCATTTGCACTGATGCATGTTCGCCATAAGGGCTATATTAGGAGATACTGCACAATGTTGAAAAAAATAGTTAAATAATATTTTCTGCAGTTTGTTCATTTTATTTAGACCTGCAATAAGGATATTGTTCAAAAGCGTGTTTACCTATTGAGAAGTTATCCTCTGCTCACAAACTGGTCTTACTATCCATAGGTGTATTTCATTCATGCAAAGAGTAATTTGAAATAGACATGTCAGAATGTTTGCTTTTGTCATGAAAGAAGAAAGAATCACACATACTTTTCAAACCACATTTTAAGGTGTGTACATTTCCAAATTGCTAAACAGAAGCTGGATGTTGCAATGCATATTGCGTAAGAAAAAAAATTGTGCCTATAGCAATACTAACAATAACAAGAAAAAAAATGTTTAAAAAATAAAGTTAGAGAAAGGAAGAATATCTGTTTAGAGCACTTGCCTTTAGATCTTCTGGCTTTTTGCAAACGAGTGTTACCTTACACTACATTGTGACATACAGTGTTGATAGGTGGAGTGCGTGATACCCGGAAGATAATGTTGAAAGATGCTGGCTTGGTTAAATTTGGAAGGAAGTCCATTTGATGTGTTCTACAATTAAATCAGGCAATACCTCCATTTCATGGTTATTTGGTGCAAAACTGAGACATGGAACAAGAAAAAATATAATACTAATTAGATGTGTTTTGAGGAAATTTAAAAAAAAAAAAAAAATAAGAAAAAATACAAATGCTAGACTGGAGAAGTTTTTTTTTGTTTTTTTCTCAAGTTTGATTTTAAAATATGAATTAATGCCTCAAAATTCTGAGACAAAGAAAAAATTTACTAAAATATCCAAAAATAAATCTAAAAATTATCCTTGAATTTCATTAAGAAATAAATTTTTTACATTATTTACACTGTACACTCCATCCTCCTTCAGGTGATTGGAATTTTAAACTAAACTCCTTATTATGCCCACTGCAGAGATTGTTCTAGTTCGGCACACCATGCCTCTTTCAGATGTCTCCATATCAGTTTTCTCCTTTTAGCTCAACTCTCCAAGTTTTTGTTCAGTGCAGCTGTAGCCAGGTATTGAACTCACAGATGAGGTGAATAAAAACTTGGTGAGTTGAGCTAAAGGGAGATAACTGATACTGAGACATTTAGAATTGGCATGGCATGTGGAATTAGAATAATCTACCCCAAGTGTCTAGTAAAAAATAGGAAAATCTATTATCACTGTTTTATCTCTCCGGAAAAATTGTCTTTGAACAACCTTGAATAAATTTCTTGAATATTCGTGACCTAATATAATCAGTAGACTTTTGTGTAACTACTTAACTGTGATTGGTTCTTTCATGATTGATTAATTGCTGCTTGATCATGTGACTCATCATTTAAAGTGTCTCTCTCTCTCTCTCTCTCTCTATATATATATATATATATATATATATATATATATATATATATATATATAGATAAACCTAGTGAGCCAGACAAACCTACCCAGGCTTCACCTAAGCAGATCGTCAGGGAAAGCTGGCTAAAGAGGCTAAAGAGGCTAAAGAGAAACAGTATATTTATAGGCGATAATCAAAATCATACCACGTGACCAAAGAAAAGCAAGAAAAACACAAGAACACTGGGGGAGGGGGGGTTAAAGATTTATTCAAACAACTAAAAGGGGAGGGAATATTTAAAACACGAACAATAAAGGTGGAATGACAAACAGGGAGAGTAGTCCTAATTCAATAACCAAGATTTTCTATGCCTACATATGTTAAGAATCTCGGTTTTGGAGTTTAATAGATCATTAGGTTGATTATATAAAGCTATGGCTAATTTCTCCTCTGTACATAGCTTACAAAATTTTTGGCCTGCTTTATATTTGGGACATTTTTTAATATTTCCCATTTTTTTTTTTTTCCTTCGAGATTGATTTGATTATTGGCAAATCAAAAATTCAAAGGTTTTTCGAAACGAGTATCGTTACCTATATATATATATATATATATATATATATATATATATATATTAAGAAATGGATAAAGTCCGACAATCTATTTATTAAAGACATTTTTATGTTTAACGTTCTTTTTATAGATACAAGTATTTAAGTAAATGCTCTGTTTATAATAAACAGTATTAAATAACATTTACCGGCCTGAATGTCCGAGAAATTTTCATAGAAAATATTCGTTCTTTGACAGGATTCGAACCTGCATCCTATACAGAACCGTTATATATATATATATATATATATATATATATAACATTCAGTATTCCTTGCCAGTACTACTTTCAGGTTAAATTTACAAAATCTTTCTCTGAAAAGAAATTTTCAGGAAAATAGTTTTCACAAGTCCAGTAGCTGCTATTGTTCTTTTCACTATTGGCAGAGGGTTTCCTGCCTAACCTTTTGTTTGAAGAAGTGTGGAAAGTCAACAACTTGGTTGTTATTGTTTTCTCTTCAAGTTGCATGTGCTATTCATTTTAGTTGTTGCTGCTTCTGAAAGTCCTTAAGTGATGTGGTTTCTGTTATTTGGGACAGTCCTTTGTGATTCTGTAGTGCCAGTTTACAAGGTTCAAAGAAGGATAGTCTTCAAAGAGAAAACAATGACATATGTTGACATTGCACATAACTTCAAATAAAAGTTTTGGAAGGAAGGTTCCTAGCAATATTTGAAAGAGTGATAACAACTGTTGGACTATGTTCCTGAAAAATTGTTTTAAGGAAGGTTATGTAAATTTCAATTGAATGCAACACTGGCTGCCTAGTCAATGAATACAAAGTGTTTCCTTATAAGGAAACACTGAATATTACCATTACAATAAATATAAAATAATACAAGATGAGTGCTGGTAGTAATAGTAAAATAGTGTTTGAGCTAAAATTTATAATAATTATATATTCATTCCTCACTGCTCAGTGCTACTTAGTTTCATGTACATAGAAATTATCAGGCATAAATTTATACCTGACAATTACTATATTCATGAAATTTTGAGTAGCATCAGTTGGTGAGGAACAAATACATAATTATTTGTATGATTTATACTACTGTTCAAAATTTTGAAGCCACCCCCAGAATTAGCATAGGATCAACTTGACAGAAGAGTGAAAAGGAATATGTAAAAGAGCCCTTAGAGTCATTGAAAAAAGAATGGAATCAATTATCAAACTTATACTTTAAAAAAAAAAAAAAAAAAATTGTGCTGCAGTAATCAAGGCTAAAGGATATTTTGATAAGAGCAAAATTTAATCATAAAATGCTTTTTTTTCTTTTTGTCATTATAAAATTTCTAATAAAAAATCATGTCTCACTGTTTTTTAACCATGTATAATAATTTTCCTTTATTTAAAGTAGAAAACTATTTTTGGAGCCAATTTAAAAAATTATCAAGGGTGGTCTCAAACTTTTGAACTATAGTGTGTGTATATATATATATATATATATATATATATAGAGAGAGAGAGAGAGAGAGAGAGAGAGAGAGAGTTGGAATCAAATATGGATTGGAATCTGACAGAATGATAAGATAAAGAACATACAGGAAACGTTTATCAATCTAAATCTAATATGGTTCACTTTTATTAAAAATTGCTTGGAGTATGAGATCTGGAGAAAAAGAAGAAAGAAATTCTGGTATTTTTACTTTTGTGCTGTTTGATTCTCCTTGGTTATAAATGCATGGCAAAAAACATAAAAATTCCATCACCAACCTTTATTGATTATTTACATTATTTGAACTGTTATCCCCTTCTTCATTGCCATATTCACAATGTTTCAGCCATTGTACACTCTGGCCTTCTTCAGGTGATTGGAATTTCAAACCAACCAGGGTAGATTGTTCTAGTTCCACATGCCAT
>OZ010597.1:63806069-63818569 GCA_963932145.1 Acanthosepion lycidas | reverse complement strand
TATAATTATTTTTAGGATATATATATCAGACATGCCTAAAAGATAAAGATATATATATATATATATATATTAAAACATTTTTATGTTTAACATTCTTTTTATAGATACAAACATTTAAGTAAATGCTCTGTTTATAATAAACAGTATTAAACAACATTTACCAGCCTGAATGTTCAAGAAATTTTCACAGTAAATATTCATCCTCCTACAGGATTTGAACCTGTATCCTATATGGAACCGTCATTTAGCTTGACATGCCTTTACCAATTTGACCACAGAGGAGCATTCAGTAAGCATGGTTGAATTTACTGTCTTTAAACTTCAATCTTCCATGAATCTCTCTTGTACATTCATATCTGCTCATAATGTATCAAATGTAAACAAACGACGTCACACATTGTGAAATGGACAAAGTCTGACAATTATTTTAAGACATTTTTATACAATTTGTCTGTCAGGGTGGGGAAAAAATAACATTTAAAAATGAAACCCAATGAATATTTACAATGATTACAATTTTATATACAAGAAACTAAACATTGCACTAGTATTAAAAAAAGAAAACACAATCCTTTATCTTGGTAGAAACATCAGTTAATTGGACAAAATTAATACAAAACTAGGTAATTTATATATATATATATATATATATATATATATATATATATATATATAAGATATGGATTGGAATCCAACAGAATGATAAGATAAAGAACTAATAGGAAATATTTATTGATCTAAATCTATTATGTTTCACTTTTATTAAAGATTGCTCAGAGTATGGGATCTGGAGAAAACGAAGAAATTCTGGTATTTTTACTTTTTTGCTGTTTGTTTTGGTTATAAATGTGCAGCAAAAACATAAAATTATGTAATCAACTTTTATTGAATCCATTCTTAATGAATCTAATGCATGTTTATGCAAAACAAATTTTATGTACATCAAAACAAATTCCAGAATCAACATGTGAAAAACCGTCAAACATGATGTCTATTAGACAAACACACATTTATGAATATACATCATCTGAATCACACATAGACAAACTAAAATTATTATATACTTACATTCAAAAATCAATATTTATGGTTTTTCATTTAGGCTTGTAATCTGTTAATTGCTTAGAACTTTGGATGGATGCATTGTTTCTCCCTGAATTCAGAATGACATAAATTATAACAACGTTTGTTTAACAAGTCGAATACACGTGAAACATGATTAACCAATGAGCATACTTTGAATATAGTTGCCATATCTGACCTGGTGCTCCTGCTATATATTTAGAGATCCTTGATAAAATCCAAAGAAGAATCTGTAATGTCATTGGTCCTGGCCTGGCATCTTGGTTCCAGTCATCTTCTCACTGCCATGACATAGCTTACCTTTGCCTTTTCTATAAATATTTTCATGGTAATTGTTCTGATGAACTTTCCTTATTGGTATTTGTCTTTGTGTCTGGATCAGTGTGTGATTGGTTGAATATTTATTGTTAAATTCCTTAGTTTTGCATTAATTTTGTCCAGTTAACTGATGTTTCTATCAAGATAAAGGATTGTGTTTTTTTTTAATACTAGCACAATGTTTAGTTTCTTTTATATAAAATTGTAATCATTGTAAATATTCATTGGGTTTCATTTTTAAATGTTATTTTTTGCCCACCCTGACAGACAAATTGTACATATAGGAACTAGTTAGCACATCATAGACACTTGAGGTATTATGGTTGGTGTAGTAAGAATGGTAAGTAAGAATGTATTGTTTTGATGTATGTGGTATGTTTGGGTCAGTAATTGTGGCAAACTAATTTTAATTATAAGACATATTGAAGACCAGCCTTCCTCTTTCCACACTTTTAACCTTGTGCCACATTTTTGTATTTTCAAAATAAATATTACTTTCCTCTATGCTGTGTAGACTTTATTATATTATAGTATTATATTATTATATAATATATAATATTATATATTATTATTATATTATATTATTATATTATACTAGATTGCAAGCAAGATGTCATCATTTTACATCATTTTACAGTTGAGGTTAGAGGTTAGTTCTATGCAAATAGTTTCTTCTATCATGTTTCTCTCATGTTGAATTCTCTTCTGGCTTCTGTCTTTTGCACCAACTTTGATCTTCAAGAATTTAAATGCAATGTCAACTGTTTCCTATCGTCTTTAGATTCCTCTTCATGTATTGTTCTTGCTCCTTAATAATGTTTTCCTTTTTCTTAATCTTTCATACTCAGTAACCCATTGTCTTAGTGGCTCTAATATATATATATATATATATATATATATATATATATATATAGTTGTATATTTAGGCAGCAATCCTTCATTTATGCATGTTTCATTAAAAACAACAAACAAGGTACTATGGTTAAGCTTTTTATTTAATTTTTCTTGTGTTTGAATTAGAGCTTTCTTTTCTGGACAAATAGTGTGTAACAACTGTCCAAATGTTTTATATTTCCGGAGTGTTTTCGGCTATACCTTTAGCCATTATCAAGGATGATTCGTTTTTTCAGCTTAATTGAGTGTGTGCGTTCTGTGTATGTCTTAGTGTGTAGTAGTGATGTATTAATTTCCGAATAAGGTTAGCACATTGTGGACTTGTTTGTAGTTAATATTGTTAAGAGTTTGTTTTTTCTTTTTTATTATTAAAGCTTCTATTATTTTTAATCTTTTTTTACAGGTGGAGGCACTTAATATATTTGTGTTTTTTACTAGTATATTTCTAATGGAGTTTGGTAAGTTTGTGTGTGTGTTTAATTGGGTTCTAATGGAGCTGTGATCAGATAGGTGTAATGTAATATATATATATATATATATATATATATATATATATGTATGTATATATATATGTGTGTGTTTGTGTTAATGGGAGAGAAAATAAGATCAACATCTGAAAAACTTTTGTTTCACTGCATATTAACTCCTTATATATCAATTAATGTCAAAATTTAATTTTTGCGGGAGCAGTCATAATTTTTTTTTTTAGAAAAATGTATTGCTGGTATATTTATGATAAAATTTTTATACTTTCTTAGTGTTTTGACCTCATTTTGTAGGGTTAATTATTTCCCCATAGCTGGGACCCTGACAGTTGCTACCATTCTGGGTCAAGGCTGACCTGGGAACAACAGCAGTTGAGATGGTTTCATGTTTATTAAAACCCTTCTGATCAGAGGCCTTGCTGCTGGGTGAAGTTTATTGTCATACCCAGGATGATTTCAAAAAGTTAAAGTATTATTGAAGTTTTGGCATTTTTTGTTGGTTGTTTCAAAAAGTGAAAATAGCATGTATTCTAAACTCATTACATGTGAATGAAAATTCCAATTATTTCTTATTTTAATTTAGATAGCTAAAAAGAAATAGAAAAAAATTTCTTCTAAAATCCAATAAAACTGTCAAATTGGTTCAGCCCTGGGAATGACTGCTGACTAGTCATTTTTTCTTTTATATGCCATATCTTTTCTGGACGTTGGCGATCATGGCTCTCCACAACTTCCTATTTCTTGTAGGCCTCAATTTTGTCTTTTTGGCATCTCTTCTAAACCATGCTCTGTCATCCATTTACTCAAGCTTACCAGATAGGTTATGTGTTGTTTTCCTCTGTCACTTTTGCCTTTGATCTGTCCTGTAAGTATCAAATTTCCAAGCTTTCTTTCCTTATTATGTATTAGGTTGGTGCAAAAATAGTGTCGTTTTCTCACATATGTTACTATGTGAGATAACGACATTATTTTTGCACCAACCTAATAGAACCATCTCTTCCTGATGTTAAGTATAAGCATCCTTTTTGTTTCCATTGTCTCTAGAACTTCATCGTTGCTCATATGTTTGCTCCATGGTAATCACAGATTCCTTCTGTAGAACCACATTTCCGTTGCCTCAAGTCTCTTTATGTGATGAGATGGTCCAGCATTCACTGCCATGTAGAAAGATTGATATTATGTAACAGATCTTGTCTTTGTTTCTCAAGAAATCTTTTTTTTGTTTGTTAATAGTTTGCTCAGATGTCCCAGCGTGACTTTGGATTTCAGTGTCGTACTTTCCATCCTCTGTTAAAACACTGACTATTCAGTTGCCCAGAATACATGAATGCCTTCATTTTCGAGGGTAAGCCACAGAAGGTGACTATTGAAATGGCTGGTCTTTCACACAATGCTTTATCTAAGCATATTCATAGCAAGTTGACTGAAAGGGGTGTTACAAAATAAAATAAGACATATCTCGGCTGATTTACAGGCAAATACTCAAGAGCGAGAGCTGGATGTGAGCGGGACAAAGCCCTGTCACAAAATGACCATTATCTTCATTTACAAATGTTCTCGACACACGTGTTCCGGTCGAAAAATAAAATAATATTTAAAGTGTTCTATTTTTCGTCCAATAAAAATGCTTCCCTCCTAATTATACTCGCTTTGTTTTTTGAGCCTGTTAAGCCATAAAAAAAAAACGCTATAAAAGGGGTCACATGGAAGTTCAGCAGGTAGTCAACAGGTGGCCAGGGAACAGACCTGTCACGGTTAGTACGAGCGGTCAGCAGCTGTCAGCAGGAGAGCATCAACCAGCGTCAATATGTGTGAACTATTATGAGAGATCGACCTAGATCCGAAGCCGACTTATGAACTATACCACAAGGTAGCTGTCCCAAACCCTCACATTCCTGTTGAAATAAACCACGTAAATCTATTTCTGATATTGTCGTATTTCTTTCTTGCAACCATACGCTTGTCTATAACAGGGGTAAGTGTGGTATAAAAAATGTGCACAAGTGTGGATGATTACAGCTTTCAGAGGAAGTCATTCAAGAAGTTGTGGGAGCTTCACTATAGGTATATAGTAAGTATTATACCCGTCTTACCAGTGTTATAGTGATACGTTTGTATAATCAATATGTTTGTACAAGGTTTTTGCAGCCACCCCCCATATATATATATATATATATATATATATATATATATATATATATATGGGGAAAAATATGACAAAGGGGAAAAAGCTTTCTTGTGATGTGTTTCATCCTTCAGGACGTCATCAGACTAAATTTGTTATGTTGGTGGGTGTGACTACACATGAGCACAAATGAGGGATGCTGGGATTTTAAATTAAAATTTTTTAATCTAGCCAGTTTCATTGAAATTATTTTTCTTTTTTTCATCACTAGTAATGGATTGAAATAGGAAATCGGCTACAAGTGTCACATTTCTAGTGTGAAGCCACTTCTGAAGCAGAGACAATATTAGAATCACATTTGATGCTGGATTAAAGGGGAAAAGAACTAGAACATGAGCTCAGAGGTCCAAAGTTGTCTTTTCAAATAAAAATAAAGTAATGGAAATTGATTTCTGAGATTTTGGACAATGAGTTGAGAGAGACAGAATTCAAAATTTTGGAACGCTTCAAGCTTTTTGGAGATGATGATTGCCTTTTCCAGCAGGAGTTGGCAGCTGCCTACTAGTTTCCTGACCATGATATTATTGTGCTTGAGTGACCAGCCAACTCATCTAATCTGGACCCCATACAAAATCTATGGGGTTCAGGTCAGGCCAGTATCTCTCTAAGAGGAATACCTCTCTTTCAGACAGACACACACACACGCACACATATATTGTATCACTTTAAATTCTATTCTTAGTGGATACACCTATTTCAGTGGGCAATCCATTTATTTATTAAACAGTATATTTATTTATTCATTTTCATCTACTGGCCTGAATATTTGAGAAATCTTATTAAAGATTAATTTGCGACCTTCAGCAGGTATCAAATGTACATCCTTCAGGGAAGAGGGAGCCACTGTTTAAACAGGCATGCCTTAATGCTTGGCAATGAGGGAACAGATGGTCAGCAAAATCAGAAATCTATGACAGGAGAAATTTCACTTGAAAAGCATGAAACTGACTTTACCTGACCATCTATTCCTTCATGGAGAAATGGTGAAGTGAAGATTTAAACTGAGTTTAACAGCAATACCATGGAAAAATTGCCCAAGCCCCTCAGCCCTTCCCCTTTTGGGGGATACCTCAGATGCTGGGCACCTAGCCCCCTCCAAAAATAGAGATACTGTGTGGTTGAAGGCCCCCTGGTGCTTGGGTTTTATATTTTTTATGCTTCCCTGACATGTACCAGGTATATATATATATATATATATATATATATATATATATATATATATATATATATATATTTATTCATATTATATATATATATATATATATATGTATATAATATGAATAAAAGTTTATCACTTAGCTGATCGATGCTACCTTCAGCATCCCAACCCTAGAGTTTCGTTGACAGACCTGTATGCCCACTCTTCAAGGGGTATCAGCAATCTATTCCTTATATTTTTATCAAGTTTTTAGATATTTTTTGTGTTTGTGTCTGCATTTCTGCATGTGAAGCCATGCTCCTGTCTGTATGAATGTGTGTATGTGTAAGGTGTCATGACCATTTATCCTTTTCCTTGTTTTTTTGTTAATTTTTTTTTTTTTTCACTTTTCATCTGCACTTTAGTTTTTTATATTTCTTTCTTTCTTTCTTTCTTTCTTTCTTTCTTTTCTGGTTTTCTTTTTTCTTCCAGCAGTTGCACTTTGATATAAATAAAAATGGCAACAGTAAGAATAAACCCAGAATCTGTGTGCATGTTCTGTCCTTATGAGGACCCATGACTTTAAGCTTAACACATGATAACGAAACTTTGTTGCTGGACTTACATTTGTTTCAGTTTTGAGTGTAAAATATTTAATTTTTTTAAAAAGAAATATTTACTTTTTAAATTTTATGTCCAGATTAATTTAATTTACATTAATTATTTAAGACACTGAAATAAGTAAATGAATCATTTATTTTATTTCCCTTGAACTTTTAAATTTATTTTCATTAATGTCATTCTTAATGATTTCACCACAAAGTTAATTATTTTACTCTGCGACATTGTTCTTCAAAACAATGAGCATATTGATTACAAAATATAATTTTTTAATAAGTTGTGATTTTTAAGGTATTTTAAAAAGATTGAATTTTAATTTTGCCTTCACCATTGACTAAATAGAAGACAAAATAAAATGTAACTTGCATTGCAATATTAATGGGAAATGTTATTTATTAAGAATTTTATCACAAAGTTATTGTTCAATAAATTTAATTTGGTATTAAACAACTGCTCTTTAACCCCCACCCCCTGCAAAAAAGAGAACATAATATATTACATTGTTTTCTCTTACGTTTCCATTCTGTGTTTTAATAGAACAGTTTTAAAATGCAAAATTGACTAAAAAATGTCATAATTAAGAATTTTGTCAGATAAAAATAATTAATATATTCCTCTATAGAAATGAAGAAAATGATTATAAAAATTTATTTTTTATGAATACTTTTTGATCATACTTTTTTAAAAAGTATATTGCCTTTCATTTTTAAATTTTACCATTTTTTACATCAACAATATGTAACTTATTGTGCTGCAAAAATAATGAAAAATCAAAATGTCATTATTAAGAATTTTGTTACATAAAGACTTTTTGTAACAAATCTAAGTTAAATTTATTGAATTTAACTTAAAATTTTACCACTGTTCTTAAAAATAAAAAAACAATTTAAATACTTGTATTTTCTTAAGATGCAAAGCATAACATGTAATTTAGATGACTTTAAAAAAAATCTTCACCCACCTGTGATAGTATGGATGTTAAATTCCTACTTTCTTCCAATCCCCATTTAATTTTATGAACAATAAAATTTTCAAATCTGAATCATAAATTCCTGCATCATGGAGTGTAGTGCAACCAAAAACCAGGGTTTTTTTTTCAATTTATCCTAAGCACTAAGACACAAAAATTCATACTGGGAATGAAAGAAAATGAAAAAACTTGAGAAGGTATGAGAGACCCAATTCTAAATACCAGCATCAATGCAAGGGTTTTGTGTGCCCCACCAAATCTATGATACGGGGCCCTCCACTACATCTCACTTTTCATAAAGTAGTATTCATAAAGTACACATTTTATAGGCAAGCCAAATTATGCAACCTAATTATGTACAATAGTGGATCATATATTCTATAGGTGAACAATGCAACGAGAAAATGTAATTAAATACAAATTATTTCATAGATCATTCCATCTTCTTAAATAAGTCACTTTTTTGTGGCAATTTTTAACATCAACTTGAGATTTTTCTTGTTAAAAATTTTAATAATTCTACATGGAAAAAAAAAACAGTGAATTTTTATAGAGTTTTTCAAAATTTAAGATCAGCAAAACAAATTCACAGATTTGGATGAAAAAAATATCCATAATAACGTCAAATTCATGAAAAATGTTCATCCTTTAGTCAATTGTAATGTAGGTAGAAAAAAAGCAAATGTTGATAAGATAGCAAGGCTCACAAAGTCACCAATCAGGCTTTGTCCATCACCAGTTGGTGGAGTTTGGTTGCAGAGAGGAACCCGGACGAAGCTCCGCCGAAGGGTAGGGTTTCGTTGGGGGAGGTTGACGGAACTTTTGGATCGTTATTTTTGGCTGGGCCTACGGGCTCGGAGATACCCACATTAAAAAGGCCTTGTGCCACATTCGATCCCCGTGGGTGGATTGATAAATACCATCAACTCTTATTGTGGAAAAGTAAATAATAAATAAAATTTGAGAATTTTAAGGGGGAGACGTTAGAAGTATGCAGTTGAAATAGACTTTACACTATTTACATTGTTTGGACTGTTGTCCTCATCTTATTGGTCATATTCACAACATTTCAGCCATTGCACACTTCGGCCTTCTTCTTATATGTTGAAATTTTGAACCAAACACTTTATTTAGTCCCCCGAGGACACATGGCCTAGTGGATAAAAACTTTGGTTGAAGTAATCCAGTGACTTGATCTAAAGAGCTGTGAGTTCAATACCTGACCACAACAGTGGTGAAGAAAAATTTGGTGAGTTGAGTTACTAAAGATAATTATTAGGTTGGTGCAAAATAATGACGTAATAATGTCGTTTTTTGACGTATTTTTTAACGTCAAAAAACGACATTATTACGTCATTATTGATGCACCAACCTAATAAAATCCTACAATACCAAGTGGCTCTGATATAGAGACATATAACACCTTTTGTAAATATTAGGTTGGTGCAAAAATAACGACGTAATAATGTCGTTTTTTGACGTATTTTTTAACGTCAAAAACCGACATTATTACGTCATTATTTTTGCACCAACCTAATAACTAAAACTGAGTAGTTCAGAAAAAGGATGGCAGGTGGAACTAGAACAATCTACTACAGTATAATAAAAGGTTTGGTTCAAAATTCCAACATATATATCACCTAAATAAGGCCGGTGTGTACAACAGTCAAAATGCTGTGAATATGACAATAAAGATGAGGACAACAATTCAAACGATGTAAATAGTGTAAACACATACACATACTTCTGCATTTGTATTGCTCTTTCTGTTATCATTCTGAGTATAAATATTGCATTCCTTGTTCCAGTGTCTTTAATGAACACAAACTGTTCATCTAATTTTAAATCTATTTCTGTTGTGTGTTCTGTTCATCAGAACTTGGATGAGGAATTTTGTTATGTGACTCATTAGGCGGATGATGTTCATATTTGTTGCACCTGACTTCTGACGTAGTGGTATAAAAATAGATCTACTAAAATATATCATCATTTTTGTATATTAATTTATGTCTGTAAAATCTTGCCAATGTCCAAATCATCTAAGGCTGCCAGCCACTCTATTACAATTCCACCTCACTCTGCTGCTTTGTTTCTGTTCAATCTGATCAGTGCTGATTTCACTTCCGAGTTTAATATTTCTGGTCCTTCAATATTTCTTTGCCTTGACAGCGGATCTTTTTCATCATTGAAGAGTTCTCTGATATATTAATTCCATCTCTGAAGTATTTTTTCTTTTCTCTAATATCAGTGTCCCAACCTTGGATTTTATGCATTCTGTCGATCAGCATGTCTTTTGTTAGTTCTCCTATTTCGTTATCTTAAAATCTTTCTCAGAATAATGAAAAAGTGCCATGCAATGGGTTGCCGTGGTAACTATAACAAACAAAATAAGGTTTGTGTATTTTGTCTTCCACAAGAGCAGAATGAGTGAGAATAGAGGCTTTGAGACAACATAACTGACAAACCAAACGCAGTTGTTTGTGAAAGGCATTTTCCATCTGGGTTTTGAAAGAGTGGTTATTAGAGGAAACTTATGACCCCAAAATCAACTATCAGTATTTAATAATTTGCTATCAAGTGTATTAACTCATCCTCAATCAAGAACTACAACTAAAACTTTGGCTTCTGTGTGAAATATACAAAATCAAGAGTTGGCATAACTTCTAGAAAAAAAGATCAAATTATCAGTTTTGAAAATTTGTGTAACAATATTGATGAACAGGATTTTGTGTTGGATGTTAGATGCTATAAATCAGCTGTTGATCCAGTCTGTTAATTGTTTTTCACTGGAAGTATTCCAAATTTTAATTAAAATTTTTTTAAATTTTGTTTGAATGTTAACATGCAGACACAACAAGATTTTTCTTTAAATCAAATATTTATGTCTCTATATCTCTGAGATGAGGTATTATGATTACTTACATAATTTACATTATTCAGACTGTTATCTTCATCTTTCAGTTCAAAATTCTAATCACCTGAAGAAGGCCAGGACATGCAATGGCCAAAATGTTGTGAATATGGCAATGAGGATAAGGATAAAAGTGCAAATAAAGTAAATAATGTAAGCAAATATTTATGTTCCAACATTAATTATAGATCAGTGAAGAAACTTGTTACCTTAGTAAAAATTGTTATAGGTATCACCTTGCAGGCAATTTAAATCATATAGAGAGTTATATTTATCAAAATAAGTATTAACTTTATTTCAGTCTATTTTATAGTTGTGTAGAATGAGAGGAAGAGAAAAAAAGATAGAAAAAGAGAGTAAGTGGGAAGGGAAAAGGTGAGATGAAAAGTAAAAAAGAAAAGGAGAAAGAAAAATAGATGAAGAGAAAATGAAGAGAGAAAGAAAGAGAAAAGAAAGTGTAAAGGAGAGGTAGAAAGAGGGTAAAAAAGCGATAGGAAAGGAGAGGTAGAAAGAGGTTAAAAAAGAATATAGGAAAGGAGAGGTAGAAAAAAGTAAAAGAAAAGAGCTAGAAAAGGAGAGGTAGAAAGAGAATAAAAGCAAAGGAGAGATAGAAAGCGGGTAAAACCAAAGGAGAGGTAGAAAAGGAGAGGCAGAGAGAGATATTGACCAAAATATACATACTGCCTCTAAAACACTTGTCTATGTTTTCTGTATAACTTAGAGAAATGACATTAACCTATCTGACAGTGTTTGAATCTATAATCTGTTTTCATGTTTCCTGCTGTTAACACAATGTTTTGTCTCCCCTGTTCTTCAAAACTTATCAGTTCAGGGAGAAGAAAAAAAAACTCATTTTTTTGAGTAATAATGAAGGAAACCTCCTTCCTCCAGACATAACCAAAGGAAACCTCCTTCCTCCAGAAACAACCAAAGGAAACCTTCTTCCTCGAGAAACAACCAAAGGAAACCCCCTTCTTCCAGAAACAACCAAAGGAAACCTCCTTCCTCCAGAAACAACCAAAGGATACCTCCTACCTCCAAAAACAACCAAAGGAAACTTGCTTCCTCCAAAAACAACCAAAGGAAACCTCCTTTCTCCAAAAACAACCAACGGAAACCTCCTACCTCCATAAACAACCAAAAGAAACCTTCTTCCTCCAAAAACAACCAAAGGAAACCACCTTCCTCCAGAAACAACCAAAGGAAACTTCCTTTCTCCAGAAACAACCAAAAGAAACCTCATTCCTTCAAAAACAACCAAAGGAAAACTTTTTCCTCCAGAAACAACCAAAGGAAACTTCCTTCCTCCAGAAACAACCAAAGGAAACCTCCTTCCTCCAGACACAACCAAAGGAAACCTCCTTCCTCCAAAAACAACCAAAGGAAACCTCCTTCCTCCAGAAATAACCAAAGAAAACTTCCTTTCTCAAGAAACAACCAAAGGAAACCTCCTTCCTCCAGAAACAACCAAAGGAAACTTTATTTCTCAAGAAACAACCAAAGGAAACCTCCTTCCTCTAAAAACAACCAAAGGAAACCTTGTTCCTCCAGAAACAACCAAAGGAAACCTCCTTCAGAAACAACCAAAAGAAAACTTTCTTGTTTTTGGAGGAGACACATTTCCTTTGCTCTCAGAGATTACATGTCATGAAGGATGAAGAATGGGTCATCCAAAATGTTGAGTTAACAACAAATATATGAAATAGAGATCTGAGTATCTGAACAACATTGGATGGCAATAATGTATATTTATGTTTATTCGAACATTTAGCATGACATTCTTCTTTACCAACCAAGATTTTTTTATTTAAAAGTAATCTCATAAATTGATCAGATCACTTTCAATTCAAACTTAGTTTTGTATGAGAAACTGTCTTTCACTTGCACAGAAAAGA
>OZ010597.1:63693569-63801069 GCA_963932145.1 Acanthosepion lycidas | reverse complement strand
TAAACCCAAATCCAAGTTTAGTCATTTAATATGTGAGTATGTATACGGGTGGTGTTGTGTCTATACATATGCATTTGTATGTTGAAATTCAACATACAAATGCATATGTCATATCTGAAACTGCCCACATATGTTTATATATGTATGAGTCCCGACTGACGACCAAGTATGTATATGTGTCTGCGTACTCCATTAGGCGTATGAACATACGTCGATGTTTGCGTTAGTACGATGGCACCATGACTTTCATAATAACACCAATACGTGCAATCTACATAAACCCAAATTTTAAAAAAATTAATCAGTTTGTCTGACGATCGCAAAAGCGTGAAACCCAGGGTCACAAACTCACATCTATCCAATCAAATATGTTAGCTCTATCTCTGATATTGAGTGCTTTCTAATAAGTACCGCGCATATAATATATAAATAATTATATATATATATTTATTTATATTTATATACACACACTTTTCACACACACACATATATATATATATATATATATATATATGTGTGTGTGTGTGTGTGTGTGTGTGTGTGTGTGTGTGTGTGTGTGTGTGTGTGTGTGTGTGTGTGTATTATAGGAGTAGTAGGTCTTGCCTATTGTTTGGTTCATACTCCTCCGTCAAGGTTTATCCTTTGTTCTCTGTTTAGGATTGAGTTTATGGTTTCTCCTCATTATTTTTCTCGCCCCTTGTGTCTTCAAAATTTTCATTATTATTATTTTATATTTTATTTTTATTTATTTATTTATTTATAATAATAATAATAATAATAATTATAATAATAATAATAATAATAATAATGATGGAGTTTCAAATGGATGCAGAAATACAAGTAAAGCACAGTACACCAGCTGAAGCTGCAAAATACTTAAAAAAGAAAGCAAAGACAAATGCAACCAACCTAGATAGAGAAACAATGGCAAGATAAACCGCTTCATGGTCAATACTCTCCCCATACCAAAGAAGCTGATGTAGACAAGTCCCGTACCCATCAGTGGCTATGTAGTGCAGGGTAAAAAGCTGAAACAGAAGGTTTTATCCTTGCTGCATGGGATCAGTGCTTGTTAACTAGATATTATCAAGCACACATACTAAAATATTGCATTAGCCCAAAATGCAGGTTCTGTGATAATTACCCCGCAAAAATTGATCATCTTGAATCAGGTTGCACTGTATTAGCACCCATGAAATATAAAACCTGTCATAACAAAGTTGGCTAACATCTGCACTGGAAAATCTGTAACTTCTATAGGAAGGAAACTGAAAGAAAGTGGTATGAATATCACCCAGACCCGGTTAAAGAGATAGGACTTGTTACAATTTTATGGGACTACACAATACACACAGACAGAACAACCAAAACTAACTGCCCAGACATTGTTATTAGAGATCGCACACAAAAAAGGTGCCTCCTTATTGATATGGCAGTCCCTGCAGACTGCAATGTAGCTTTGAAAATCTTCAAAAAGCTATCAAAATACAAGGACCTTGAAATCGAAATCTCAAAAATGTGGCAGATGGGAACACAACAGTCACTTTTGTAGGTGGATCCCTCGGATTTGTTGGAAAAGATTCCAGTAGATTAAGTGAAGGGATTCCTGGAAGTCCATGCCTTATAGAATTACAAAAGATTGTTCTCATGAGTACAGCCCACACTTTATGAAGAGCTTTGTCTATGTAAATTTTTTTTTTTCTATTTCCAGTGGAAAATGTCAGGATGCCATTTCTAACCTTAGTTCCCTGGGCAGGACCCAGAAAGAAATGAGTATACATCAGAATTCAAAGAAAATAAAAGAATAATAGTAATAATAATATCCCTACATTTTTCAAGAAATCATGATATTGTGCTCTCAGAAACTGTAACTACAGTCCACTCAGCATCGATGATAACTTGTAGTATAAACTACAGTGAGTTAAATGAGCATCTGTAATAGGGATTTGCTAGCTGCTCTAGCAGACTGAGTGCAGTCACCAATTCTTTTTTTTAAGCATTATTTTTAGAAGATTAATGTGTACATAGTTTTGGAGTTAATTTTATTCAATTTTAAAATTGTCAGATAGAAAGTGAAGACATGTATGCTCATGCATGCACACATCTCCTTTGCAAATTGATAAAATCATTTTAATTAAAAAAAATCTGTTTTTTGCTGGCATGTTACTTGAGTTTTTTTTTGTGGGTTGTCGCAAAAGTGGATTGCCTTTTTGTCAATATTTCAACCACCGGCTCTTATGTGCCCATGTCAAGTTCCCCTGGGATGAATAACAGATGCCACAGACTTCTTGCTTTACAGTTTGTTGGTGGGGGTGGAGGGAAGTGGTTGCTGAGACCAAGTACATTGAGAACAGCAGGAAAGAATAAATTGCAAAAAATGGCAGGACAAAAAATCAGGAGACGGACTGACAGAATTGATTACAAGCTGTCATTTTACACCACAAGTACATGGAAACAAATATTACATATTCGAGACTCATATATATATATATATATATATATATATATATATATATGCACATTTGAGTGTGTGTGATATATATATATATATATAATTTCAGATAGTATATCTGTAAAAGGACAATATGAATAAAGTCAAAAGAAAAATTTATTTTAGTCAGTGCGTTTTGTCCTCTGAAGGACATTTACCTTAATAAAGTCTCTCAGAGGACAAAACATGTCATCTAAGATAAGTCTTCCTTTTGTCTTTATTCATATATATATATATATATATATATATAGATAGATATATGTATGTATATATATATATATATATATATATATATATATATATATATATATATATATATATATATATATATGAATATTTGTCCTTTGCCATCATTTTGTACAGCTCAGAGTTGTACCATATACACCAGCTGGAGGTTTTCCATAAAAGCTGTAAGTGTGCCATCTGTGGAGTTAAACATCTAATGTAGACCTGTTTAACAAGTGTAATATTGAAGGAATCGAGACTTTTCATATACAGTCCCAGTTACAATGGACTGGTCATGTTTTGAAAATGTCTGATGACAGGATACCCAAGATCCTTATGTACAGCCAGTTAGATCAGGGCTACAGGAATGTAGGACACCCATGGCTTAGATACAAAGACAAGCTGAAAAGCAACTTGTCAGCAGTCAATATACCTCATAAAACCCTTGAGCGCTTAGCCTTGGAGTGTGTAGAATGGAGATCAATGTGTTTTAGTGGACTCGGCAGTTTTCAATCTGCTTATCTGAAGCAAGAGCAAGATCTAAAAGGTCAGCCAATCTAATAGTGATCTCAGCTCACAATCCTCACTCTTGCTCCATATGCGGCCTCCTTTGTAAATCACTAGCAGGTCTCAAGTGCCAATTAAGATTATCACGCAAAGTTTCATAACTGAATCAATTGGTTAAGTTATCAGATTCTCATACGTATAAACCAATGGGAGAGTCCATTATATATATATATATATATATATATATATATATATATATATATATGTATATGTATATATATATATATATATATATATATATATATATATATATATAATAATAATATAACATGATAAATCAATTAAAATATTAATTAATAAGACAAATACAGCATAAAATATAATTCAATTAATAATACAAATTAACAAATATTACAATTTAATTAATAATACAACATAACAACTTCTATATAAATCATAAAAAAATAAAATTTAATTTCAAAGAAAAACTTCGCAACTAGAAGAAAAATTGACACAGAAAATGAAGACATAGATGTGTGTGTGTATATATATGTGTGTGTGTATATATATGTGTGTGTATATATATGTGTGTGTGTATATGTGTGTGTGTATGTATATATATGTGTGATATATGCGTATGTATATATGTGTGATGTGTGTGTATATATGTGTGTATAGCTGGCCACTCATATTCAAGGATACCCGTCTACTAGAGCAGCTAGCCAATCCCTATTGCAGACGCTTGCTCAGGCGCATTTGTGTTTATTCAACACCCACAGAGCCCACCTGTGGTTAATACTACAACTATGTTGAGCAGACCTTAGTTACAGTTTCTGGGAAAGAGTGTGTTATCTAGCGTGATCAACAATTTGATAAAGGCCAGCATGTTTAAGCCCTCGGCCATAATGACTTTTGCCTTTATGCTAGCACAGCTATCGACGGCTGCCAAAGTTTCTGCCTACCCAATTTCACTCACCCGTGGTATGGTTTTCAGGCACTTTGCAAAGGTGCAGCACACTGGGATCGACCCCTCCAGTCTGATAACATCAGGAAGTCTCTTTCCTTGACCATGGAGAAATTCAAACCTGAGTCTCATGGTCAGAAGGCAAACGTTTAAACCACTTGGCCACATGGCCACATATATATATATATATATATATATATATATATATATATATGTGTGTGAGGTGTGATGTGTGTGTATATACATGTGTGTGTGTATATATATGTGAGTGATACGTGTGTGTATATATATGTGTGAGTATGCATGCATATATATGTGATATGTGTGTATATATGTGATGTATGTGTAAATATATGTGATGTGTGTGAATATATATGTGATGCTCATGTGTGTATATATATATATAGGATGTGTGTATATATATATATGTGATGCATGCTATATGTGTATATATATATATGTCATGTGTATATATATATATCTTTGTAATATATGTCTGTGTAAGTGTATATGTGTGTATATATGTGTGTGTATATATGTGTATGTGATATGTGTGTATGTATGTGTGTGATGTTTGTGCATGTATATATATATATATATATATATATATATATATATATATATACATATATATATGTTTGTGTGATATGTTTGTGCATGAATACATATGCGTGCATATATGTGTGTGTAGATATGTGTGTATATATGTGTGTGCTTATATATATATATCAAAATGTATATGTGTATGATAAAAATCTACATATATATGAGTGGGTGTTATAAGAAGATTCTTGTATTGTGTCAATTATCCTTTTAATTATATTTTTAGAAATTAAACCTCATTCAGTTTTAGATGGATTGATTAATCTAGATTATTGGTAGTTACCAAAATTGTGTTTGTGGTCTTTAAATAGTAAATAAAGACTTGTACTCCCCACTGCTACCCCTGTGCATTGTGCTGACATTGACTTCCTATTTTCTTGTGATGCAATATATTGTCTGGATAAATCTAAACCATTTTTTAATTTTGGTCTGATGAAGTAGATATTAAAAACTTATCTGTCAAAATAAATTTATTGCTGAATTTTTTGATTATGTGTTAATTTCTTTTTTCCTTTGATACATATCAAATTGCTCTGTATATAAATACATTAAGCTCTCTTCATGGATCTCTCTTTTTAATATTTTATATTAAAACTTGGATTATCATTACCACTTACAGATTTGATATTATCTATCTATCTATCTATCTGTATATATATATATATATATATATATATATATATATATAGATAGATAGATAGATAGATAGATAGATATAGATATATATAGATATAGATATAGATATATATGTAAGCAAATATATGGATATAGATCCAATAGTATGAAGAAAAATATACCGAAAAAACAAAAAACACTCCTAATATGCAATTATGCTGTTTTAATGTTAATATAATGTCAACGTTGGACGTTTCGGTCTAGTAGACCATCTTCAGCACATATTCATAAAACATAATTAACATTAGACTATATTTAATTTAACATAAAAAGACGATGGACATAAGAGTAAGACTAATCAAAACAGACAACTGAAATTTTTTAAGTTCAGCGTTCCGTTTCAATATGATCACGTAGTCTTCACATGGGCGAAGTTGTCCATTAAAACAGCATAATAGCATATTAGGATTTTTGTTTGTTTTTTCCATATATATGTATAAATATATATATATATATATATATATATATATATATATATATATATATATATATATATGCATTCAAGTTTAAATGATAATGGTTAAAAGTATAACCAAAAGCACTTGAATATATAAAATGTTTTGACAATTTCTATATAATTTATGTCCTGAAAAAAGTATAAGAACACATGAAAAATAATACAACACTTAGCCACAGTATATATATATATATATATATATATATATATATATATATGTGTGTGTGTGCGTGCGTGTGCGTGCGTGTGTGTGTGTGTGTGTGTAATCACAAGAAATTACAATCGTCATGGGAGATCTGAATGCCAAAGTAGGCAAAAAGAGTGATAGTTGGCAAATTCAGACTAGTAACTGATAATGAACACAGATAAAAATGTCTCCATTGGTGTATGGCAAATGACCAGGCAGTAGCCAACACTCGGTTTCAAGAACACCCAAGATAAATATGGACATCAAGAAGCCCAGGAGGAGAAACAAAAAACTCAATCAACTCCATAACTATCAACAAGAGATTCAAGAATGCAATTTTATACAGCAAAACCTATCCAAGTGCCGACTGTGAAAGCGATCACCTCCCAGTGATATATAAACTTAGACTGAAACTATGGAAATTGAAGTAGACTAAGACAGCACCAAAATTGCAATACAACAGACTCTTGAATGATCCAAATCTGATAGACATTGTAAAAAGCAGATAAAAGGGACATAAAAAAAAATGGAAATTGGAAGTGGGACATACTAAAAAGAAGTTTTAGTAATAACAGCAATCGAGATCATCCCCGAGTAAGTAAGAGGAAGGAAAAAAAATGAATGGATGACAGACAAATTTCTTAACATGATGAAAAGGAGACAAAAAGCCATGTCAAGACATGGAACAGAGTATTGGGTACTACAAAAAGAAATATGAAACAGATGCAGGCAGGCTAAAGATGCATGACTCAATGAAAAATATGCAGAAGTAGAAAGAATGCAGATCAAAAATAAAGGAGATATGCATAAAAAATGGGAGAACTAACAGGACAAAGCACATGCTTATCAACAAGATGCATAAAGCCTAAGAATGGAATACTGATATTAAAGAGAAAAAAAATACTTCAGAGATGGAATGAATATAACAGAACTCTTTTATGATAGAAGAGAACAACCAGCAATTCACAGAAATACTGAAGGAGAGGAAATATTAAAATCTGAAGGGGAATCTGCACTGGCCAAATTGAACAGAAACAAAGCAGCAGGGCCAGACAGAATTGTAATAGAAAGGCTGGCAGCCTTGGATGATTTCACTATAGACAAGTCTACAGAAATAATGATACCTACAACAGTTGTGATATATCAGAAAACCTAAGATCTATTTTCATAGAGCTACCTAAGAAACCAGATGCAATGAATATGAACTCCATCAGACAATCAGCCTAATGAGCCATATAACAAAACTTATCATCCAAATTCTAATAAATAGAGCATGTAACAGAATCAGACTTTTAACGGTTTTAATGCTTCAAAAGTAAAACTGCTCTCTTTTAATCATCTGAGAGAATCCATTTTATTTTCTATCTTTACACCTTCTTTGTGCTTCTGCTATGTAATTAATTTCTTGGTAAAATACAAAGAATAATCTGCAATGTTATTGGTCCTAACCATTCATCTCAGCTTCAGTCCCTTTCCCACTGGACCTTCTCTGTGCCTTTTCTATAAATAGTTTCATGGTAATTGTTCTAGTGATCTTTCTGCTATGGGACCTAGACTTTATGAATTTCATCACAGTACAAGATTGGTGGCAAAGTTTCATTATTTTCATATTTATATTATTATCTATGTGTTATGGGATCTTACCCATAATAATAATAATGGACTATTCCATACTTAATAAATACTGCACCTCAGGAGTAGGCAAGGAGTCAGTTGTTCAAGTCGATGTCGGTCGACTGGCTGATCGGTTGAACTCTCTGCCTTCGGGCGGGGAGGAACCCGAAAGAGGCTATGCCAAAGGGCGGATTCTCTTTCGGGGAGGTAAACCGACCCTGAACCCGTTTATACGGGTTCAATAGGCATATTTTTGGCCAAGCCCATGGGCTTGGAGATCCCACATTAAACTGGCCTTGTGCCACATGATGCCCTTGTGGGGGGGTGACTAAATATAGTCAGTAGTTCAAGTCGAGTCAAGAGTCGAGTCAGAGGCAGTCTGAAACAGAGTCGCGTTCAGACAATTACTGCAAGACATTGGAATAGTGATACTGGTCGAGACTACATTGTTCTCTCTACTAAACCTGATTGTTCATACTAACACTTCTACTTCTCTGTATATATTCCTGTTTGTAATATATCTGTGTTATTCCATATCTGTATTTGAGTTCTTCTTTATTGGTTCTACCTTGGACTATCACTGTGGTACAAGGAACCGGACCATAACATTATGCAAGCAGCTTCTTCTATTGTACTTCTTACTTGAATTCTTGCTTCCCAGTTGACTTTGATCTTCAAAATATAAATGCAATGCCAATCTTTATATTCTGTCACCTTAATTCCTCTTGTTATTCTAATCCTAGCAGATTTATTAACTTGGGATAAAATGATATATATATATATATATATATATATATATATATATATATATATATATATTGAATGCTTGACCTGCACTAGAGAGTGCAAGTCCAGGTTGGGGTTGACATTGGAAGTGATGATGTTCAAAATCCACTTCCACCAACTGGAGAGGATTTGACATGCTATATATGTAACAAGAAATGCAGATCATTGGCTTTATGAGCCACTTTCGTTCTCACAAGTTGACAGCCACTATATATATATATATATATATATATATATATATATATAATTACACAAGTTTTATTAAAGTCTAATAAAAAGTTTTTTTTTTAAGGATTTTTCATTGTCTACTGTCTGAGTTCTTTGGCCTTTTATAAGGCATTATAAGTTTCTATTTTTATGCTATTATCTCTTTTTTCATCGTCTTCTATGTACCATGTACCTTCTGGACATTGGTGATCATGGCTCTCCCCAATTTCTTCTCTTTGGTAGCACTTAATAAATTTTATCTTTTTGTTATTATAACTAAATCATGTTCTGCCATCCATTCTGATAGCCAAATCACATTGAAACACAAGTTCTTGTATGATCACCAAAGTTAAGAAACATTGAGCCTGGTCTGTACCTAGATGGGTGACTGCTTGAGAATGACAGTTACTGTAACATTAGATGTGCAGATGGTGTAATGGATAATAGCTTTGAAGTATTAATTGGACAGCTGAGTTCTTATTTGTTGGGTTTGTGTTATTCACTATATGCAAATACTCCTGGGAATGGTATGAATCCACCTTTTTTATCTCCCAGATATGGGTTAATTAATAAGACTTGTATCACTAAACCATTATTATCTTAAAAAATGTTTCTTACAATGTAAAAATACTTTCTGGCTTTAAATAAGCTACAAAGAATTGTTAAATCATAGAAAATTAATCAGTTGCTCGGTAGTTTATGTGTTGTTTTGATCTGTCCCATTTGCCTTCATCCTGTCCTTAAGAGATTAATGCACATGAAAAATAACTTTTTAAAATTTTATTTATATTTTTATATATAGTTTCATGTTTAGCGATTTTTCGAAAAGGGTGGCTGCTTTTAATAATGTTTATCTCTGCCCGTAACAAGTGTAAGTGTGTCCTCAATGAAGCAAAGTTACTATCAGGTTGGTGCAAAAATAATGACGTTTTTTGACGTATTTTTAAACGTCAAAAAACGTCATTATTTTTGCACCAACCTAATATTTGCTGCTCAAATGAAAGAATGCATTGCCTCTCGCAAATTTGGCTCCAACGATTATTAGCATCTCTGCAAGAGCATACTTAACCCTATATACCTCCTTTGTTCAACCAGTTTGAGGTTCTGACCTCTTCTGCCGATAAGGCTGAATGCTTTGCTTGGAAATTCTCATTCAATTCAACACTCGACTCTTCTGGTGTACCCACACCCGATTTGCTCCTTAGAGCTGAGGCTCTATTGAGCGAGTTGCACATAACCCCGTCATCAGTTTTGGGCATTATCTCTAATTTAGACCCCACAAGTCTAGTGGCGGAGACAGAATACCAGCCATTGTCCTGAAGAAATGTGCACATGAACTGGCCCCTGCCCTCTCCAAATTATATAACTACGGCCTCAATGAATCTTGTTTTCCAAACTGTTGGAAGTCCTCATCCATTGTTCCTGTCTTTAAGAACTCTGGAGACTTTTCTGACCCTTCTAATTACCATCTTATCAGTCTCCTACCCTTCTTCGGCAAAGTCTTTGAAGCTTTAATCAAAGCTGAAGTGTTTAAGCACCTTTCATCCCATGATCTGCTCACTGACAAGCAATATGGTTTCCAATTTGCCCATTCTACAGCTGATGTGCTTACGGCCATAACTGAAATTGTTTACCAAGCTCTTCATAATAATAGAGAAGCTCGTGCCGTGGCTCTAGATATCTCCAAAGCTTTTGATAGTGTTTGGCATGCCAGCCTTCTTCACAAACTTCAGGGTTATGGAATTTCAGGTTGATTGCTTGAATTAATACAATCATTCCTGTCAAACCGTGTATTGAAGATCGTTCTCAACAGATTCTCCTTCAGCTCCTATCCCATGAATGCAGGTGTTCCTCAAGGCTCCATCCTAGGCCCTACTCTGTTCCTTATCTTCATCAACGATCTTCCTGACGTCATAGATCCCAAGTAAGCATCTACATGGACAACACTACTATTTACACCTGCCTTAAAAACAAACCTAGCCATTCGTCTCAAAAAGGTCCTCCAATCGGTTGTGAACTGGGGCAGGAATTGGCTGGTTAACTTTAATGCTTCAAAAACAAAACTGCTACTCTATTACTCACCACAGAGAACCATCCCTGCCCCCCATTAGAATGTCTGACGCTCATCTCCACCTCTTCGCAACTATTCGGTCTCACACTGACGGTTGACCTGAGAGGGAACAAATACATTGAGTCAATATCTTTACCACAAGGAAAGTTGGCTCCCTGTACCGTGTTAGGAAATTTTTCTCGTCAGAATTGATCCTTCAAATCTACAAATCAACCATTCGCCCTTGCATGGAGTATTGCTGCCATATATGGTCTGGACCCCCTTCTGTTTGTCTCAAGGTTCTTGATAAAATCCAGAGACGGTTATGCAATGTAATTGGCCCTGATCTGGCATCCTGTCTGCAGTCGCTCTCTCACAGCCATGTTGTCACCTCCCTCTGTCTTTTTTACAAATACTTTCATGGTAACTACTCCGATGAACTGCTTTCACTGGTTCCCAGACTTCATGAATTTAAGTGTTCAACTAGGCTGGCATCTTGCTCTCACCCTTTCACTGTCAAAACTGTTAAATGTAGCTGTCTCTCCTACTTCAATATCTTCATGTCTTGCACTTCTTGCCTGTGGCATTCCCTCCCCTTTTCCTGTTTCCCTGATAGCTATAATCTCCAACTATTCAAATGTAATGTCAATTGATGTCTTCAGATGCCTTGATCTATCCCCCATCCTTCTCTTCATCCTTTCCTCTATCACTCCTATTTGCTCTTGCTCCAACTCTCTGTAACCCCTTGCGTGCTAATGGCTTCCTGCCTTGCTTGGGGTGAAATGTTTAAAAAAAATATGTCAAATATGTCAACAGTTTGAGATAATTTAATTCTTTTCAAATTATTCTTGTTTTGATCTTAGTTTGCTTTCCATAACTACATAAGAAAATCTATCTAGACATCATGGTAAGTGTAGAGTGAGTGGTTCATGGTTAAATTTAAAATAATTGGCAGAACTGTCCAATGAAATAAGTAAGAGAAATGTCCAACAAACAGAATTGTTAAAGTTTGCAACAAGGAATAACAAACAAAAGAACAGGGCAAAAACTAATATAAAGCAAGCAAACAATATATGCAAGGCAAATTAACAGTAATAAGGCAAACAATAGTAATATGGCAAAATTTCATCAACTAAGAATTGGCATTGACACACAAAAGCAAGTTAAGACAAGCGAATGTAGTGTTCTGACTTCAATACAAGAGACTAGGAACCAGCCTGTTTTATTGGCAAGGAAAAATCCCAGCACACATTTGAGTACTTCTGCTTATAAAATTTGAGGGGAAAGTGTTTTGCAGTCATTCCTATACAAAAGAGTTACTTTTAGTTTGAATGTTTTGTTATATTTTTAGTTTTGTTTTCTGGGTTCATCCCCTCCTGCCTACATTTTGGATCATTATATTTTCATATATTTTTCTAAGAAAAAAGAGAAAAAAGAAAAGAGACATTTTTACGTAAAGAAATTTTTAGGTCTTGAGGCTTTTTGCAGGTCCCCTGTGAATATGTGGTATTGTAGGATTGAATGGTGATGGATGAGTTCTTGTGGTGAATGAGGAAATTGTAATGAATGAATGGATTGTGAATCTGCTCAGCTAGGTTTAGAATAGTTAATGTTGACCAGTCTTACCCTACTTCCCTTTTGGCCTTGTGCCAAAATTGTTCATCTTAGAACAATAAATCTCCATTCCTACACAAAGATTGAAATTAACAATTGATAGCAAAATACTGAAAATGAAATCCCTTCCACTCAGTTCAAAGAAAATATCTAAAGATTTATGGAGTGGATAGCCATGGTCAAATGCAAAATAAGTAACAGAACTGTCCAACAAACAGAATTGGTAAAGTTTGCAATAAGCAATAACAAGAAAATGAACAGGGCAAAAAAAAATAATATAAAGCAAGCAAGCAATATATACAAGGCAAATTAACAGTAATAAGGCAAAGTAATATTAATATGGGAAAATTTCACAAAGTTAGAATTGGTGTTGATACATTAAGAGCAAGTTCATATATGTCAATGTAGCATTCTGACTTCAAAGCAAGACAGACCAGGACAATTTTAATGGCTTGGAAGACATCCCAGCATGCATTTGTGTGTTTCTGCCTATAAATTGGAGTAGGGCAAGTGTTTTGTCATCATAACGACTGAAATCTAATCCAAGAATTGGATACAAACCACAATTTTAACTAGATGCACTTAACTACCGCTTTTATGGAATCAACATTCTTAAATTCTGTAATTTATAGTTTCTTGTCCATGTGTAGATTACAATTTCTATCTCTGTTCCCTTTTTTCATTATATACGTCAACTTTATAAATTTAAGCTCTGTACTAGATTGGCAGCTAAGTTCTCTGCTAGCAGTTTCTTCTCTTGCATTTCTCATTTGCAGAACTCTCTCCAGGCTTCTTGTTTTCCAAACTGCAGTAATTTTGAACAAAACCCTTTTTTGTCAATCTGTTTATTGATTTATTTATTTTGCTTTGTATCAGTTAAATCTTCTTTCTTAATATGTTTTTTTTACTGAACCTTTTCCCCACTGAAATTAAGAACATCTTTTTCTAATCCAAGAATTGGACACAAACCACAATTTTAACTAGATGCACTTAACTACCGGTTTTATCTATTAGGTCAAATTCTTGGTAGTACATAAAAGTGTGCTGCTGAAGTTCATCTATAGGTTCAAGTGTGCTGAGAGATAAAAAAAGGTTGAAAAACATTGACCTCAAAGATAGATCTGCTAAGTGCCTAGAAAATTCGCCAGTCAACACTGCATGTCAACAGTCTTTTTCACACTTGAATGCAATCTTCAGGCCATGTGTACAGCATCTGAGCTCAACTATTTATATGTGCATGTTAATGGGTAGTGATGCTTATAGTTATGGGAACTTACCTATAACGATAATGGACTCTTCCTGACATTATAAATACTGTGCCTCTCAAGAGGTATAATGAATGAATGGTGTAACGAGTCGAGACAATATTAGTTCACTCTAAACCAAACGGACAGTCATTACTAACAACTTCAACTTGTACTATATTTCTGTTGTAATATATCTTTGTTATTCTACTTTTGTGTTCGTGTTGTTCTTCCTTGGTTCTAACCTTGGACCATTACTGTGGTGCGAGGATATTGGACCATAACACTTATAAAAACAATAATAAAGTTATGCTAATTCCTCTCAAATTCTAAACATCATGTTTAAATGAAAAAAATGATATGCTATTGCATAAATATAGTAGCATTTTCTTTCAACTGTCAGCTGGTGAATAACAGATAGTTTCCCAGTTGAAGATCATTTACCTTCCTATAGATTCTGATCACAGCAGGTAGCTGTCACTCCTGTTGATTGGGATAGACACAAGTTAAATATCCATTTGTGTCACCAACTATTTAAGATTTATGGTGGACTGCAGGCACAATTTGTTAATGAAGAACAGAAGCAATCCTCTATAAACCAGGATGGAGAGATAGCATGAAGTTTCCGTATCTTTTAAGAATTGGTATTTAAATTCTTTGAAGGAAATGGGAATTTTGCTTGGATTGAATTTCAGATAATTCCAAATATTAATGGGAAGTGGAATTCTTGCTATCCTTTCACTGTACCTAATTGTTTCTATTTTGAAATACTAGAATTTTTGCAACAAGCTGACATGTTTGGAAGTCCTCACAGTATTTAGTATTGCTGAAGTTATCACTTACATTTTGGTTGAGATTTACAAACTCTACGTTTCATCCAATTTAACAAACGAATTGATGAAATATAAAAACTGAAAGAAAAGATGTATGAAAAGCAATATTGAATTTTTATTAAATAAGTTTTGTTATTTTAATCATTAAATTGTTTTTAAAATAGTGGGAGTATTTTGTATGTTAAATAACAAAACAAAAGTATAAGCAGTTGGTATTAAAATTTTGTTATTTTCCAATGCTCCACATTGAATTGATTTTGTCTGGAAGGCCTGGTTTGTTTGCTGTCTATGAATGATTTTGGCACACAAAATTTTAATAGACGCTTTGATTGATAAAGTTGTTGAGCTGATGTAGGTAAAATTGCTACTGCAACTTGAATACATGTATATGAGAACTTTAAGATATCTGATATTATTGTTGATTTTTTTATGGAGACACAGCTTGCAACATTAAATTGTACTTGCAGATTTCTTAGTTTTGCTCATGTTAACATCTTTGAAGACTGAAAAGGGTCAGTGAGTCACCTTTGGGATTATGTCACCCTTTATCTGTTGAGCTTAGGATAAACAGTGTTTTTTTTTAAAGTTGAAAATGGAGTTGACTTCCATGGTGTTTGAATGGTATTTTCTCATGTGGTCTGTGGAGGTTTACTTGTGAATTCTGGCAGTACCCTTGAAGAAACTGAGTCATATCTTGCTTGCTTCAAACTCGTAAGATGAAAGTTGTATTTTTCATTTTGGTGAAAAAATTTTGTGATGTTTGCCAGTTGAGGTAAAGTCAGGCATAATTATGTCTAAGAGAAAGAAAGGGTCAAGCAAAAGTGGTATAGATGTTGTTTGGCTGCTGATTATGCCATTGTAGTAGTAATTGTAATGGCGATTATGAATTTCTTCTTTGGGCCACATGTGTTACCAAAAAAATATCTATTTGCTGACTTGGAGAACATCTTGTTCAGATATATAGTGTAGATAAGTTTTAGACATTTTAAATTTGCAATTTTGCTCTTTTTATTAGGTCTAATCACAAATTTTGTAACTGTAAGTTATTTTTGTTGGAAGCTTTTCCTGTTTGCCATGTATGGGATTGTAGGTAGAAGTCAGTCAAAGTTTTTCTTCACTAGCTGTCAGTTGTAAAAGTATCTAAACGATGTATGAGTTTATTTATATACTTTTGTGTGTTTCTTGTATTCAGGAGTAAAATATCACATCAAGGTTACCAATATGTTGCAGGAATATGCTGGTTGGTTGTTTAGGTGAGAAATTCATATCTCCTGGTATATTTATCCCACAACAAAAAATGAAGGATATGAATGTGAGCCCAGTAAATAAAATAAAACAGTAACAACAAAACTATATATATAAACAAATGACAATATATATAGGGTGACCCCAAAAAAACAGGAATTTTTGAAGTGCATATTGCCAGACATGAGCAAGCGGCAACACTGCGAGACAGTGACCTTGAGCAAGTAAACATTTTGCCATTTAGAATTCAAGATGAAATTCACAGTATTCCAGCTGAGATGTTGCAGCAGTCAATGAGGAATCTCAAAAGCAGATTTCAAGAATGCATTCGTACAGGAGGATGCCATCTACAGGACGTAGTTTTTTTAAAAATGAAAATTCCATCATTGTTTCTTAAATGGCATGTTTTAAGGTTTCAATTACTATGAATAAAATATTTTTCTTCCATCACTCTTGGTTTTATTGGAGTGTTAAAAAGTTCCCTTTTTTTGAGTCACAGTAGGAAATTGTGGCATGTTACAAAACAATGAAGATGAAAGAATAAAACATTTAGACTAGTGAATTGTTTCTGTCTGTGTGTGTGTGTGTGTAGTTTGGTGAAGGAAAAAGTCCTAGAGAAAATGAAGTGAAAGATGCATGTGTGTGTGTGTGTGTTCCCCAGTGGGGAAACAGTTTTCCTCGTTCAACCTACATCTTACTGTCCCCGAGTTAAAAAGGTAGTAACATTCTCTGTTATCCTCTTTTTCCTATTTATAAGTTGAAGGAGTGTCCTCTAGTGGTGTTTTTTTTAGGAAAGTAAGTTGGGTAACTCCACAACCTTTTAGGTCCTTTAGGTTTCTTTTGTAGAATTTTCTTCTAGTATGAGGCTTTTTTTGGTTTTTGGTTTTTGGTTTTTTTTATTGTTATTAGTATTCACCATATTATTTGGGTGGGAGCTGCCCAGTCCTCACTTTCTTGTATTGAGAGAGTTCAAAAGCATCTTCGAGTCTTTGTTGGAGAAGAATTATTTTTCACCTTCCAATCTCCTTCTCACAGACTGGATGCGGTATACCTTTCAGTGCTCTATCATTATTTCCATGAACTTCGTCCTTGGTTCCCCCAAGTCTAACAATTCATGGCTAGGACCTGCCACATCACTTACATTGTAGCAAACCACCAACATTCCCTCCATATTTCATTCATTATAAGTAAGTTCCACTCAAACAGCTTCTTCCCACAAACCATTGCTCTGTGGAACAGGCATCAAAGAGGATGTTTCCTCAATCATTAAAACCTTAACCTGGTCTAGGTTTAGCCATTATCTTCCTCTCCTATCCATATAAATTACTCTTTAACTTAACCCTCTACCTCAAGTGGGCTCTCAGGCCTTCTACATGGTTTACCTTACTGTAAAAAAAAAAAAATAAATGTAATTATCCTCCAGGAAAGGAAAAACTTGCAAGGATATTGTAATCCTAAATTTATTCAGGCATTATGAGATTAATACAAGTTACTATCGGACTCTACCATCACAAGAGATGCTCAAAATGGTGGCCTTTAGCTTTCAGACATTTATTAGTATCACTTGCAATCCAGTGAGATTGGTGCACATGCATTATCAATTTATTGTCTAATGTCTGCCAATGTAGTCAATTTTCTATGATATGCAATATCCATTAGGGTCCTGCATAAGTAAAAGTCTGCTGGTGTTAAATCAGGAGAACATGGGCAGAAATCAACTTTCTTGAAGTGTTTATACATTTTTTGGCAGACTATATAAAATGACACTTCTTTAGAGAAGAAGGTGATCACTTCAACATTGAGCTGAGTAGCAATTGGCCTTCAGATTATTTTGCAAATGTCTATAAGAATATTATTATTATTATAAATAAATAAAAACAAAATATTAATAATAAGAAGAAGAATTAGAAATAATATAAAATAAAACTATATCTTAAAAACATTGTATAAAATAAATTAAATAAAAATTAAAAATAATAAAAATTCTACCAGGATGCAACAAAAACGGTTCCTGCCTGAAATAGGGACATCCTGCCAAAAGACATGAAATTCAATCTCTTCACCACAAATCTTGGTATATGCAACATGTGTCAAACTTTTCTCTAAGACATGGCTTTTAAAACTATGGACCAATTTCTCCCTTTTATCACATGTACTATAAAACAATTGTAACCTAAGAAATACACACACCAATGCACATAAAAATATAAATAAATTGTATGAAAGTAAGATACAATTTATCATGCTTTTCCTATTATTTCTGCACATTTTATTTTCTGTCAAGTATGTTTTTATCTCCATGAACACAAGGATAATTTCTGCTGCTATGATGGGAGTGAATCCCCACAAGTCTTAAAAGTGACTTTCTTCTTGCACACTCTCTTGGGCTTCTTCAGCTCAGCCACAAGTCTGCAAATTTTCTTTTCATAAAACTGATGTAAATACTCTTCAGGTATGTCAGGAAGGACTTCCACATAGTTGTCATTTTTAGGATTTAGATGATTAGCAAATTTGGCACAAGTTGTTATATACAATCTCAGACTGAATATTTTCTGATGAATATTACCAAATATATATGATGAAGTCACCCATCGGCTTTGATATATGTGAGTCCAGGAGATCAGTTTTTAGAACCAATAAGTCATTGATATATTTTCTCCTTATTGGTTGAGTATCTGCCAACGAGGAGTAACAGAAAAATCAGTAGTACTGGAATCAAAACTAAACGAAATGATCACTGGATCACAACGAGCAGGGTAAAAAGAAGACTTCTACATGGGAACCCTAGACTTACAGAACAAACAGCTGCAACACTGGAAATACAAACAAGGATAAATAAATTTCAAGTGATGCTGGATAACATGAACAGACATCCTTGGTAACACATGGCAATCATATTATATGGCCAATACTGCCAGTCTACCTCTCCTTCCCAGAAAATGTACCTGCTTTTATGGAGCCTAAAGCTCTAGTGATTGCATACCTAACACTGCTTAGCTCAACATCTTGACCATTTCATTGGGGAAGTTGGTAGACACTTATTTTCTTCATAATCAGATGTCCCGGAGTTCACACCAACACTCTTCTGGCAGGGCAGCCATGTGCTCTCTTTCTGCCTTGACAAAGCACTAAACATCATCTCTTTGACCGACAGGAGTGGGTATGGTTATTATTAGCAGTTGACAGCTTTGTCTGCATTTTGTCTCTACTAGAATTATAATGGTGAAGGCTTGCGCAGAACCAATTACACTTTTCAGAGCAACTAAATGCAGAGAATTGGGGCCACTAGGTCTCCAAACAACTCTCTTCAGGTTTTGAATTCAGAATTGTTTTTCTCCTAGACTGATAGTTAATCAAGGTTAAAGAGCCCAGTCTGTCATAGTTAGTGGGAAATGAAGGGATTGATTCCTACCTTTTCCTAAGGGTATTTGTGCATAAACAAATATAATAAAATCAACTGAATGGTATGAACTTTATTCCAATTTTCATACCATTCACTTGTATGCAAATACCCTTAAGAAAGGTATGTAACCATTTCTTTTTACCCTTAGCTTTGGGTTAAATGGATGTGTAGATGGTGTAATGGATAACAACTCAGAATGAGAAATGAGAGAGAGCATTTAGAATAACATGCATTATTTGGAATTGAATCCTCATCTTTATTGCCATATTCACAATGTTTTGGCCATTATATGCCCTGGCCTTCTTCAGGTGATTGGAAGATGAATATAACAATCTGAATAATGTAAATAATGCAAGTAATCATAATACCTCATCTTAGAGATATAGACAGATTTATAATATATCTCATTATTATTATATGTTGTAAAATAAGGCAACATTGTGTTGTGGTTAACAATTAAGTGGGAACAGGCAGAGAACAGAAAGAAGTGAGAGGAAATAAAATAAAATTTTATAAGACTCATGAGGCCACTGCCTCAGATACCACTGCATAGTGGGTGGTGCACAACTTTTAGAACAAAATGTGCCAAGGGAACATGTTCACAAGACATCAAATTTCTGATGCTAGTAAAGTCTCACTAACTGGTTTTCTCATTGCTTTTATTAGCATAAGACAGTTGACAAAGACTTGGATCTGAACAAGTTGCAGAGAGGCCTGTATCTGGACATGCCAAGTTGTTCTGCTGCTAACAGGGAAAATCTGGATGTGACTAGCTTCAACAGACATATTCACACATGACTCAGAGCCTCATTTGCATCTGTACTGACATGCTTTCACCACATATCATTAACCTTCTCCACTACCATATATACATTGATTTTGTTTTCAATAATAACATCTCACATTACTACCCACTAAACAAACAGACGGACACTTTTACTTAAATTTCAACAGCTGCCACCCTATCACACCTTCAACCTCCAATAACCTATAGCCAGTGTTCACGCATTAAATTAGATTATAAATAAACATGTTGGGTATCTCACTGATTACTTCCTTAATAGAAATTATTCCCTAAAAATTAAGGCTTCCAAACTCAACAGATAATCTTGAAACCTACAAAACAAATTCCAAAATTCCCATGTTTTTTATCTTAATTACAACATTCGCTATCTATTTTAAGTGATTCCCAGTAGCTAAAATATGGCTCCACAATTAATAACATATTTAGTGAAATCTTTCAATACCCGGCAACAACCTCCAAATTTACAACAACTTCTTTCACCATCTATACTACTAAAAGCACCCACTCATTAAGGCAACATAACATGTAATAAATCCTGATCCCAAGTTTATAAACATATAGTCACCAATAGTATTTTTATCCCATTTGGCATACACATAGTAATCTGACCTACTCTCTTGATTCATGACCATTCAAATATATCTAATTTATTGCAATATATGTAACAAAGGTAACTGTATCAACGAAATGAGTACAGAATTCTGCCTTTGGAAGAATTATCACATATATTAATTTCACATTTCAACCAAACTTTTATTATGTTAGGTGTATCTTTTCAATTTCTTCATTTAACTGCTATCAAAATCACCAAAAATCCAAGTTCATTTTTTTTTAGAATAAATTCCTGCATTCTAGGTTTAAACATAAATTTAGCCACTCTCAATGAATAAAATTTCTGCAAAAAAGAGCTGACTACTCAAGATGAACTGAAGATTTTACAATCTGTACCTTTAAATATTCGTTTTTCAGTTGGAGTATTTGATATCTGCAACATTTGACATTACTGCAGATATTAATTTCTATTATGGCAGAAATAACAGTTAATTAGCCCAAAAAGTGCAAGATTTAATCAGAAAGATTAATATTATACATACCTGGACATAATCCTGCACACATTTATACACAATAACAAATACATGTGGCAAATGTCATCCTGCACCCACAAGGGAACTGAATCCTCTTTCAACTAATGAAGAAATGACACTAAAGAAAAAGGGGGGAAAGATACTTTAGCTAGATTAAAATGAGAACTAACTCCTTTAAAAATACTGAATCATCAAATCAAATGTCAACATTTATCTTATAAAATATCTTATTTCCAATAATTACCAAAAGTCCTACAAAAGATCCGCATATGTGAAAAACAATGATTTTAAATGTTTTGTGTTTTCAAAAATATAATGCAACTTTAGTTTATTTTTCATGGAGTAAGGACACAGGTATGTCTAAAAATTCAGATGGTCTTCAGTAAAACGTAAGTCACACAGATGACACAGTACTGATAGCAGACACAAAAAAGAAATTCTAATTCTCCTATAGAAGGTAGTGAAAGAGAGAGAGAAGAAGGGACTAAGTATAAACTATAAGAAGACAGAATGCATAGTCATCAGAAAAAAAAGACGAGCCTGAAATGTGATTTGCAGGTCAGGAACACTAGAATCAAGCAGACATGGAAGTTTAAATATCTGGGAAGCGCTTTGACAGAGGATGGTAAGCACGATACTGAGATCCATAGACATAATGGAATGGCCAAGGATGCATTCCAAAAACTTGGCAGTGTATTGCAAGACACAAGGATTTCTTTTGTAACAAAGAAAAGAATATTGGGCTGTTATGTGACATCTGTTCTTCTTTACAGTAGTGAATGTTGAATGATTTCCTCAAAGATGAAGAAGAGACTTGGGGCGACGGAGATGTGTTTCTACAGAAGGAGGCTAAGGATATCATGGACCGAGCATGTGTGCAACAATGAGGTCTTGAGGAGGTTGTAAACAAGGAGGAGGCTTATACTTATCATCAGGGAGAAGAATCTGAAGTTTCTGGGACACATAATGAGGAAGAAGGGCCTGGAGAATCTGATACACACGGGTAAAGAGAGACAAGGGAAAACAACACATGACATACCTAGTGGGCTTAAGAAAGTGGATAACAGAACATGGTCTGGGGGAGGTAGCAGAGTGAAGGAACTTGTTGAGAGCTGCAAGGGATAGAGGGAGGCCGAGAGCCATTATCACTTACATCCTGAAAGGACATGACACATAAAAAGAAAGAACATTTTTCTGATCATGCTTCTATTTTGTTTATTGTCCAGATAATAATATACAATGAGGATTATTATTATTACAATGAAGATTATTATTATTATTGTTACAATGAAGATTATTATTATGAGTGAAGATTATTGTTATTACAATGAAGATTATTATTATTATTATTATTACAATATTTGATTATAAGACTTTTAATTTCTGTAGAGTGTTTATATTTCCATACTTGTATAGAATTTTTAAACATAACTTGAAGAAGACAGACATACTGTTGAAATATTGTTGAACATTATCAAACCCTGTGTCTTTCCTTTTCCTTTTCTTAAATTGTGCTCTTCTCTAAGAGTTGAAAATATTGGATGGTTTATGTCAATCATATATATATATATATATATAAGAAATATAGTCTTAAGATGTGCTATATTTATGGGATAAAGTGCTCAAAATCAGAGATAGAGCATGTGTAAATATAAAAGTGAACATAGAAGTCAATACTTCATACGAGATGCAATCGTTAGCCCTGACGATTGCATCTAACATGAAACAGACTGTTGCCTCTAAGTGTTGATTTCTATGTTCACTTTTATTCATATATATATATATATATATATATATATATATATATATATAATTTCTTTCTAAATTTCTTCTATTAGACTTATAATGTTTATAATATATATGAGCGGTGCTAAAAAGTTCTTGCACCAAGACCTTATCAAATACCAGTTTGTTTTTTTTTTAAAAAAAAAACTTTTATTTGGGCAAAGATTTTTTCCAGAACCCCTTCACATATATATGCATATATATGCAATGACTTGTATTTATTTATATAATTATATTTAAAAGAATTTCAGTCGTTTAAGTGGGAACAGGCAGAGAACAGACACACACACACACACACACACACACACATTGGATCAGCAATGCAGACTTATGTCTATAGGTTTTCTATTGGATTCCCATCTCTTAAAGCGTATGGTAAAGCTAGCTGTAGAAGTAGATACTTAAAGAGTATTCTGACAGCAAGATCAAACTGACCTCATTTAAAAAGTTAATGAAACATACAACAACATAAATATATGAAAAATTCAGATAAAAGACAACATTTTTCAGATAAAAAGACTTATTTATATATTTTATATTCAAATTTCTTAATACAAAGTTTGCATATATCTACTTTTAAAAGACTATGTACGAAAATCAATATGAATTTTTGTACTTATCTGTTTGGTTTTTCATGATCCTAAAATGCAAGCATCTTGATACCTTAACTTCCAGAAGCAAAAGAAAGAGATTGACTTTCCAGCCTAATGATGTCTTGTGTGGGTCTCATGTAACATGACTGTTTTTTATTCTCATGAATATTTATAAATAATTTTTATTGCGATTTTTGGGGAGTCAAGGGGAGGTAACTTTTGTCTATCACTACGCTATATTTATGGGTAAAAATGCTCAATATACTGTTTGGTACAACTGTGTTTCATGCACATGACAATTGTCAGGCACAAATTGAAAACTTACTGTAAGGCATATATATATATATATATATATATATATATATATATATATATATATAAACACACTTTGAATCAGAGAGACTTTCTTACTGAAGGGCTTCATCATATATTGTATAAGATTAATAACAAAATGAGATAATAAAATTTCCCTAAACATTTTAGATCTTTTTGCCTATACCATGCTGGCTAATAGTAATCTTAGGGCTGGCAAATTTTAAATTTTAGGTGATCTCCTTTCTAAAAAATTGAGATGCCATGCACTAATAGGTTAATTACTTTCAACTTCTTAGCTTAGGTGGAGTTAATTAAACCAAAGAATGTATGAAACTTACTAATTATTAAATCCAGAGGTTGGTCCCCAAATCTTTCGTATATAGTGTGTGATTATATATATATATATATATATATTGTGTGTATTTAGGCAGCATCTTTTCATTGATACACGTTTCATAAAATAATATAGACAAATATTGTATATTTATTTTATGCAAAATTTTTTCGTAACATCTGATAAGTTTAATAACATTATCGTTGAAAGAAGAAAGAAATTCACAGTAGTGATCCATATTTTTTTAATACAATCTAAGCTTTTGGCTTACATAAGCCATTATCAAAGATGTCAATTACAACATATTAAACAATATATATATATATATATATAGATGATTTCTAAGCAACGATAAACATGTGCATAAAGACGCTAGAAGTGAAAATTGCACCGCATCTCGTGATGTCACACATGACCACACGAGAGTGAATTGAGAAGTATAAAGTATGGTAAAGCATTGGTATAAACCAATGGATTCTGTTACCAATTATAGACATTTAAGAATATTTGTAGTGATGCCATAATTGATTTTGTTTAGGTCTTTATGCACGTGTTTATCGTTCCTTAGAAATCATCTGTGTAAACATTGACAGACTATCATCACTGTCTTGTCCGTATATTGTTTAATATGTTGTAATTGGCATCTTTGATAATGGCTTAAGTAAGCCGAAAGCTTAGATTGTATTAAAAAAAATATGGATCAATATTGTCAATTTCTTTCTTCGTTCAACGATAATGTTATTAAACTTATCAGATGTTACGAAAAATTTTGCATAAAATAAATAGACAACACTTGTCTATAATATTTAATGAAACGTGTATCAATATATATATATATATATATATATATATATATATATATATATATATATATAGTTAAATTCCGAGATTAATTCTGTGGACAAGACAGATTGGTATCAAATGACAATTGGAAAAGAAAATCTTACATTTTGCCGATGCGTTTCGTCTTCCGAATTTTTCAAGACAAAAATGAAATCAAATTGTTTTTGTTGTTATCGTTACATTAAAAATGCAAATTTAAAAAGATAGACACTTCTGTCTAAGCCTTTTTTTTTTCTGGTTATTGTACATTACCTTTATAGTAAGGGATTATTATTATTATATATATACTGCTACTGATTCAAGATTCTTCAATAAAACAAATCGACTTTTCTCAGTCACTGGCATGTTTATCTAAAAATAAATATACACTTAAAATAAATACGCTTCATCCCTGCCAGGTGCCAATGGCTTAGGAGTAGATTCTCCAACTGACACCAATTCAGTTGGGTTTTGATCCTAGCTAGGGGCAACCAAACATCTAGCTACACTGATAAGCTGTGATACAACAAAACAGTCTGTCTGTGGATGATAATATATATATATATATATATATATATATTGTCATCCACAGACAGACTGTTTTGCTGATAAGCTATGATACAGCAAAACTGTCTGTCTGTGGATGACAATATATATATATATATGTGTGTGTATATATATATATATATAAAAGTGAACATAGAAGTCAACACTTAGAGACGACAGTCTGTTTCATGCTATATGCAATCGTGGCCTGACGATTGCATATAGCATGAAACAGACTGACGCCTCTAAGTGTTGACTTCTATGTTCACTTTTATATTTACACACGCTCTATCTCTGATATAGAGCACTTTATTCCATAAATATAGCATACCTTAAGACTATATTTATTCATATATATATATATATATATATATATATTTATTGTCATCCACAGACAGACTGTTTTTCTGTATCACAGCTTATCATATATATCTTATCTTATATATATATATATATATATATATATATATATATATATATTGTCATCCACAGACAGACTGTTTTGCTGTATCACAGCTTATCAGTGTGGCTAGATGTTCGGTTGCCCCTAGCTAGGATCAAAACCCAACTGAATTGGTGTCAGTTGGAGAATCTACCCCTAAGCCATTGGCGCTTGGCAGGGATGAAGTGTATTTATTTTTAGGGTATTTATTTTTAGATAAACATGCCAGTGACTGAGAGAACTCACTTCGTTTTATTGAAGAATCTTGAATCAGTAGCAGTATATATATATATATATATATATATATATATATATATATATATATATATATATATATATATATGTAATGTATGTTTTTAAAATTTGTCATATTTATGAAGGAAGAGTGTTCACTATCAGGGATAGAGTATTTGTTATAGATATAAATAGTGTAGAGACAGAAATTCACACAATATAAGTGTGTGTATGTGCATGTTTTATGTTTGTTAAGTCTGGCAGAAATAAAAATTTGTATAGTATAAAAATATTTTTGTGCCATTCTTTCAACTGGCAAGGGCACGTAATTGATTAAACTAGATAGCTTAACATTTTCTGTTTGGTGAGTTTTTTTTTCATATTTGAAGTTTTTCATCTGAATTATAACATTCTCAAGAATGAAAAGAAAAAAAACAGCATTTTCATTTAATCAAACATCTAAGAATTTATTGCCCGAATAAACAACAATTCATATTTGTGTGTTTTACTTTATATCATGTTTGTTTTAATGCTTGCAGATAATACAGAGAATAGGTAAATTTACTGCATACTTTGTGTATATCAGTGAATAATTTAGATTCTTTATTTCAGAACAAAAAGTTTGATCTCTGATAATGATAAACAGCTTTAATATGAAAACACATTTGATGAATATTTTCTAATATATAATATATTAATATATAATATATTAATATCTTAAGATATAATACATTAATATATGCTGAGGGGCCCACCCCTTTTTATACAAATGAACTCACCCAGTATATACATATACTACTGCAAGAACGAGACGAGAGTAAGACGAGAGCAAAACCACCGGGTCGAGTCCAGAGTGACAGAGTAAAAGGTTGTAGGTAACCGGAAGAGTGAGGGTGAAGTAACAGCGTTGTAGGAATCACAGTGAACGAGCATGTAGACTCAGTAAGTCATATAGCGATACTTCAATACCAAAGACTGTATATATATTTTGCTATTAACTGTATTCCTGGAACTACTAATCTGCTTTACCAGTTTGTATTATTACGTTAATACATTATTTTCATATATTCATTCCTGTCATTTTTATTTATTGGTACGGGATTTCAACTGGGAATCAACAACAATATATAATATAATACTAAATATTCATCTAATGTGTTTTCATATTAAATAATTTAGATTCTTTATTACAGAACAAAAAATTTGATAAATAACTCGGGATTCGGTTCCATAAGAAGTTGTCAGACTGAATGATATGTGTTGTACAGCTTATGAAGGTCTTAGTTTGTCTGTCTATATTTCTGAGATGAGGTATTGTAACTATTTACACTATTTACATTGTTTGGACTGTTGTCCTCATCTTTATTGCCATATTCATCTTCAACATCTGTCTCTATTTCTGAGATGAGGTATTGTAACTATTTACACTATTTACATTGTTTGGACTGTTATCCTCATCTTTATTGCCATATTCATCTTCAACATCTGTCTCTATTTCTGAGATGAGGTATTGTAACTATTTACACTATTTACATTGTTTGGACTGTTATCCTCATCTTTATTGCCATATTCACCTTCAACATCTGTCTCTATTTCTGAGATGAGGTATTGTAACTATTTACACTATTTACATTGTTCCAACTGTTGTCCTCATCTTTATTGCCATATTCATCTTCAACATCTCTCTCTATTTCTGAGATGAGGTATTGTAACTATTTACACTATTTACATTGTTTGGACTGTTGTCCTCATCTTTATTGCCATATTCATCTTCAACATCTGTCTCTATTTCTGAGATGATATATTGTAACTATTTACACTATTTATATTGTTCTGACTGTTGTCCTCATCTTTATTGCCATATTCACCTTCAACATCTGTCTCTATTTCTGAGATGATATATTGTAACTATTTACACTATTTACATTGTTCTGACTGTTGTCCTCATCTTTATTGTCATATTTATCTTCAACATCTGTCTCTATTTCTCAGATGAGACATTTTAACTATTTACACTATTTACATTGTTCGAACTGTTGTCCTCATCTTTATTGCCATATTCACCTTCAACATCTCTCTATTTCTGAGATGAGGTATTGTAACTATTTACACTATTTGTAATGTTCTCCTCATTTTTATTCTCATATTCACAAAGTTTTTGATGTTCTATGCTCTGGCCTTTTCCCCCAAGATGTGGATAAGAGTGTTGGTTGGAATAATCCAGTGACTTAACCCAAAGAGTTCTGAGTTCAATACTTGGTCACAGAAGTGGTGAACCAAAACTTTAAGATTTGAGTTACTAAAGGGAAATAACTGAAACTGAGATATCCTGAAAAGGCATGGTACGTGGAACTAGAACACTCTACCCCAGTCAACTAAATAAAGGGTTTGGTTTGAAATTCCAACATATATCACCTGAAGAATGCCAGAGCATATAACTGCTGAAACATTGTGAATATGACAATAAAGATGGGGACAACAATGTAAATATTCTTAGTTTGTCCAACTTGCCATTAGAGGATAGATAACATTCAAGTTAAGTGAGGCTAAGAACTGTTCCTGGCTTCATTGTATCAATTTAAATTAGTACTTAATTTAGTGCAGATTTACAGAAAATTACCATTTTTGTTTTTGTTTTTTAGGCTGGTGCCTTTTATCTATTTGTATAGAAATAAGTTATATTTAAGCAACAAATATTCATCGAAACAAGTCTGATTAAAATGAATCAACAAGGTCTATTTAATTTTTTATTGTATTTTTCAATTTTTGAATGAACTGTTGAGTATTGTGCTTAAAATTTAGTTTATCCATAAATATTAAGCAAATATTGAAAATTGGAAAAATACAATAAAAAATTAAACAGACGAAACTTGTCCATTCTCTTTAATCAAACTTGTTTGTGTATATATATATATATATATATATATATATATATATATATATATATATGTGTGTGTGTGTGTGTGTGTGTGTGTGTGTATGTGTCTGTAGGAAAAACATTCATTAAGCTCATACACAAGCACTTCCCCTCATCAAGCACTCTCTACAAGATATTCAACAAAAACACTGTAAAATCAGCTACAGCTGCACTGAAAACATGATACAAATAATAAAAAAAAGCACAACAGGAAAACAACCAACAAACCACCTGCACAAATCAAATCCACTTGTAACTGCAGAACAAAGAATGAATGTCCCTTAAATGGTAATTGCTTGCAGAAAAATGTAATATACCAAGCCACTGCAAAATCAGCAGATAACAAAGAAAAAATATATATAGGAGTAACTTAGGAACCCTGGAAACAAAGAAACTATGCACACCAAACATCCTTTACAAATAGTAAATATGCAAACAGTACAATGCTTTCTAAACATATAGGAAATCACACCAAAAATATGGAAAATAGGGAAAACTGCATCAGCCTAAATGATGAGATCTCATCTCAAAATACTGATATGAAAACAAATTTTTACTACGTTACTTAAAACCTCAAACCGAAAATGAATAAAGAAAAATAAATTAAAATAAGTAAAATAAATTAATCTAAATCAATAAATCAATAAATAAAGTAATTAATAAAGAAACCATGAATGCACAAATAAACACAAACAAATATGACAACCAACAGTAAAACAATAATAAATAAAATGTGAACAAACACTATAAATAGCCAAAAAATCTGCATCCAGATCCACAATTATTTCCACTCAATAACCCCTAGAATAATTTTGAAACATAACCATTAGCACCCACCAAAATATCTTAGAACAATACAATAGACTACCCACAATGCATCACTGACCTGTATATATAAATAGTCAAGCAAAAACAATGCATATGGCCCGATGAATGTGATTAGCCATGTACTTTAATATCCATTTTTATATATCTGAAGAATTAATGGATTTACTTTTAATCCAACATTTTTATTACTCTGAATGTTACTATTAGTGGATACTTGTATTTGAAATAAGCACCTCATTCTTATTTTAAATTTTAACAGTGTGTATTCCATCTAAGCTATCAGCCAGCATATTTGAGAAATATTAATAAAGAAAATGTGCTCTTTGGCAAGAAAAGAACCTGTGTTCTCCTTTGTAGGAGAAACCAATGTTTGATCTAGTGTAACTAGATCTTTATAGTTGTACTTGGACAGTCCTTACCTGTAAGTTTGTAGTGCTTGGGAGAGAATTATTTGCATACAAACTGGTGGCCTTGAGAACCCAGGTGATGTCAGTGGTTAATATGCAGCCCACTTTCATTAGAGCCCACTTAAGACATAGTCCCAGATGACAACAAAGCCAACAGTGTGTTGCTACTTACTCTTACTTTTAGAGAGGAGGATTGACTGAAGATGATGGGTGCTGCTGGTAATCAATGCCAGCAGCAATCCCCAAATAAAGATTAGATTTTTTGTACATGTTTGCTAAAATGCTGAAATGAAAATTACATCAATATTGAAAGATGAGAAAATTAAAAAAAATATTACTTATAATACTGTATATTCACATACCCCCCCCACAAAAAAAACAGCATATGTACGGTCATCAGCAACAGATGTGTGAGATTTTAGTTGGAGATATTGGAATCAACCAATTTAACCATCTGGGTATTTTAATAAACAGATTACACAGAGATCTGAAGTTGAACTGGAATAGTGAAAGAAGCCTTCCAGAAACTAAGCAATAGAAAAATGTCATTAAAACCAAAGGAAAGAAAGCTAAAATCCTGAGAAAGCCATGCACAGAATATGTGAGCAATGACAAAGTTTTAAAGAAAATGTGAACAAGGTCACTTATATTTAAAATCATAAAGAAACTGTTGTAATTTCTGAAACAAATGAGAAAAGAAGGCATGGAAATTTTAATACTCACAGGACATACTGAAGGAAGCTAAGGTAGAAGGAAACTGAGTAGCCTCCCTAAATGAAGAGAGGGGCTAAAGATCAAACATGTCTTAGACAAAAAAGTTGGATGTTGTGGAGAAACATGATCATTCATGTACTGCAAAAACATGACACAAAAAGATGTCTTATTTCATAATATTTTAATAAAAAATGATTAATAATTTTATTTCTTTTATTTTTTTGCTTCCATCTTGATCAATTATGCACTTTATTACCAAAAAACAATGTTTTCTAAATTCTCAAAGATGATTTAACACAAAAACTATATTGTAAATGTAGTTGGAGTTTGGTTAATATCACAGTAGTCTCCCCTTATTTATTTATCTGCAAATCAATAACAAAACACAATCAGGAATAATTATACTTTTTACTTTGTTCTCTCCACTATTTAGAAGATTAAGAAAAATGCATTGAAAATACTTTTAAAATCCTACAGTGATTTCATTATTTTATATATAACATGAAGAAAGCTGAGATAATCCACAAAAATAAAAAATAAAAAATATACACATTCATAAAACTAGGGACCTACTCTCTTTCTCTTTATGTGTCATTCCCACAGGATGTAGGCGATCATGGCTCTCCACAATTTCCAGCTCTAAATAACGGCAGTTTTTTCGTTATTTCAAAACCCTGTTCTGCCATTCATTTTCTCAAGCTTGTCAAGTGTTGTTTTCCTCTATCCCTCTTGCCTGAAACCTGTCCTGTGAGTATCAGATTTTCCAAGCCCTCCTTCCTCAATATGTGCCCCAGAAATTTTAACTGTCTCTTTCTGATGTTAAGTGTTATGTGATACATGCTAGGGTGATCTTTTCTCTTTCAATCCATGTCTTACTAGGTAGAAGACTTTCCAACGTATGGTGCCATTTCTTTCTGTGGTAGACCAAGACTATAGGATCCTGTCTGTCCTGCTATTCAATCCATAGCTTGGGGATGGGGTGTATGGGGGGTTTGAAGAGATTGGTTTATACCTTTCCCAAGGTTATTTTTGTATAAGTGAAAGTAACGAACCCAACTAGAATTCAAACTCAGCTCTCTGATTTCTCATTCTGAGGCATTATTCATTGCACTACTACACACTTCCGATGTTAAATAAGTTTCCTTTTTGTTTCTATTTTTAAATTCTAAAAATTTTAAAACCTTTTCATTGCTCACATGTTTGGTCTAATTCAACAATGGAAAAAATTATCCAATCTCAATGCAAAATTTACAATTACTACTTAATTTGAATCCACACAAAACAACAATAAAATCCTGAATCAGGAATTTATGAAACAGAATAAACAGTCCCAAGAATTTAAATAAAGATTATATGAACATAAGAGGAATATTTTACGAAAGAATAGACTCAAAACTTTAGTCATTCATCATAATAGGTTTGACCATAATTTTCATTGAAAGAATACCGTTTTCATTAAAAGAGGAAGAAACTTAAGATGAAAATATATTGGAAATTCACTAACTTTAAAATCTTTCATAGAAATATCAATGAACATACAACATATCTCCTTTCCTCACAAAATGAATCTTAATAAAATTCAGAATAATTAAGTACAATAGAACTAAAAACAATCTCTCCAGAATCTATCATACATATTTATAAGTCTACCATTTGTATATCCTTAGAATATTGCTGCCACATATGGTCTAGTTCTCCTGTTATATATTTAGAAATTGTTGATAAAATCCAAAGAAGAATCTGTGATATTAAGATCCTGACCTGGCATGTTGGCTTCAGTCACTCTCCTACCACAGTAAAGTTGCTTTCCTTTGTCTTTTCTATAAATACTTTCATGGTAATTGTTCAGATTGGCTGTTTGACATGGTACCTAGACTTTATGAATTTAAGCACAGTACTAGATTGGCAACAAGGTCTCATCAATTTAAAGTTGAATTGGCCAGATTTAACCATAAGTTCTCTGCTAACAGTTTCTTTTCTGACACTTCTCACTTGTGGGACTCTCTTCTGGCTCCATGCTTTCCAGCCAACTATGATCTTAAAAAATTTAAATGCAATATCAATCATTATATACCGTCTTCCTGAAAACTCTTCTTTAGTTCTCACTGCTTAATAATTTTTCTGTTTCCTAATTCTTTCACACCCGGTAAACCCTTGCGTCTTTGTGGCTTTACTGCCTTGTATGAGGTGAATTTGAATAGAAGTAAATATATTTATATATTGTATTCACTTACATGCTAATACCCTTGGGAAAGGTATTAATCTTCATCTCCCTCCAGCTATGGGTAAATAGCAGGACAGACTGGGTTCTATAGCCATGGATTGCAACTGGACTAGGAGAAGGACAACTCTGAATTCAAAAGCTGCAGAGAGTCGTTTGGGGACATTGGGGCATGTAGTGCACTAGGTCATTGTATTCAGCACTTCAAAAAGTGTGGTTGGTTCTGCGCAAATCCTTTACAAGAATAATCAAATCATATGTGCTGGTTTCTGGGCTGTCAGTTACTAGTAACTGAGCTGCTTGGCCCTCATATATTGAATACAATGGGAGAGTCCACTATATATATATATATATATATATATATATATATATAAATATGGTGGATGATATATATATATATATATATATATGTATATATATATGTATATATAGAAATATGGTGGATGATATATATATATATATATATATATATATATATATATATATATATATATATATATATATATATATATATATACTAGGAACTGAGCTGCTTGGCCCTCATATATTGAATACAATGGGAGGGTCCACTATATATATATATATATATATATATATATATATAAATATGGTGGATGATATATATATATATATATATATATATATATATATATATATATATATATATATATATATATATATATATATATATATGGTGGATGATATATATATATATATATATACTAGGAATTGAGCTGCTTGGCCCTCATACATTGAATACAATGGGAGAGTCCACTATATATATATATATATATATATATATATATGGTGGATGATATATATGTTTATATATATATAAATATATATATATATATATATATATATGTAGATATAAATAAAAAGGAAGAGCAGTAAGATATATAATTCGGTGTTCTTACAGATATTTTTATTTTTACAAAATAGTGCTCAATGTAAATTTACAGAGCATTAATATTATAAATTAATTGATTTAAAATATGGTTTTTTCACTACACAGTTCCAACCATGTTTCAAAAATGGAAGCTGAAAGCTTTGAATTTAATTTCGTAATTAAATTAAAGACATTAGTTCCATTTTATCCTCAAGCAATTCGCTTGAGGATGAAATGGAACTAATGTCTTTAATTTAATTACAAAATTAAAATCGAAGCTCTCAGCTTCCACTTTTGAAACATATTTAGAACTGTGTAGCGAAAAACCATATTTTAAATCAGTTAATTTATAATAATTGTATATATATATATATATATATATATATATATATATATATATATATATGGTGGACCACCATATATATATATATATATATATATATATATATATATATATATATAAAAGTTTTATGCAGTTGGTAAAAGTCATAGATGATTATACTTTTATGCACATATATTTCCTTAAACGGGTAGACAATTCTTAAAGTGGAAAGCATATGATTTATTTTTTTGTATTTTGAAATAGAAGTGTTTGTCTTCTAAATAGCAAAGATGCACCAACAATTTCTCATGCATCCAGTTTCTAATTTCACATGTACGTGTACACATATACACGCACATATACATATATAGATGCCCATACACACATAATAGCTGTATAAATATACCTTTATATCTCATGAATATTTAATATTTGTGCATGTTAACCAAACCTGAGAAGCTGAAGCCTCATAAAATAAGAGGGGATGGCAAAAAAAAGGTTGCTTTTATTGCTGACATGAAACAAAGTAGTAGAAGTCTGCATATATCACCGAGAAAAGTGCTGAAACTGATCTCTTAGAAAGGAGATGTTAATTTGTCCGACAGGCTTATTTTGGATCTAATCCAAGAAAGCAGGCATTTCCAAAGAAAAGCAGGGTGGACAAAAATAAGGTGTCGAAGGAAGTGGGGAGCTGTGTCAGTCAGAGAGTCCGAGCTCTGTTCCGAGTGTTTGTTGCCATTCTCACAACTGTCTCCTCGTCTATCTCTTTCCAACTGGTAACACCTTCAATGACTCCTGGCTTCCAAGTCCTAACAATATCACTTTCCACTCTCACCCATTGACCTTGCATTACTCTTAACACCATCATCAACACCACTGGCAGCTAATGCATCTCAGCTTCTTATCTCATCTAGAAATTTCTTCACTCTGGAAGTAACTAGCTTCAGTCCTTGTCTCTACTCCTTCACTCTGCTGTAGGTAAATTTTTCAACAATATCTCTGCAGCACATCACAGAGGAACTAAAAGGTATTTAGAAGTAGTTCACAAGAAATACAACAAAATGAACTGAATGAGTTTATCTCTCAATAGTTTAAAAAATATTATCTAAATCTTAGAATGTATGAAAGTAGGATTGGTGTTTTCAATTCCAGTTGTACAAAATATATAGAATTTTATTGCAAAATCTAAATGGTAATATTAGCTGTTTCCTTATAAAGAAACATTGAGCATTCATTGACTGAACAACCAGTACTTATTGTCAATTGTGAAGTAATAGATAGTGGCTTGGATTGAGAAACTGGAGAGCCGAGTTCAAATTCCAGTTGAATCCATTATGTTCACTTACGCACTAATACCCTTGGAAAAGGCATGAATCCTTTTATTCTCCCACCAGCTATCGGTAAAGAGCAGGACAGACTGAGTTCTATAGTCTTGGATGGCAAATGGTCTACTGCAGAAAGAAATGGCAACCTACTACAGAGAAAAATCTGCCTTGTCATGTATTAAAGATACATGATCACCTAAATGTGTATCACATACGACACATAACTGACTAACTCTCAAGAAACCTATTTTCCTGAAAAAATGCTTTAAATCCTTTAAGTGAGTGCTGGATGATCTCAAAGATGAAAGGAAGCAACATAAATATGGTTCTACAGAAGGATACTGAGGATACCATGGACCAAGGTTTTGGAGAAAATGGAATCAAAAAAGAAACTAATGCTTAAAATCAGGAAGAGAGAGTTGAGGTTTCTAGGGCATATAATGAGGAAAGTAGGCTTTGGAAATATGATACTTACAGGACAGATTGAGGGAAAAAGGGAGACAATGAGACATAATAAGCTTGAGCAGATGGATGGTAGAACAGGGCTTGGGAGAATTTATTAAGAGCTACAAGGGAGAAGTTGTGGAAAGCAAGGATCCCCTACATCCTGGTTATATCCTTATTTTCTCTTCAAGTTGCATGTGCTATCCATTTTAGTTGTTGCTGCTCTTGGTAGTTCTCAAATGATGTGGTTTCTTTGTTTATGATTCTGAAATGCCAGTCTAAGATTTCCAATCTTCATTCACTCAAAGCCATTTTTAACCATTGATTTCAGAAAGTGGTTGTATACAGCTGGCAGTTTAGATATTTTTACAAAGTATAGGGATTTGTGCAAAATGTGGAAATTTGGAGAAAATGCTAAAAAACATTATTATTCTTTGTTAGTTTTTCCCACTCTTACCCATTGACCTTGCATTACTCTTAACAACCATCATCAACACCACTGGCAGCTAATGCATCTCACCTTCTTATCTCATCTAGAAATTTCTTCACTCTGGAAGTAACTACTCTGCTGTAGGTAAATTTTTCAACAATATCTCTGCAACACATCACAGTCATGTTATTATATTTGGTACCAATTTCCTTCTAAGTTGCTGTTGATCCACTGTTATTAGAACATGGAACAAGGAGAGTTTTTAAATGTTCTATTTAAGAAAACATGTTTCAAATAAAATTTAAGAAAACATATTTCAAATAAAATAATAATTTTATTTTAGCTTTGTTGCATAAATTCTTATATTTTATTTATGTAATTGTTTTTGTTTGTTTATTTAATGATGTATCAATTCCTTATCGGCCATTTAATGCTGAAATTCAATTTTCTTGAGATAATTGGTAATTTCTTTGACAACTGTATTGCTGGTAATTTTTTTTTTGTTAACAGAAATGTATTGCTGAAAAATTTTTTAACTATGAAAATGTATTACTGGTATTTTTACTATAATTTTTTTTAATACTTTTGACCCCAGTTTTGGGGTTAACTATTTGCTCATAGCTGGGACTCTAACAGGTGCTACCACCAGGGATCAGGGTGGAACAACAGCAATTAAGAAGTGTTTCCATGCTCCTTAAAACCTCCTGATCAGAAGCCTTGCTGCTGGGTATCATCATACCTAGGATGGTATTTATAGAAATAAAGAATTAAATTTTTATTTTAACTCTTAAAGCAATTCCAGTTTTTTTCACTAATAAAAGAATGCTGCTTTACATGACAACATCATTCCATGTTCTTAGTGGTTGAAATATGTTGTAAGTTGTGAATTTTTTATCCCTTTTGATTTGCATCTAACCAACCTGGTATTTTTTACTTTGGAATTAGAAAATTGATTCATGACTTTTGAAAAAGTGATCCTTGGTTTCTGATTTTGGATTTAGAATTTGCTATTTTCTCCACACTAAATTGATGAACATCTATTTTTGATGGCTGTCTGCTATATGAGCAACAGAATTGTTGCTATTCCCTTACTAATTCTAGAATGATTTCAACACAGAAACCACAAATATAGAATGTTTCAAAACAAGTTTGTTTAAAAATTGCACAATCATAACTTTAAACAAAACTTGTGACCCATTTGCGATAAAATGATGTTGGAAAAGAGATTATCCTTGAAATTGCCCTCTCATAGATTCCTGTCTAAGTATTATGTTAAAAATGGAGCCTATTTTTGTCACCAACAACAGTACTTTATAATTAGCATGTAGGAAAGTCAGTTCACTGTGTTGTTTTAGACAATTTTTCTCACCACATTTTACTTTAATTAATCCATTCATTGAATATTGCTGCTGCATCTGGTTTAGTGTTTCTGTTTTATATCTATAAATTCTTGATAAAAACCAAAAGAATTGGCAACATTATCAGTCGTAATTAGGCATCTGAGCTTCAGTGATTTTCTTACTATCATAGTGTAGCTTACCTGTGGCTATTCTATCAATATTTTCAAGGTAATGCTTCAATTTTCTCTCTTGATACACTGACTTCACAAATTTAAGTGCAGTACTAGATTGGCAGCTAGGTCTCATAATTTCACTATTATAATTGCATGTTGTAACCATAATTTCTATGTAGCTTCTTCTCTCATAATTCTTACTTGTGGAACCCTCTTTTTGCTTTCCTGTCAATTATGATCTTCAAAAATTTTTATTTTTTTTATTTTTTTTATTTAAGCATTTCACCCCAAGCAAGGCGGGAAGCCACTAGGACGCAAGGGGTGACAGAAGATTTGGAGCAAGAGCAGATAGGATTGATAGAGGAAAGGATGAGGAGAAGGATAGTGGATAGATCAAGGCAACTGGAGATGTTGATTGACATTACATTTGAATAGCTGGAGATTATAGCTCTCAGGGAAACAGGAATAGGGAAGGGAGTTCCACAGGCGAGATGTGCGAGATATGAAGCTATTGGAGTAGAAGAGACAGCTATATTTAGGAGTTTTGACAGTGAAAGGGTGAAAGCGGGATGCCAGCCTCATAGGGCGCTTGAATTCATGAAGTCTGGGAACCAGCGAATGCAGCTCCTCGGAGCAATTACCATGAAAGTATTTGTAAAAAAGACAGAGAGAGGCGACGACACATCTGTGAGAGAGTGACTGTAGATGAGATGCCAGAACAGGGCCAATGATATTGCCTATCCGCTTCTGGATCTTATCAAGAACCCTCAGGCAAATAGAAGGGGCTCCAGATCATATATAGCGGCAATACTCCATGCAAGGGTGAATTATTCAATCATCATTTTCTGTCTCCTTGAACCCTGTTCTTTTATTTTCCTCTCTGTTTCTTTCATTTTCCATAACCCCTTGCATCGTAGTGGCTTCTATTGCTTTGCTTGCAGTGAAATGATTAAATAAAAGAAAAAATGTAAAGTAGGTTTGGGGTTTTCAATTCCAGTTGAGGCCATTGAATTCATTTTTGTACAAATAACGTTGGAAAGTTAGCATACTTGTCTCCATTGGTAGTTGCATAATTAAAAGAAAAACTTGTAATTCCAAAGAATGATTTATTTTGTGCAAATATTTCGACTAGCAGTTGCAAGTCTTGGTCATTCCTTAATTTGAGTAAAACAGTGCAAAGAAACTAGAGACACTTAAGAATTCAAATCAATGAAAAATCAAGTTGATGACATTTACAAAGTAAGAGCATACACTATTTTAGTGAGGTACATGCCTTATTCGCATCAAATTTAGGATGTTTGTCTCCATTAGTGACATAAAAAAAAAATCATTCATTGGAACTACAAGTTTTTCTTTTAATTATGCAAATACCAACGAAGACAAGCATCTTAACTTTGATACGAATAAGGCATGGACCTCACAAAAATAGTGTATGCTCTTACTTTGTAAATGTCATCAACTTGATTTTTTCATTGATTTGAATTCTTAAGCATTTCTAGTTTCTTTACAATTTTACTCAAATTAAAGGAGGCTAGCAACAGCTAGTTGAAATATTTCTATGAAATAAATCATTTGTTGGAATTACAGGTTTTTCTTTTAAGTAAGCCTTGGAAAGGTTTAAATCTATCTCTTCTCTTAGCTATGTTTAAAGATAGCAAAGAAGACTGGGTTCTCTAGCTGTGAAAGGTAACTATAAACTGTAAGCCATTTGGGTGTGGGGCTAACAAATCCAACCCATATAAAACAACTACTTGCTGCAGAAAACAGAGCAATAACAAATAGCTTGGTGATGCTGTGTTCCTATTCTTCACATAGCTTGGTGATGCTGTGTTCCTATTCTTCACATAGTTTGGTGAAGCTGTGTTCCTGTTCTTCACATAGCTTGGTGATGCTGTGTTCAAATTCTTCATATAGCTTGGTGATGCTGTGTTCCTATTCTTCATATAGCTTGGTGATGCTGTGTTCCGATTCTTCACATAGCTTGGTGATGCTGTGTTCCGATTCTTCACATAGCTTGGTGATGCTGTGTTCTGATTCTTCACATAGCTTGGTGATGCTGTGTACCTATTCTTCATATAGCTTGGTGATGCTGTGTTCCTATTCTTCACATTGCTTGGTGATGCTGTGTTCTTATTCTTCACATAGGTTGGTGATGCTGTGTTCCTATTCTTCACATTGCTTGGTGATGCAGTGTTCCTATTCTTCATATTGCTTGGTGATGCTGTGTTCCTATTCTTCACATTGCTTGGTGATGCTGTGTTCCTATTCTTCACATTGCTTGGTGATGCTGTGTTCCTATACTTCATATTGCTTGGTGGAGCTGTGTTCCTATTCTTCACATAGCTTGGTGATGCTGTGTTCCTATTCTTCATATAGCTTGGTGATGCTGTGTTCCTATACTTCACATTGCTTGGTGATGCTGTGTTCCTATTCTTCATATTGCTTGGTGATGCTGTGTTCCTATTCTTCACATTGCTTGGTGATGCTGTGTTCCTATTCTTCACATTGCTTGGTGATGCTGTGTTCCTATTCTTCACATTGCTTGGTGAGTCTGAGTTCCTATTCTTCACATAGCTTGGTGATGCTGTGTTCCTATTCTTCACATAGCTTGGTGATGCTGTGTTCCTATTCTTCATATTGCTTGGTGATGCTGTGTTCCTATTCTTCATATTGCTTGGTGATGCTGTGTTCCTATTCTTCATATTGCTTGGTGATGCTGTGTTCCTATTCTTCACATTGCTTGGTGATGCTGTGTTCCTATTCTTCACATTGCTTGGTGAGGCTGAGTTCCTATTCTTCACGTAGCTTGGTGATGCTGTGTTCCTATTCTTCACATTGCTTGGTGATGCTGTGTTCCTATTCTTCACATAGCTTGGTGGTGCTGTGTTCCTATTCTTCACATAGCTTGGTGATGCTGTGTTCCTATTCTTCACATAGCTTGGTGATGCTGTATCCCTATTCTTCACATAGCTTGGTGATAATGTGTTCCTATTCTTCATATAGCTTGGTGATGCTGTGTTCCTATTCTTCACATTGCTTGGTGATGCTGTGTTCCTATTCTTCATATAGCTTGGTGATGCTGTGTTCCTATTCTTCATATTGCTTGGTGATGCTGTGTTCTTATTCTTCACATAGCTTGGTGATGCTGTGTTCCTATTCTGCACATAGCTTGGTGATGCTGTGTTCCTATTCTTCACATTGCTTGGTGATGCAGTGTTCCTATTCTTCATATTGCTTGGTGATGCTGTGTTCCTATTCTTCATATTGCTTGGTGATGCTGTGTTCCTATTCTTCAAATAGCTTGGTGATGCTGTGTTCCTATTCTTCAAATAGCTTGGTGATGCTGTGTTCCTATTCTTCACATAGATTGGTGATGCTGTGTTCCTATTCTTCACATAGCTTGGTGATGCTGTGTTCCTTTTCTTCACATTGCTTGGTGATGCTGTGTTCCTATTCTTCATATTGCTTGGTGATGCTGTGTTCCTATTCTTCACATTGCTTGGTGATGCTGTGTTCCTATTCTTCACATAGCTTGGTGATGCTGTGTTCCTATTCTTCACATAGCTTGGTGATGCCGTGTTCCTATTCTTCACATAGCTTGGTGATGCTGTGTTCTTATTCTTCATATTGTTTGGTGATGCTGTGTTCCTATTCTTCACATAACTTGGTGATGCTGTGTTCCTATTCTTCACATAGCTTGCCGATGCTGTGTTCCTATTCTTCACATAGTTTGGTGATGCTGTGTTCCTATTCTTCACATTGCTTGGTGATGCTGTGTTCCTATTCTTCATATTGCTTGGTGATGCTGTGTTCCTATTCTTCATATAGCTTGGTGATGCTGTGTTCCTATTCTTCACATTGCTTGGTGATGCTGTGTTCCTATTCTTCATATTGCTTGGTGATGCTGTGTTCCTATTCTTCACATAGCTTGGTGATGCTGTGTTCCTATTCTTCACATAGCTTGCCGATGCTGTGTTCCTATTCTTCACATAGTTTGGTGATGCTGTGTACTTATGCTTCACATAGTTTGGTGTTGCCGTGTTCCTATTCTTCACATAGCTTGGTGATGCTGTGTTCTTATTCTTCACATAGATTGCTGATGCCGTGTTTCTATTCTTCTCATAGCTTGGTGATGCTGTGTTCCTATTCTTCATATAGCTTGGTGATGATGTCTTCTTATTTTTCACATAGTTTGGTGATGCTGTGCTCCTATTCTTCACATAGTTTGGTGCTGCTGTGTTCCTATTCTTCACATAGTTTGGTGATGCTCTGTTCCTATTCTTCACATTGCTTGGTGATTCTGTGTTCCTATTCTTCACATTGCTTGGTGATGCTGTGATTCTATTCTTCATATAGCTTGGTGATACTGTGTTTGCATTCTTCACATAGCTTGGTGATGCTGTGTTCCTATTCTTCACATAGCTTGGTGATGCTGTGTTCCTATTCTTCACATAGCTTGGTGATGCTCTGCGCCTATTCTTCATATTGCTTGGTGATGCTGTGTTCCTATTCTTCACATTGCTTGGTGATGCTTTGTTCCTACTCTTCATATAGCTTGGTGATGCTGTCTTCCTATTCTTTACATAACTTGGCGATGATTTGTTCCTATTCTTCACATAGTTTGGTGATGCTGTGTTCCTATTCTTCATATAGCTTTGTGATGCTGTGTTCCTATTTTTCATATAGCTTGGTGATGCTGTGTTCCTATTCTTCACATAGCTTGGTGATGCTGTGTTCTTATTCTTCACATAGCTTGGTGATGCTGTGTTCCTATTCTTCATATAGCTTGGTGATGCTGTGTCCTTATTCTTCACATAGCTTGGTGATGCTGTGTTCCTATTCTTCATATAACTTGGTGATGCTGTGTTCCTATTCTTCACATAGTTTGGTGATGCTGTGTTCCTATTCTTCACATAGCTTGGTGATGCTATGTTCCTATTCTTCACATAGCTTGGTGATTCTGTGTTCCTATTTTTCCCATAGTTTGGTGCTGCTGTGTTCCTATTCTTTACATAGCTTGGTGATTCTGTGTTCCTATTCTTTTCATTGCTTGGTGATGCTGTTTTTCTATTCTTCATATAGCTTGATGATGCTGTGTTTGCATTCTTCACATAGCTTGGTGATGCTGTGCTGTGGGCCTTTAACCAAATAGAAAGATCTGTGAATCAAGCATGCATTCAATTCTACAGCATGCATTATAATACATACATTGTCCTAGTTCTGTTGATCGTATCAATATCAATCATGCATCATTAACTGAATAGTGCTAAATAAAACTATGAGATATCTGTAGACATGGACAGCAGTATGAGAAAGTTTTATCATGCAGATTAAATAAATGCTTCATTATTTTGTTGTCTTTTCACCACAAGCAAGGCAATAAAACCACTAAAAGGGTTACTGAGTGCTAGAGAATATTACAAGGACAATAATAGAACAAGAATTAAGAAGACAAGATAACAATTGGTATTGTATTTAAATTTTCTCTTTTAATAAGTGCAGAATTCTTTAGATCAAAGTTGTGCTTGAAAGCTCTGTGTATGACTAATGCATTTGATAAATTTTTGTATACAATATCCTTTTTGTGTTCATAGATATGATTTATTTATCTTTTGCAAGTTTTCCCAACATATACTACCAATGTAATGACTCAGAATTTAGCAAATTATACATTCAGAATTTAATAAATATCACACTTGAAGGAAACCCTGTAAAACACTTGAAGGAAACTCTGTAAATCACTTGAAGGAAACCCTGTAAAACACTTGAAGGAAACTCTGTAAAACACTTGAAGGAAACCCTGTAAAACACTTGAAGGAAACCCTGTAAAACACTTGCAGGAAACTCTGTAAAACACTTGAAGGAAACCCTGTAAAACACTTGAAGGAAACCCTGTAAAACACTTGCAGGAAACTCTGTAAAACACTTGAAGGAAACCCTGTAAAACACTTGAAGGAAACTCTGTAAAACACTTGAAGGAAACCCTGTAAAACACTTGAAGGAAACCCTGTAAAACAATTGAAGGAAACTATGTAAAACACTTGAAAGAAACCCTGTAAAACACTTGAAGGAAACTCTGTAAAACACTTGAAGGAAACCCTGTAAAACACTTGAAGGAAACTCTGTAAAACACTTGAAGGAAACCCTGTAAAACACTTGAAAGAAACCCTGTAAAACACTTGAAGGAAACCCTGTAAAACACTTGAAGGAAACCCTATAAAACACTTGAAGGAAACCCTGTAAAACACTTGAAGGAAACTCTGTAAAACACTTGAAGGAAACCCTGTAAAACACTTGAAGGAAACCCTGTAAAACACTTGAAAGAAACTCTGTAAAATCACACTTCCTTGTAAGTGTATGAAAGCCATGAAAGAAATATATAATAACAAAATTATTCATATAACAGTCAATGTTTTTCTTTACTGGCTCTTGGTTTGTAAAAGGTGTGTAAATGTATATTTGAGTTTGTACATATATAGTCTTGTGTGTTTCTTGTTAACAGGAAAAAAGTAATAATCATATTGGGGTCACCAACTTGTTGCACGCCAGTATTCGTTGAGAGACCTGAAATGCCCTCAATAAACATGGCAGATTCGGGATGTGGTGCCACATAAATAAATTAAAAGAAACAACAAGAACCAATATATATGTACAAAAAACATGATAATGTTTTAACAACAAAGGTATACAAGTGACAAAACAATAATATGTGTAAGAAATGAATGTGGAAACCGTTTTGGTCCAAAGTATGTGTAGTGAGTGAATGTACATACATATGCATGTGTGAGTGTGTGTGTGTGTGTGTGTGTCTATATATGTATTGTTCATGCATTTCCCAAAGGGAATGTGTTCTCCATGAGAGGTTACATGTTGATGGATAAGATCAGAAGAGTGATAAAAAATTATCACAGATTATTTATACTTCTGAGTGTCTCTTAGGAGCAGTTTTGAAAATTAGGAGGTGGTAACCTGACATATCCAACTTCCTACAACGGCAGTGGAATAATAATTTATAAACTTTTTCATCAGTAAAGTGATCATATTTCAGAGTCTCGGCGCATGCTCTCACAATTGACAACATATGAAAATAGTCTGTCATTTATTATTGCGAATCTGTGAAATGTTTTAATAAATTTCAGTTTGCTGAAATTTCTTTCAGCACTCACAACCATTATGGAGGCATGGTAATAAAATGTGAAGAATTTGAGACATTTCTTGCAGACATTTTGCACTGATGTAATTTAGAAAATTATCAGCAGTTTTCAAGCTGACTCTACTTTCCATAAAAACCTGAACAAATAGCTTAACTCCATCTCCGTTTCAAAAGGATCGATGTCTCATTTTTTTTCAGAAAATTGGTCAGAAGGCTGTTTTCTCAGAATGCACTAATGAGATTTTTTCATGTCAAGAGAAACAAAAATCGGCCAGCAATGTCATGCATCTTTTGAAAACGTTACTTTACAGATTGCAAAGCAGGATCCATTAGTTTCTAAATTAAGTCATTTTTGAAATGCTTTTCAGATGTGAAGTTAGTGCTTTCATCTCCAGCTTAGTCATCAACATTTTTTCTTTCTTCCAATTTGAGTCCAGGGCCTAATAAACTACATCTGGCAACAAGATTTCTGATTGGGAGATTGGAGCTTTTGAGGAGCATGGAGCCACCTCTTAACTGCTGTTGTTCCAAGGTCCACCCTGTGGCCAAATAGTTAACCACAAACAAATAGAACACACTATGAAAATAGAAAATACATTTTTATAGTAGAATTACCAGCAATACATTTTTATATAAAAATAAAATTACTAACAATACATTTTTATAGTAAAATTACCAACAATATATTTTATAGTAAAATGACCAAAAATACATCTTATCCATAGTTGAAAGCAATTGCATTAAAAATATATAAAGTTGAAGTCATAAAATTGTGTTCCAAATATTTAGATTTTGGCATTAAATAACCCATAGAGGTGTTGATATGCTGCTAAACAAAATCAAATCAACATGAAAGAACTCTTTCATGACATTAATCCTAAAATTTCTCAAAACATCAAACTGTATTTGAAAATATAACTTGAACAAAACTACAACATATAACACACATATTACTGCCTATTGTAATCATGTCCACACAAACATGTATATGCAAAAAAAGCTGAGCATCATCTACCATGTGTTTAACTGTGAAAGCAGAATAACATATGGCATATTTTTATTACTTCAAAGCATACAATCAAATTTAAGTTTGACATTAAATGACCCATAAGGAGTTGATATGCTGTTAAAGAAACAAATAAAAAGTCTTCTAATTTGAGTGGGCAAGAAAGCACAAGAAATTTTTCAAGGTCTGCCACAGCACTATTGTAATAATTCTTACAATAATTTTAGTATTGGTTTGTTTTATTAATAATTTTACTATTGATTTGTTTTAAATCTGACAAAGAATGTCATAATAAACGGTAAGTAACAAAATGAGACTCCATGATATAATTTGCATCATTAATGAATAAACCACAGTTGTTGTTTCTCCATCTTACCTTGCCTCAGGTAACACTTCCAGTTGTTTTAAGGCCTTCAAAACACCTGCCAAATAGTATTGAAGTCATTTTATACAGCTAATTTGATGCTACCAACTCATGTCTCAGATTGGGATTTGATTGACAATTGTAGTGTGTAGATGAAGGAAATATGGTGTGTACAGCCTTGTCAGAATATTGAAGAATATCAAAGCTTCAGCAGACAACTTGGCACTGTCAACAACAACAAGACTTGGTGCATGATTAGCACTTGGCATATGTACAGAATTTTAGCATTTATTTTGGGAACATATGATTGGACACCAGCCTGTTTTCCATTCATGTTGGCTCCATTAGCATATTACTAGTCATGGCAATTTTAAATCTTTAGTTGTATGTCTTTCATTCATTCCCAAAAATATGTCCTACAAGTCTTTACTCAAACTGTCATTGATTTGGAAGTAACCAAAAAAGGCCTCCTTCACTGTAGCTTCTTTTTTGGGGTCACACTGAACACACTGAAGAATAACAGTCAATTGTTCTTGATAGGAAACATCAAAGATGCAGTTAAAATTATGGCAAAATATTTAGCTAACTTTAATTGTTGCAAGATTTTTTTTTTTTTTTTGGCTTCATTTCCAAGTAATCAAGTTAATTCATTTTGCAATGTGTTACTTAAGTAGTTGTCTTGATGTTCATTCAGAATGGTCCCATTGTGAACTTCATTCAGAATGGTCCCATTGTGAACTTCATTCAGAATGGTCCCATTGTGAACTTCATTCCAAATGGCCCCATTGTGAACTTCATTCAGAATGGTCCCATTGTGAACTTCATTCCAAATGGCCCCATTGTGAACTTCATTCAGAATGGTCCCATTTTGCAGTTTATTCAGTAAAGGATACCTTTTTGCCAAAAAGGATCAAACAATCCCTGAAATTTTTCAGCTTTGAATGAGAGCAAAACTTTCAAAAAGATAAATAACTATGTCAGTAAGTTGCTCCAAAGCATCAGTCTAAAAGTATTTTCCTTCAGAAAAAGCTTTATTTCTTTCTTATCTATGGTAGGTACATTGGGGATTCTTCTTGAAGCTACATTCACTGATTAAAACACTTTTGATAGGAAGTATCCATTTTGTAATCCCTCAATTTTTAAACCTTCCCACATATTGGTTCCACAACAAAACGGATTCTCATGCTTCACAAAGAGTTGTCAAACATTTTATATAGATTCCTTAGAATACATAAGCAACAGTGATTCTCCATTGTTTATAACTTTTTTGTAATGAATAATTGAAAATTGTTGCCCAGCGGCATATGGAAAGTCATTGACAATTTGCTGAGATCACATTTGACAATGTTTAGCAAAACATTCATCAGGACCTATAGTTTACAAATTGGAAAATATAAATAAACATTTTCCAAGTATAAACACCTCTTCACAAATGGACTGTTGATAGTCAAAGCAGCACAAAGACCTGGAAATTCCACATTTAGTCATAGTAACAGGAAAAACTCATTCAAATGTCTCAGTAAAACATCAGATTTTATTTAAGAACTATTTAACAGTTAAAGTTATAAAGTTTAAAAATTTTCAACAGTAATGAATTCATAATTCAATATCTTTCAAAATTATTTATACTAGTTTTAACCTGTGAAAATTTCATGACGAATCTTAATTCTTAAGTTAATGATTGAATAAACTCATGGTGAGTTCTACAACAATAAAATAATACATAGAAGTTCTTTCGCATTATTAAATATTTAAGTTTAATGACTTTAACAAAATATTGCAATAATAATCGTAAGTATGAATTCTGGTCATTACTTTAAGAAGTGGGTACAAATGAAAAGATTTGAAATTGGCAACCTTTTACATTTCACTGAAACAGACATTAAACACTTCTCTTTTCATCTCTGATCTTTCATTTCATTTTCTCACTGAAATTAAGTAGCATCTTTGATTTTTTTGTCTTCTTACTGATCAAAATGGAATAGTCTATTATTTATGAGGTATTAGAAGGAGATGGTATTATGAGGTATTAACACTTCTTTCTTTCACTGAAAACAATTAGTGTCTCTGATATGTCTTATCTTTCCATGTAATCAAAATTGAATAGTCCATTATTTATTATGTATTAACAGATGTTAAACACTTCTATCTTTCTTTCTTTCTTTCTCGATTTCTTTCACTGAAACCAAGTAGTGTCTTTGATATGTTGTGTCTTTCCACATGATCAATACAGAATAGGCCATTATTTATGAGGTATTTGCTAAGTGTAATGGTCATGTGAACTGACAAGGGGAGGAACAAGCACAATTATTATGATGATGGTATTTATTTAAAATTTGAATAATGTGAATATTTTAATGAACAATGTTTGAATAAATATATGAATAATTTTTTGTTATTATCAATAAGACAAATTGATAATTTGTTATTTATTCAAAATGATTTTTATTCTTTTCTTTTTGTCCAAAACTTGAATAACTCTAAGACTTTACTGAAAATTTAACATGCTTTTAGCAACCTATGTACGAGAAAATATTGTGCAGAACAATTTTAAATATTTTCATAATTTGCAATAATCAAAAATTAATTTGATATTTTTTTAAATTTTTAATCTATTGTTTTAAAACATTTTTAATAGCAAATAACTTTTTAATTGAAATTAGCTGATGTATTTTTTCAATGATACAAAAACATGGAAACATTTCTTAAAAATTTTATTTTAAAACTGTAATAAAAATTTAGAATAATATATTTTTAATTTGTTTTTTCTAAAAAAAAAATAACCCCCCAAAATCTAAATTTTTTATCATCTAGAAAGAAAAAAAAAATTAGAGAACATTGAATTAAATATGATGAAATTGGAACTGGGTAATGTAGTTATGTATTGTGGGGTGACTCCAATAAACCTCCCCTCCTCCATCAGTATGATTTTTTTATAGAATGTTATGTTTGAGTCATTTACTTATATATATATAAATATATATATATATATATATAGCCAGGTAAAATGAGAACAAATGGAGCATAATTCCACTGTACGTAACATTTAATTTAAAAGAGGGCTCAATACAGAGTAGAGCTAAATATTATATGTTTTAATATCCTAAAATAAATAATTATATATATATATATATATATATATATATATATATATATATATATATATATATATAATGTTTTGTTAAAGACAATTGTCAAGGTGCTGCAATTAAGCAAGCTTTTTAATTTTTCTTGTGTTTATACATGTTTTCTTTTCAGGACACAAAGTGTGTAAAAACTGTCCAAAAGTTCTTCATATCCAATCACTTTCATCTATTCTTTTAACCTTTATCAAGAGCTTTTGCTAAATTTAAATATATGTTTCTTTTTATGTATGTGCATAAAGTTATAAGAATGTTTTATTTTCTGAACAAGGTCAGCACATTGTGGCTGTGTTCATAGTTAATGTCATTCAGTGTTAGTTTTTCCTTTTTTCTTATTAGGGCTTCCATTATTTTTAATGGTTTTTACATGAGTATGAGGCTATTATACTTATATTTTCTGCTAGTATCTTTGGGTGGTCTCTGGTTGGTTTTTATGTGTGTCTAATAAGTCTTAATGGAGCTGTGGTCAGGTAGGTGTAATATAAGTCATCTAGATAGGCATGTAGTAGTGTGACCAACATAATTATTTATGAGTTTGATCAGGAACACAATTCCTTAAGGGGCATTTGAACTAATAAATAGTGTTGGTTCTTTGTAGTTTTGATTTTGTGGTTGTGTTATTTTTAATGATAAGGTTAGCTGTTTTAAATTTTTTGTAATCGATAATAATTTAATTATCTTGTTCTGGTCAACTGGATTGCATTTTTCTTTGATATTTCTAAGAGAAAATTTGTCTTGTTTATAGTTGGCATGTATTACACTTTTTTAGAAGATGCTAATGTTATTGTTTTTACCTGTATGTTCTGTATTATTAGTTATTTTAGAAAGAAATAGTCTAAACTGGTGGTCAATGACGTACATAGGAAAATCATTGTTAACTAACGTTATTATTGAGTTCTCTAAGGAAAAGTAAATGAGAAGATGAATTCTTGTTGCTCTTTTTGGACATTTTTATAACTGCTATTTTATATTTAAGTGGGCATTCACTTTTAAAACTGAGTTAGCAAGATTCTCTGCTACTGGCGTTTTTTATATAATGAAGCGGTGAATGTGTTATGACTGAATTCTCTGAGAACATCTAAGAATGGGAGTTTACTTTTGAAAAATAAAACATTCCTATAACTTCAGACACATACATACAGACCCTCACATATTTAGTTAAAAATAAAATAAAAAGATTGCCCTTGGTAATGGCTAAATGAATACCCAAAAGCACTGGGATATGCAAAACGTTTGGACAGTTTTTACATACTTTTTGTTCAGAAAATAAAATATTGTAGAAATGCAATAAAAATTAAATAAAAAACTTAATCACAGTACCTTGCCAGTTATATTTAATGAAACATGTATAAAAGAGGGATAGTTGCCTAAATAAACTACATATATATATATATATATATATATATATATATATATATATATATATATATATATAAAGAAGTCACATTAAATAATTTAAACAAGTTTTGCCTACTTATTCTTAATACAATCCTCTCATATTTATGGACAAGTTTCTTAGTATCCTTATTAAAGGAAGAAAGTAAATTACCATTTATCAATTTTATTCTTGAGTACTTGAGACATTAGCACAATGTCTTCTTCATGGTTTTGTTTCTACTAAGACAAAATTGCTGTGTTCAACTGAAAATTATATTTTTTTTACTTGTGAAGTAAAAAATTCAAAACTTATGTACGGTAAAATTTTAAAATTTTATGATGTATACATACACAGGAACTAATGTCAAAGGAGATATCTAAGTTATTCAGATGTCTATTTAAAAAAAAAACTATTTAAGGTTATTATAACCAAGATATTTTAAACTATCTACTGTAAACATTTTAAAACATTTGTGCAGTATTCCTAATTAATTTTATTAAGGGTTGGTCTCCATTTTTTAATATAGATAGTTTCAAGAATTGTTAATTTATGTTTATTATTTTCATGAAAAATTATAGGTGTATTTTCAACAAAAATTGTCCTAAATTATGAATGTAGACAGGCATGCAATTGTAAATCTTGAGAGATATTAGATACATCATTCAAATGAAAACTCAACCTTCTAGACAATCTAGTTGTGGTGTGATCAACATATATATTATTTTTCTGTTGGGGATACAATCTCCCAAGGGACATATAAATTTATATATAATGTTGATTTTCTGCAACACATTAATTGATGGAAAGGTGTCATTATGAATTATTACAATGGATATATTGAATTTAGTATATAATTGATTTTATTTTTTATATATGATCATTTATATGATAAAATACATGAATGATAAAATAAAAGAACAAATAGGAAATGTATATCAATCTAACATGTTTCATTTTTATTAAAGCTCTAATGAAGCTTTAATAAAAGTGGAACATGTTAGATATATACATTTCCTAATTGGTCTTTTATTTTATCATGCTGTTGGATTCCAACCCATATTTTCATCTACATTTCATCTTTAACTCATATATATATATATATATATATATATATATATATATATATATATACGGATGAGTTAAAGATATATATATAGATATATATTATCATTTATATATTTTTATTTATATATATGTCTATATTTATGAACATTTATATATTTTTATAAAATATATTTATATGTCTATATATATGATCACTTATATATATATATATATATATATTGTCATCCACAGACAGGCTGTTTCGCTGTAGCACAGCTCATCAGTGTGGCTATATCTCCAGTTGCCTCTAGTTAGGATCGAAACCCGACTGAATTGGCATCCGTCAGAGATTATATATATATATATATATATATTTCAGAAGCATATATATATATATATATTGTTATGGTCCGGCTCCTTGTACCACAATGATAGTCCAAGGTAGAACCAATAAAGAAGAACTCGAACACAGGTATGGAATAACACAGATATATTACAAACAGGAATATATACAGAGAGGTTTAGTAGTAATTATCTGAACGCGACTCTGTTTCGAACTGTGTCTGACTCGACTGACTGACTCGCTCTGACTGACTGACAGACTCCTGACGGATTCACTCCAGACTTCAGACTGAACTCTGACTTCAGATGGAACTCCAGACTTCAGACAGAACTCCAGACTTCAGATTTAACTCTCTGCTTCCTCTTGAGGTGCAGTATTTATTACGTATGGAATAGTCCATTATGTTCTTATGGGTAAGGTACCGTAACAATATATATACATATATATATATGTCTATATATATGATCAATTATTTATTTTTATTTATATATATATATATATATATATATATGTCTGTATTTATATGATTATTTATTTTTATTTATATATAAGATGATCATAAATAAAATTAAAAATATGCCAAGATGAAAAATATTTCACTTATTTTTGCTGCTTCTTTTCTTTGTCCAAAATAAATGCTCCTGTTTGTGTTGTTCCTGGATATCTTTCTAAAAGTTGTAAACACAATCAGAATCTATATCTCAAGGTATAATCCATGAAAAGAGGCATGCAAATTTATGTAAAATAATCAAATCAGATAGTTTGACTTTTGTTCATTTGTTGCTTGATCAATTAATGCCAAATGTTTTCTCATACAGTAACAGCTAATATTACCGTTACCACATTTCAATCTGCAAGTGACATATAAAGTACCATATATACTCATGTATCTTGTGACCTTTGAAGACCTAAATTTGAAGCTAATGTGACTAAAGTAAATGGATATATAGTTTGGTCCATGGTGTGTCCCTGGTTACACCATGGACCAAACTATATATCCATTTACTTTAGTCACATTAGCTTCAAATTTAGGTCAAAATTAGGTCTTCAAAATCCGCTTGATACACATATATATGCAGTATCCATATTTTTCAGCTGCCGTACATATTTTTGGATCATATCTTTTATATTCTGTTCTTATAGGAATATATACAAGGTGGATAAAATAAGTAATGGTTTATTGTAAAAAACCAGTACAATAAGAAGAAAGGTAACAGTTATGCACAAGGTCATCGCAAGTCAATCCAGTAGTGAGTGCTACTATTGAAAGGTTGGTAGTTCTTGCATAAGTCTGAGTCATACTCATAGATCTCAGCTAGTCTCTGTAGTCTGTTGACTTACAGATACTTATAGGCAGTTACTACTATAATGTAGTCACTCATAGTGAGGGAGAGGTTATTCCATTATATCAATATATAACTTTCAAAGATTGAGTACTATGACTTAAGATTTAAATATAAAAATGTTTTTGAAATTCAGTTGTACATTTTACATGGGAGTGCTGAAAAGTTCTCATCTCAACTAGGAAGGAATGACCTTGAATCATGAAATGTATGCGTAATTCCAAATATTCATTCTGTGGACCAACACACATGATGCATCGTTTCTCAACTTTGTTTAACTCATCCAAAATTCTGATGCTTGGTCATTAAAAGGAAGCTCTTCTGCTATCATCTTCAAACATTAAAAATGTCCTCTTTCAAATTCGTTTTTAAGGTTTAGAAACAGGAAATAGTCAAGAGGGAAATAATCTAGAGGGTGCAAGATCTGGTGAGTAAGGTGGATGGTTGATGCACTCAAACCACAAATCCTTCAAAACATCCATCGTCTTGCCAGTTCTGTGAGCAGGTGCACTTTCTTGCAAAAAGAGGACAACTTTCTGCAATTTCCTTTGCTGTTTTTCTTTCAATAACTCCTTTAATTGGCACAGAATGTTAGACTGGTATTCTGCATTAGGTGTTTCACTTTTCTGGTGATAGTCAGTCATTAAAATACATTTCTTGTCAAAAAAGTCATGGATATGATTTTACTTGCAGACTTTTGGGTTTTGAATATTTTTGTCTGTGGAGAATTCAAGTGTCTTCACTGCAAAGATTGTTGTTTTTTATTGGTAAAGACATTTTATCAACAGTGAAAGGTTTTTCCAGAACATAATTCCTAGATGACTATAAATGCTATAAAATCGAAGTTTCCGTGCAATATCATTTATGGTCAGCATTTAAACGTTTTGACATCCACTTGGGTAACAGCTTCTACCCTACCCAACTACTCATGAATTGTAAAAACAAATATTCCCTTAGCCTGTTTAGTATCTTAGAAATTCTTTGGATCAAGATTTGTTGATCAGCCAAAATTAGATCATAAACATGATAATCAAGTTCAGGGATTGACACTGTTGAAGTTCTCCTGGTGTGTGCTGAATCTTGTTTGGTTTGTTTTGTTTTGTTTTACGGAATATCAACCTCAATGTGCTATTTAATGCCAACAAGATTTTTATTGCTGGTAATATTTTTCCAAAAACCTATTGCTGATAATTTTTTTTTTTCAAAAAATATATTGCTGGTAATAATTTTTCTTCAAAAATGTATTGCTGATATTAAAATATATTTTACATGTTTTGACCCCATTTTGGGGGTTAACTATTTGCCCATAGCTGGGACTCTAACAAGTGCTACCATCCCGGGTCAGGGTGAACCTAGGAACACCAGCAATTAAGAGGTGGTTCCATGTTCCTCAAAACCTCCAGATCAGAAATCTTGCTGTTGGATATAGTTTATCATCTTATCCCCATACTGAAATTTGGTACACCAATTCTTCTCAAATATGATTATTTAGCTAGGTCTGCTGTGAGGGAATTTGATTCACTGTATTGTTCTAGTCAATTTTTCTCACCAGAATCTAACTTACATCTTTATTATAAGTCAACGATATTTCTGTGCATTGACTATTGCTGCTTTATATAATCTGGTGATTTGGCTATCTACAGTTTCATGACAAAAATCAAAGAAGAATCTGCTATGATATTGGTTCTGACCTGGCATCTCAGCTTAGTTCACTTTTCAACAAAAAATCACAGCTTCCCTGGGATTTTTCTATAAATATTTTCGTAGTGATTGTTCTGATGAGCTTTTCTGCAACTCCACATACTTGGAGTGCAGTACTAGATTGGCTGCTTGGTTTCATCATTTTACTAGAAAATCTGCTCAATGTAAATTCTATGGTAGGTGTTTATTCTGTCACACTTCTCACTTGTGAAATGTTTTTTCAGCTTAATGCTTTCCTATCAACTTCTATTTGCCGTGTCCCTTAAGGACATAGGCGAACATGGCTCTCCACAATTTCTTTTTGTTATTTCTACTAAACCCTGTTCCACTATCCATTTACTCAAGCTCACTAAGTAGGTTGTGTATTGCTTTCCTCTGGCCCTCTTGCTTTTAATGTGTCTTGTGGGCATCCAATTTTCCAAGTCCTCTTTCCTCATTATATACCCTAGAAATTTTAACAATTTCCTTCTGATGTTAAGTATAAGTGTCCTTTTTGTTTCCATTTTCTGTAAAACTTTTTGTTCATATTTTCAGTCCGTGGTATTCTCAACATCCTTCTGTAGAACCATATTTTTCTTGGTTCCAGTCTCTTCTTCATCTGTGATCAGTGTCCAGCATTCACTACCATGTATGAAGATCGATATTATATTTTTTTTTTCTTTGAAGTGTTTGGCCTTGTGATTTGTTTATAGTTCTTGCAAATGCAGTTCGAACTGGAAACTAGTTTCTAGTATATATAAAATCTTAAAGAAAAAATAAATATTTGTTATTTTAATCATGAAATTATTTTAAAAATATGTGTATTTTGTATGTTAAATAATAAAACTTTAGATTTTTTGCAAAAAGTTAATAAAATTTATTGTACTAAGCTGTGGTCCCAAGTAAAACCAACTGTACTTTGTACCCCTTTACCTGTTTGCACTACTCCCCAAAATTTGGTTTTGATCAGTCAATGTATGGCTATTTAAAATAGGTGTGATGGATGGATGGATGGACAGACAGACTAATGAAAGTCACAGAATTTTATATATACACAGATTAAAAAAGAAGCTAGGGAGAGTCATGGCTGTCTGAATGGACATGTCATTTAAAGACAGATACATGATGGAGAAGGTGAAGAAAGAATAAGAAATAAATAACTATTTTAAAAAAATAGCTTTTAAATGATGTTATTTTTTTCTGCCCAGCATCTATCAAGTTGTGTATGTAGGGGAGATGAATCTTTCCATCATATTTGCCAATCCTCTCTTCTCATGTACAATCTGTTAGGTCCAGTATGAAAAGTTAATTTATCACATTTTATTTCTGTATAACAACTTATCAATTCTGCTATTATATTATCTATATAATGTAGAGCTATCATCAGTAAGTAGTTTAAATTTATGCAAAGTGTATTGAAAAGATTTTGACTCTCAATATCTCTGATCTTAACTCCCTCCAGGTAAATGAACTCTAATCAGAAGATGTATTTGTTATTCTCATAAGCTGCAAAGCATCATGGGATTGATATTCAAATCATCCCATTTAAGATTAGTTCTACCATTAATATTTCAAATATGATTAATGGTGATGTCCAGAATTAGAATAATATAAAACTCTGGAGCCAGATATTTTGCATAGCTCATCAGTGTCACCTGGGAGAGGAACAGGCGTATCGGATGAACAAAGTCAATATCACAAGATGGAAGTTTCCTTTAGAGAGACAAGCTGGTCTGTCTTTTTTAGAATGAAGGTGTTGCAAATTAAGTTGAAATCTTGTAGGATAATGTTTGGCTTGTTTTCATATACTGGGAACAATGTAACATTTATTTAAACTAGAAATACACATAAAAGTTTCACAGTTTCCCCATTTTAATTTTCTGATGAATCTTAATTCTTAAGTTAATGATTGAATAAACTTATGATGAATTCTGTGTCAATAAAATATCTAGATATTTCTCTATCGCATTGTTAAATATTTCAGCTTTACAACTTTGACAAAATATTGAATAATAATCAGTAATATGAATGCTGGTAGTTATTTAAAGAAGTAAGGTTGGTACTATAGTAATATGTGTTACCAATATGTGTGATGGCTAATAAAAATGTGATTCAGGACAATGCGTGAACACAATGCAATTTATACTTGACATAAATAGCACATAGAATAAAATACAAAACTGAACGGAATGATTTCAAAACATCACAATTAGATTTATTAATGTTTGATGTACAAGCATGCGAACTGAAAAGGTGGGACAGAGTTGTGTCCCTTTGATTTGGTAATAGTTGTACCAGAGTTCATATTAAGAAAGTTTGGAATTGTGAGTTGCGAAGTTGGTAAAAGTTCAGGAGTGATTTCAGATTTCGTGAATGTTGGTAATTATCTTTAACGTCTGGTCAGCAATGACTAAGACGGGAGTTCCTGATGGTTACATCTTGGCACTTGGTAACTACTACTCAAAAAGTTCACACGTGTTTGGTTTATATAATGGCCGTGTACCACGTGAGAGGATCACAGCATATGAGCGGGAAAATAGATTGGTCGCGTGAAGGTGGTTTGGTTGGTTGAAACTGACCAATCAGCAAGCAAGATTAGAGGTGATTGACCAATGAATACTTGTTATATTTATGTGAAAGTAGGATTTTACTTACCAGATAGGAAGAGTGCATTTCCTAAAAAGAGGTAAGGCTGGTTTGTTGTGGAAGATTCCGCAGTATAAAAGATTTTAAATTGACAACATTTCCTTTTCACTGAAAAAGCTACCCTTTTTACCTTTCACTGAAACTAACTTTCATTTTTTATCTCTTTCTTTCTTTCTTTCTTTCTTTCTTTTCTTTCTTTTTTCTTTTCTTTATTTCTTTCTTTTCTTCATTTCTTCCTTCTCTTTATTTCATTCCTTTTATCAGTGAAACCAAGTAGTGCCTCTTTGTATTTTCCATCGTTCCTCCTGATTCAAATGGAATAGTGCATTTTAGGTAGCAGCAGGAGATGTTAAATGCTTCTATCTTTCTTTCTTTTTTATTTCTTTGATTTTCCCACTGAAACCAAATAATGTCTCAGATATGTCTTTTCAGTCTTTCATTTTTCCATGCTACTTATAAGTGTTTGCCAGGGTGTAACGGTCATGCTAACTAATGATGGGACAAGCAGAATTTTTATTTAAATTGTTGAATTCCTATATACCTTGAATTTGAGATTAATAATTCCAGTTTTTGCATTTTACGAACAAATCTTAGATCCCATTGAAAATAAGCTAATGCAGAGAGTGGGAGAAGAGAGAATATCACCTCTCTTATCCAAAATATTAAAATAAAGGTGCATACAAAAGCAAACAAGAATAATAAATGAAATTTGAATGGAACAAATATTTATTACATGGACTTTAAAGCAATATAACAAAATATTAGGTTGGTGCAAAAATAATGACGTAAAAATGTCGTTTTTTGACATATGTTTTAACGTCAAAAAACGACATTATTACGTCATTATTTTTGCACCAACCTAATACAATTTTTATAAAATAGGCTTGCACAAAAATTTCTTTTTGTGCACCTTTTTAGTAAAGGCAGATAACAGATTAAGATATATAAAGGCTCTTAAAATGATTTGCAATACAATATTCAATGGAAAAAACCTTGAAAGGGTAATGCAAAACCATTAAATACGATTGAAAATACTCTTTAAAAAAGGTGCACCCACCTAATAGAAAGATAAAAAACAGGAAGAGGCTTTGGCAAATCCACTTGCATCACAGGGATTTTAACAATTTCTTTTCTTCATAATAACACCATTCTATTCACAGGTTTTACTTGAGTCATTTCTTTTTCTCCATTTTCTTCTTCTGTGAGAAACAGCCCAGTTCATCCACAAGTGATAAACAAAAACAGGTTTCCTTCTGGAGTGATATTTTTCTGCTTTCAAAACAAAATTTTCAGGTCTTCTGAATTTTTTAAAATTCTCCTTCTGGTCCAAGATTACTATTACCTTCTGGTCAAAAATTATATTCACTTCTGCAATATCTGCTGACCTGTCATATTATATATATCTTCAAAAGAGGCTAAAATGGGTTTCAATTTTTAAATTTACACAGGTGGAATCAAAAGAGCATATATTTTTAAGTTTAAAAAAATGAATTTTGAAACAGCCAGAATTATTTTCAGTGATTCTTTTAGGTCCAATTCTAAATTTATTAACTTTTACAGACAAGTGCAACACATCAAATTTATTTTTTTATATACTGTCTGGCTTTCTTTTGAATCTACTTCTTCCAAAATTAAGTGTAAAAACAAACCAAGACTATTTTAATATTTATTTATAATTATCTACACTTTTATTAATCATTATTTTTAATTACTTTGTATTATGAACTAATAATTTTTTTTTAATATTTATATTTGTAAGTGGTGTAGCAGACAGCAGAAAATGTAATACAAAAATAAAGATGCTTTCCAAAATCTAAAAAAAGTATTAAGAAAGTTTCATTAGAAACAAATAAAAGAGTGCCGAATTCTTATATGGGAAGGAATACTGAACAATTTCCCTAAAGTTGAGGCAACTGTAGTGATGCTGATAGATTGTTTAAGTGAGTCCCTTGAACATACAGGTGATGAATTGGGTGGGTCCTTGGAAAATTCAATGGGTCCCAGCTAAAGTTTCTTTATAAATTTTTGTGGCATCTTTTCTGTTAATTCATTCCAAAATAAAAAGAAAAATGAATGAATTGTTATTTTTTGACTTACATCTCCAAATAAGAGTCTATCATGCTGCAATGAGTCCTGAACATTATTCTTCATTTTGGCATTCCACCAAATACTTTTGATTGTTTGTGTGTGAGCTGAGGTTTCTGGGTCAACAAAATTTATACTCGTATTTACAGTAAGATAAATATAATTGGGATCATTCTTCAAAGATGTATATCCTTTCCAACAATCTGATATAATCGTAGTCCCAGGTAAAATACAGCTTTGGATAGTGTCCAATAATGTGGAGGCTGTTCTCTCTGGCACACAGTACATGAAACATTCTTTTCTTTCATGACATATGCCCCAAAATACACATTGGTTTGGCAGTTGGCATCCAGCATGGTTCTTTTGACAAGAAAATTTCAAAACACTGCCAAAAATTTAATATTTAAAATTTATAATTTCTTGGAGTGAATTAATATTTGTGATAAATAACTTTTACATTATTTTGGGTGAATTAGCAGAAAAGATCTATTTTGTGTTAAACTGCATTTCTACAGACTAAGTTATTTTTTACAGACATCCCAAAAAACAATTTTAATAATGCTGAATTACTTAAATTGACAGAACAACTTTTTTTTTTAAATTCAATTAATAAATTCAAAACAAAGACAGCATTTACACTTAATCACAGTTCAATTAAGTAACTGTTTTTTTTTTTAGAATTATGACAGAACAAAGTTTTTAAATTGACAGAACAAAAATTGTTTTTGATTTATTTTTCTCTTGAATCAGTAAATTTAAAACAAAAACAGTATTTAAAGCAACAGTCAGCAAACTTCAATTAGTTCAGGTGAACCAAGAAAGTTTCTGGTAAGGTGACATTGATGTCTCTTTATGCCACCCACACATGCCATTGCTTAAGGAAAGCAGAAAATAGTAAGTGAAAGCAAGAAAGGAGAGAGTAAATGAAGAGAGAAAGGAAGAATGTGTAAAAAGTATTTGAAAGAATAACATCAAATGATTAATGCAGTGTTTATTATTTAAAATTACAAAAATATTGGCCTTCCTACAATCTGTCCCAACCCAAGCAAGAAAATTTCTTTTGTATGAAGATAATTTTTTTGAACCCTGTTAAATGCTATTTGAACAATGTTAAATACAAATGTCTCCACTTGTTAGTTAAAACGTTTTGCACTCATAGTTTTAAAAAGTATGTTAACAATAAAAATATGAAATGTTTGGAAAAAGAAAATATCTATGTACCAATTACCATCAATATCTAATTAATCTGACAAATGATTTGCAATATGAGCTCTGGTAAAAAATCTGCAATGATAACAGAAAAATATTGAAATATGAGCACTGGTAAAAAACGGTTGCTGAAGACATTAGGTTTATAATACACAGAAATTCGTACACTGATGTCTTCGAGGACACATGGCACAGTGGATAAAGGTGTTGGTTAGATCCAGTAATAGGACCCAAAGAGTGTGAGTTCAATACTTTGTTAAGGCAGTGGAGAACTTGGAGAGGGGAATTAACAGGAGATAACTGATAACTAAATATCCATGGAACTAGAACAGTCTACCCCTGTGAATGAAATAAAGGATTCAGTTCGACATTCCAACCACCTGAAGAAGGTGGGAGTGTACAATGGCTGAAACATTGTAATAAATATGGCAACAAAGATGAGGATAATAATGTAAATAGAAAGAATATTAGTTACATTAAATTGATGTTGCTGTTTACTTCGCATCGACCAATGAAAATTTCCTTTTTACTGTCAAAACTCTTATTGGTTGGTTTGTACAATGTATCGCTTATCGCGGGAAACTTAGTTGCATCTGGGATGCACAGGTGGGAAAATGAATATATCCTTTAAGATTTTAACATGCAGAACATGCACCTATCCATATCTCAGCAGCAGAGATGATGTTCAACAGAAGGATGCTGAAAATACCATGGATGGATCATGTGAGCAACATGGAAGTTCTAAAGATATTAAGATATAGAAAAATTTCATGAGGAACAAATTTGACTACAACGGAAGTGTTATACTATGATAGTGCAATAAAGAAATCTGAAAGTGCATTTGAACAGTGAAAGATTTCTTCCAAAAGCTGAACAAAGTTAATACATTGTTTAGCTTTTGGAAGACATCTTCCAAACAGGAAAATTTTGTTAAAAACAACGAAAAGAATCCTGGGACCTATTTTTTGTTAATTCACCCCAAAATAAAAAGAATTTATATTTACTAAAATTTATACCAAATTCTCCCTGAGTGTGGCCCTTTCAATGTGCTCATGTTGGATTGGCCTTTTGCAATGGCCCTAAATGTAGTGACTTGGGTGTACTATTTCTAAGTATTAGGTCTGTTTGTGCTCATCCTGATAAACAAGTCTAAAACAGAGTTTTTTTTTCTTTTCTTTTTTTTTTAGATTGTAAAAAATTCTTGTAAGTTTCTCACCCCCACTGATGAAATATGAATAACTCTTTGATTTTTGGTAATTTTACATTCGGTGGTTTGGAATTTTTGCAAAGCAAACTAAACAGATTTTGATTTAAAATTTATTATTTCAAAAGAGTCCCAAAAATTTAATAAAAAAAAAACATTCTAACATTTATAATTTCTTGGGGTGAATTAATATTTGTAATAAGTAACTTTACATTATTTTGGGAGGATTAGCAGAAAAGATCTGAGTCCTGAACTGTTATGCAAATATTAGTGGTTCCTAGCTGTAATGGTCTGAACTGGTGGAACTAAGGAATGTAGCTTGTTTGAATATTTGCCTTAGTGACAGAGTAGTGAGAGGTGAGAAACTTCTCGTTTCTGGGATTACTGTATTTGGTAAGTAGGTTTTATTATTAGTTGTTTTATTTACAAAGTATAAAAATAATTGTGGATAATTGAAAAAATAAAAAAAATCAGGAAACAAATAATAAAAATCAATTTCAAAGAAATGTTAAAAAGCCATTTTATCCAGAAAGATTTCTATGATTCAATCATAAAGAAATAAAAGGTTAAGTCTGTTTTATGCTTGAGAAAATCCTTTTTGGCATGACCAATGATTGCTAATCAGCATTCTCTTGGGTCTTCTCTCCCAAATGTTCAGAAAGGAACAGATAAAAAAAAAAAAAAAAAAATTCCTCATATTGAAAAGAATGAAAAGAGGAGAGGAAAAAATTGAAAAGAAAAGTGGGGGAAAAAACAATGTTTAATTGATTGGTATGTTTGGTTGTTGACAAATAAAGCAGAAAATTAAGTTTTCTGCCTTTCAGTTCTGTTTTCTGGCATTGACCTTTTCAGAAAAAAGAAAGAAAAGAGATTTTTATTCCTAGGGACTAAAAAAAAAGTAAAAAAAAGCACATCTTTATTTTTTGTAGAACTGAGTTCAATGGGGTATTTGTGTATACAGAATAAATGATTTATTGAGTTTGTCTCAAATAAACTACTTTCTTCATGTAAGATATTTTGCTTTGAGACAAAAATTTGAGATATTCATTACTAAAAAAAAGCGGGGATAAATCTAAGATATTTTTCAAATAAAGCAAACACACACCACACACCACACACACACAATTTAAGCAATTAATGGAACCTTTTAATTAAACAATATTTGGTATAATTGTAAAAATCTACTAAGTTCAAAGAAAGACTCCAAATTCTAATAAGAGATGCAACCAACATTAAATACCAACATTAAATACCATATCTTTCTTTATAGAGGACCATATTGTAATTAAAAAAAGAAAAGAGACACAGAAAATTTCACTATCTATATTTCTGAGATGAGGTATTGTCCTCATCTTTATTGCTATATTCACCTTCAACATCTGTCTCTATTTCTGAGATGAGATATTGTAACTATTTACACTATTTACATTGTTCGGACTGTTGTCCTAATCTTTATTGCTATATTCACCTTCAACATCTGTCTCTATTTCTGAGATGAGATATTGTAACTATTTACACTATTTACATTGTTCGGACTGTTGTCCTAATCTTTATTGCTATATTCACCTTCAACATCTGTCTCTATTTCTGAGATGAGATATTGTAACTATTTACACTATTTACATTGTTCGGACTGTTGTCCTAATCTTTATTGCTATATTCACCTTCAACATCTGTCTCTATTTCTGAGATGAGATATTGTAACTATTTACATTACATTTTTCGGACTGTTGTCCGCATCCTTATTGCCATATTCCCCTTCAACATCTGTCTCTATTTCTCAGATGAGGTATTGTAACTATTTACACTATTTACATTGTTCGGACTGTTGTCCTCATCTTTATTGCCATATTCACCTTCAACATCTGTCTCTATTTCTGAGATGAGGTATTGTAAGTATTTACACTATTTACATTGTTTGGACTGTTGTCCTCATCTTTATTGCCATATTCACCTTCAACATCTGTCTCTATTTATGAGATGAGGTATTGTAACTATTTACACTATTTACATTGTTTGGACTGTTGTCCTCATCTTTATTGCCATATTCACCTTCAACATCTGTCTTTATTTCTCAGATGAGATATTGTAACTATTTACACTATTTACATTGTTTGGACTGTTGTCCTCATCTTTATTGCCATATTCACCTTCAACATCTGTCTCTCTTTCTGAGATGAGGTATTGTAAGTATTTACACTATTTACATTGTTCAGGCTGTTGTCCTCATCTTTATTGCCATATTCACCTTCAACATCTTTCTCTATTTCTGAGATGAGGTATTGTAAGTATTTACACTATTTACATTGTTTGGACTGTTGTCCTCATCTTTATTGCCATATTCACCTTCAACATCTGTCTCTATTTATGAGATGAGGTATTGTAACTATTTACACTATTTACATTGTTTGGACTGTTGTCCTCATCTTTATTGCCATATTCACCTTCAACATCTGTGTCTCTATTTCTGAGGTGAGGTATTGTAACTATTTACACTATTTACATTGTTCGGACATTTGTCCTCATCTTTATTGCCATATTCACCTTCAACATCTGTCTCTATTCCTGAGATGAGGTATTGTAACTATTTACACTATTTACATTGTTCGGACTGTTGTCCTCATCTTTAATGCCATATTCACCTTCAACATCTGTCTCTATTTTTGAGATGAGGTATTGTAACTATTTACACTATTTACATTGTTTGGACTGTTGTCCTCATCTTTATTGCCATATTCACCTTCAACATCTGTCTCTATTTCTGAGATGAGGTATTGTAACTATTTACACATTTACATTGTTTGGACTGTTGTCCTCATCTTTATTGCCATATTCACCTTCAACATCTGTCTCTATTCCTGAGATGAGGTATTGTAACTATTTACACTATTTACATTGTTCGGACTGTTGTCCTCATCTTTAATGCCATATTCACCTTCAACATCTGTCTCTATTTTTGAGATGAGGTATTGTAACTATTTACACTATTTACATTGTTTGGACTGTTGTCCTCATCTTTATTGCTATATTCACCTTCAACATCTGTCTCTATTTCTGAGATGATGTATTGTAACTATTTACACTATTTACATTGTTCGGACTGTTGTCCTCATCTTTATTGCCATATTCACCTTCAACATCTGTCTCTATTCCTGAGATGAGGTATTGTAACTATTTACACTATTTACATTGTTCGGACTGTTGTCCTCATCTTTATTGCCATATTCATCTTCAACATCTGTCTCTATTTCTGAGATGAGGTATTGTAACTATTTACACTATTTACATTGTTTGGACTGTTGTCCTCATCTTTATTGCCATATTCACCTTCAACATCTGTCTCTATTTCTGAGATGAGGTATTGTAACTATTTACACATTTACATTGTTTGGACTGTTGTCCTCATCTTTATTGCCATATTCACCTTCAACATCTGTCTCTATTCCTGAGATGAGGTATTGTAACTATTTACACTATTTACATTGTTCGGACTGTTGTCCTCATCTTTAATGCCATATTCACCTTCAACATCTGTCTCTATTTTTGAGATGAGGTATTGTAACTATTTACACTATTTACATTGTTCGGACATTTGTCCTCATCTTTATTGCCATATTCACCTTCAACATCTGTCTCTATTTCTGAGATGAGGTATTGTAACTATTTACACATTTACATTGTTTGGACTGTTGTCCTCATCTTTATTGCCATATTCACCTTCAACATCTGTCTCCATTCCTGAGATGAGGTATTGTAACTATTTACACTATTTACATTGTTCAGACTGTTGTCCTCATCTTTATTGCCATATTCACCTTCAACATCTGTCTCTATTTCTCAGATGAGATATTGTAACTATTTACACTATTTACATTGTTTGGACTGTTGTCCTCATCTTTATTGCCATATTCACCTTCAACATCTGTCTTTATTTCTCAGATGAGATATTGTAACTATTTACACTATTTACATTGTTTGGACTGTTGTCCTCATCCTTGTCATATTCATGATGTTTCAGCCATTGTATGCTCTAGCCTTCTTCAGGCGATTGGAATTTTGAACTGAACCCTTTATTTCCTCCACTGGTGTAGATTGTTCTAGTTCCACATGCCATACCTCTTCCGGATATCTCGTTTTCAATTATTTCCCTTTTGTAAATCAACTCTCCAAGTTTTTGTTTACCAGGTATGGAACACAAAACTCTTTGGGTCAAGTCATTGGATCCAACCAACACTTTTATCCACTGGGCTAAATGTCCTTGAAGACATTAGTGTATGAATTTTTGGTTCTTACAAACTTAATGTCTCAATATTTATTTTTTTACCAGAACTCATATTGCATTTTTTTGTTGTTGTTATTACTTTTCTCTAGCACTTCATATTACTGGTTCTCATACTGTATTCATTTCTATGCTTGGATGCTTTAGAAGATTTTTGTTATCTATTAGGGTGGTGCAAAAATAATGATGTAATAATATCGTTTTTTGACGTATTTTTTAACGTCAAAAATGACATTATTACGTCATTATTTTTGCACCAACCTAATAGCATATTCCTTAATTTCTCATATTTTCCAGTGATTTTCTCTGTCTATTATTTCATACATTATTAATTCATACACTGATGTCCTCATGAACACATGGTCCAGTGGATAAAATCATTGGTTGGATCCAGTAACTTGACCCAAATTGTTGTGAGTTTAATACCTAGCTATTGCAGTGGTGAACAAAAATTTGGAGAGGATGAAATAAAGGGTTCAGTTCGAATTTCCAGTCGCCTGAAGAAGGTCAGAGTGTACAAGAAACCTCATGAATATGGCAACAAAGATGAAGACAACAGTCCAAACAAAGGAAATAAAAAAATGCAGTTTGACTGATTATATGACATCACCTTGAATAACTTGAAATTGGTTCTAGCAAACATGAGAATTAAAAAACAGTTGCATAAATGAACGTAGCAACATTCAAAAGTACTCAGGAAGAAAATACAAAATAAATATGAACTTTGCCAAATTTACTGATAATACAAAGCACCTAATTTGTAAATTTAAAAAATTAAATAAATAAATTGATAGACAATTATTGTCCATATTATTAACCAAACATGTTTGAGAGAATAAGTGCTTCCATGAAATACACCTTACATCATATATATATATATATATATATATATATATATATATATATATATATATATATATATATATATATACTTTAAATATCAGGAGGTCAATTAAAATATGTGACCATGGTTTGACCTGACAGTTTCTTCAGGCGATACTTTTAAAATATGATCGCGTGTTTTAATTGACGTCCTGATTTTTAAAGTTAAAAGCTCTCTATGTAATTTTTATTTTTACTTAGATTTTTTCTCACGTGCATTGAGCACTTTCTAATACTACTGTTTCCTGGTTTGATTCAACTCTCACCATTAACCGTTATATATATATATATATATATATATATATATATATATATATTCTGTTATATGGATATGAGTTTTTGACCCTGGGTTTTATGCTTTCGTGATCATCAGACAAACTGGGTTATTTTTTTATTTTTATTTTCTTCTTTTAAATTGGATCTGTTTATGCTTGCTTGACTATGTTTGGTGGTGGGAAGGGGGAATTTCCTTCTGTACTTGCTCAGCATTACACTCTCATACACACTGAAACACTTACATACAGGTGTACACATTTTAGTTCACACAAACGCACCCATATAAACAATCTGAGGCCAGGTGCAGATACACATCCATGCATTCAGGCATACATACATACACAATTATAATTTTATTTTGTTGTCAGGACCATGGCTATATGTGTAGCGATGTTCCTTTCAACACGGTGTGGGTAGGGGTTTTCTTGATGCTTTTCAGATCTATCGCCTGTGTTGTCAGAGAAACCTACACTCCCTCACACACATAAACACATGCATAAATGCACACATACACTTTGGTCAAGTTGGGTTCTGTTTCTGGACATATTGATGATGATGATGTTTGTATTTTCAATACTGACTGCTTATGTATTAGTCATGATTTTGATTATGCTGATAGTGATAATAACTGTAGCATTAATTATTATTAATATATTAATGATAGATATGTGCTAATGGTAAATTTTGCCTTTATGATAAGGGAAGTGAAGGTATAAAATAAGAGGTGGGGAATAACTTTCTCATTTATGATAATAGTTGTAGTGACCATGATAATGATGAATACTATTGATTATAGTAATCATAATAATAACAATAATAAAAACAATGTTAAAAAGCAGTAGTAATCGTAGGGGAGATGGTTATGAAGTGATAGCAGTATTGATAGTCGGAATAATAGTAGTAGTTATATAAAGTTGTGACAACAATATTAATAGCAAAGGTGGTAGTAGTTGTTATGAAATAATAATAATAATAATAATTTGAAGTGTTAATAGTTTTATTCTCTTTGGTGGCTGCACCAACTGTCATAGTGGTGACCAAGTGATGGTGGTGTGGGTAATAGGGGTGATGGTTTTATCAGTATATATATATATATATATATATATATATATATATATATATAGTTATTTATTTAAAAACATTTATAACATAAATATGTTATAAAATCACTACAAAAATAGCCATTTTGTTTCAACACCCTCGGTGTCTTATCAAGTGATGATGTTGAATGTAAAATAAATGGTTTTAAAAGTTTCAAATTAATTAACAATCCTTCGCAAAAAGAAAACGTTGTTACAAAAGCTAGTTGGTTATTGGAAACATTGGAAACGTTGTTACAAAAGCTTGTTGGTTATTGGAATTCATTCCATATACACCAATCATATACTTGGATATATATATATATATATATATATATATATATATATATATATATATATATATATGGTACAATGGTTAAATTGTCATCTGAATTATACAAAAATGAAAATAACACTGACATCTCATTTTAACAGATATATTTACCAAAATTGCGCAAAATTACCTTGAAATGCAAAAGAGTAAGTTTATTGAATAAAATCACCATTGGCTTCAACCACAGCTTCACAATCTCCTGCATATCTTCTGGATGTTACCTTTGATTAAGTTGGTGAATGCTGTCATAGTACTTGATTCAGCTCATCTTTGGCTTTACAAAAAGTTTTGTTGGTCTCTCACTCAACCACACCTGACACATAATAATAAAGGTGGTTGCAGTCTGCGGAGTTAGGTGGCCAGATTTAAGGGGTGATGTGGTTGCAATAATTATTTGACAGCTATGATTGGGTTGTCCTGCTTGTGTGGAATGCTGCATAATCCTCTTGCCTGACATAGGATCTTCTAGCAATCACCCTCTTGATCCAGGGCAGTACTACCTCCTCAAAACACTTGATGTAGCCCTCTGTGTTGAGTCTTAGGCCTTCACCAACAAATTCAGGAGTTCTTTAGGTATCAGAAGTATCAGAGTGATTTTTCAAGCTGCTGTACTGTTATAATCTGTCACACGTACATAATACAAGTAATAACAAACAACGGAAAGACTTCAGTGTAAAACAATAAAGTATTTAATTACCAAACACAATTAAAATACATTTTTAAAAAAATGTGAAGCATCAACAGAAAGATTATTGATTACTTATCAGTTAATACACAACTTCGTAGAGCTGCTAAGAAAAATACTAAGTCGTCTTGAAACACGTGACATTCAACTTTAATGTTTGAGTTAACACAATAGTCAACTACATAATTTTAACCATCAGTCAGTGGCATGATATTACTATTTATAGTAAATGGCAATCTACATTTTCATTGTCGAGAGATTCATGTTCAAACTCCAGCATTGGCAGTGACACTTTTCATTCATATATGACACATACCTTCATCATCACCATTAAACTCATTCAACTCCTTTCGAATCCTCTGTACTGTCCTCAGAATGACACACCGACTCTCTGAAATGTCCATATTAGAGCTTCTTGCACAAATGCCAAGCAGTACAGCATGCTGTTTCCAAATTTGGGGCTAAGTGAATTGCATCATGGTGTGCTTTCTCTCACAGATGGTGCCCAACTGATCCTACTATACAGTGCAGTTGCGAAAATCAAAAACAAACAATGCACATGTATGAAATGAAAAATATAAAATAGTGACAATTTACCCCGAGCAACCTGTATCTATTATTGAAAGCAAATGAAGCAGGGAAATAAATAGTAAGTAACTTACTTGATTCATCTACAGGAATGAATGGTAGAACATGAAAAAAGAATAGTAAAACAGGAAGAATTACTTACAGCAACAACAGACTGGAAGTTGGGGAGGGCCATGATAGAAAATGAAATCAGTGGACTGTGTTTGAATTGACTGAGATGGCACTCAAGTTATGAATCCAATTCTGTTTATATATATATTTTTACAGTGTGTGGCAATTGTAACAAACTTTAATTTTTATTGAACAAAAATAAATGACAGCAGTTAAAATAAATTAAAATATAGTAAATAAATACAAAATATAGTGATTTGATATTGGAAAATAGTGAAAGTTATAGTAAAAAAAAAACAAATCATGTACATCTGAAGAAAACAGTGAATTTAAATTATAATTTATAATAATGTTATTTAGGTGTTAGGGAAAATAGAAAATTAAATAAAATTTTCTATTATGATCCAGCATCTATTTTAATATTATTTTTTTTTAAAGTATTATATTAGAGAAGACGATAGATTATCAAATCCTATTTTTGATTAATCAAATTGAAGTGTGATATCAGAGCTGATTCAATAATTCTTCCAGATGATTTATGATAAATAAATTTAGCCATTCTGGCATTTTTAAAATCAAAAGGATGGTTTATGGAAGAATAAAGAATTTAACATATCCTGACTTTTTATATAGGGTAAGATGATTGAATAGACAAAAAACAAACATTGCTCACTCTCTGAAAATGAATGATATGCACTCACTTTCATAAACAGGTTGTTTATTACTGTGTTAGGTCCTAATTCTGGTTGAATTATAGGCTTCAAAATGTCTATGTGATCTTTAGCTTTCTTTTAGAAATGACTTATTAGTGTAGATTAAAAGTTTACACTTGTATTGATACAGGTGCAAACACATTTGATCTAATTCTATCTACAAGGAGGTACTGAAAAGTTGTCTGTCAGACAAAAACAATTCTGATATTTGCTCATATTTTAAGAAGTGAAGCCAGCCTAGGACCTTTAAGCACCCACTTCTATCTATCTATCTATCTATCTATCTATCTATCTATCTATCTATCTATCTATCTATCTATCTCAGAATGTGCTCAGAATAAACAAAGAAGTGCCCAAAAGCACTTAAGACAATAGAAAATACACTCCCTTATCCCTTATTCCTTACAAATAGAAAACTTTAAGAATACAAGAAAAACTCAAAAAGAAATTCCTTAAGAAATTTTCCTTACCTGTTATATTCAATGAAACATATCTGAAAGAAAGGTTGCTTCCCAAATACATACATACATACATACGTGTCAATATCTGCTAACTCACTCATGTCTTCTCTCTCCTCGCTCACTTTCTCACTTCATTAATTTACATATGTTTAATACAGCCCGTCAAAAATGTGTAAATTTTCTTTTCATTTTTTGTTTGGAAGTAAAGTCTGATGATCCGCAGTCCTTTAAAAGGGCTGTGGCGAAATAATTTATTACATGGAACCTTAAAGTGGTCAGTTTTTATTTAAATTATTTGCTCTGGATTTACATTGAGCTCTCTGGATTTTATCCTCCTTAGGTTTACCGATACGGATTACCTAGTTTTTCATAAACTAAATATATATATATATATAATTTTCGAATAGTGTTTCTGTAAAGGAAATGAATGAAAAGAGACAACAGGAAAACTTTTCTTAGCTGATGCATTTTGTCCTCATTGCCTTAATAAAGCCCCTCAGAGGATGAAATACATTGGCTAAGAATAATTTTTCCTCTTGTCTCTTTATATTCATATATACAGGGTGTGTAAGGTATTTGAGGACACATTGAAGACTATAACAAAAACAACGACATCTTATAAACAACAAAATTTTTTGATGCAAAACTATGGTTAGATTACATGTTTATTCAATGTAATCACCTCTTCTCCAATGATGGCACCAATGCAGGACTGAAAACATTGACAGGCATACATCACATCGTCTGTGATACTGAACATTAATCAGTTAATGGTCACTTTCTGGGAATCAGTTGTATTGAAGAAATGTTGATTAGTCACCCATTCATCAATGTCCCACATGTCTAGAGGATTGAGGCCTGGCATGTTAGGTGGCCACGTGATGTGGTTGTGCAGATTGGCCGCCTTCCAATCTTGGGTCACCACAGCTTTGTGAGCAGGTGCAGGGTCCTGCTGAAGCACATATGACTGTCCATTGCATACAAGGTGCATCCATAATTTCACAGAGGTGGTAGCACATGTTAGGGTCCCAGCTATAGGCAAATTTTGAATCCTCAAACAAAACACTCTGAAAGTATAAAAATACCAGCAATATATTTTCATATAAAAAAATTATCAACAATACATTTTGTCTGTAGTTGAAGGCATACAATTGTGTTCAAAATATATTTAGACTTATATTTCCTGGCTTTAAATAACCTGCCAAGGGTTGATAACACATAGAAAACTCAATCAAATCCAATATTTAAGATTTATTTTAATTTCGTTATTAGACTTTGTATATTAATACAAGAAGACAGAATTCCTGGTCATCAGTGAAAGGATGAGCCCAAAATGCAATTTGCAGGGACACTAAAATCAAACATGTGTAGAAGTTTAAGTATCTGGGAAGTGTTCTGATCAAGGATGGTAGGTGCGACGCTGATATCTGAAGATAGATTGGGATGGCCAAGGGTGCATTCTAGAAGCTGAGTAGAGTATTACGAAACAGGAAAATTTCAATGGTGACAAAGAAAAGAGTACTGAGCTGCTCCTATATGGTAGCAAATGTTGGACAGTATCCTCAAGGTTGAAGAAGAGATTCGAGGCAGTGTAGATGTGGTTCTACAGAAGGATACTGAGGATATCATGGACTGAGTATGTGAGCAAAGATGACGTCTTGGAGAGAATGCAAACAAGGAGGAAACTTATGCTTAACATAAGGAAGAGGTAGATGAAATTTCTGGGACACGTGATGAGAAATGAGGGCCTGGAAAATCTGATACTCACAGGACGAATAGAGGGAAAAGAGGGGAAAGCAGCGCATGACATATGTGGCGGACTGAAGCAGGTGGATGGCAGAGCGTAGTCTGGAAGAGTTGGCAGAAACACAAAACCTGTTGAGAGCCACAAGGGATAGGGGGAAGTGGAGGGCCATGATCACCTATGTCTTGAAAGCACATGGTACATAAAAAGAAGAAGGAAAGAATATTACTATAAAGTCCTGTCTTAACATAATATATACTATTTTTATGTTGGTAAAATAAAAAAAAACCTGTAATTTAAAAATCTATATGACAATTATTGTATTAAGAATCTTTATGGATGTGCATGGTGGTGTAATGGATATTAGCTCAGAGTGAGAAGTCGGAGAGCTGAGTTCAAATTTCTGTTCAGTTCATTAGATTCACTTGCCCACAAATACCTTTGGGAAAGGTATGAACCGATCTCTTCTCCCCTCCACTATGGGTTGAATAACAGGACTGACTAGGTTCTTTAGCCTTGGTTGGCAACCAGTCTACTGCAGAAAGAAATGGCAACCTAATGTAGGAAAAAAAAATCTGCCTTGTCAGTCATGTATCGAAAGATACATAATCGCTCAGGCGTGTATCACATATGGCACTTAATTGACTAATTCAGTCAGAAGCAAACAATATTTTTTTTCTTAGAAAAAATAAACCATTAATCATAATTTTGTTCCTTATTCTTGCTTATTTTTTCAATCAGGCTACATGGATTTCAATCTCTTTTCATCCTGACTTCTCTAAGACGCTATTCCTTAAACAATTTTCTCATAGTTCTTAAAGTCATCTGCTTAAAATTCCAATCTTCTCCATTTTCTCTCTCTCTCTCTCTCTCTCTCTCTCATCTTACGTTGGCTGTTTTCACTCGTAAATGTCAGGAGAATATTTCCTGTCTTTGAGTGTTTGTGCTGTTTTAAGGACTTTTCTCTTTACTTGCTTAAAAAATTAAAATAAAAGAATTAAAAAAAAAAAAGAAATAAGTACTTTAATTTGCAAATTGAAGCAGGTTTGGCACACCATTTTTTTTTTAAACTTTTTTGTTGATGCCTCTGGATAAAGCCATCTTGATTTTACAAATACGAAAGAAGTCAGAGGTTTAGTTTAAATAATTTGAGGAAGGTGATTGGAAACTCGTTGTTATGAAATTGCAAAGAATGCATAAACATGAAGATGCCTGTTAGTAAGGAACAACAACAACAACAACAACAACAACAACAACAACAATAACAATAATGACAGCAAATCCTATGTTAAGTCCATCTTTGTTACGTTTATGGCAAGGATTGATAAATAATTTGAAAGACACACAAAATCATGCACATATGTAGATGTATGTGTGTTCAGTAATGTGTAAGCAATTTATGTGTGTATGTTTGTGTGTGTGTGTTCCTCCATTCATGTACGTGCTTTTTGTGCATATCAGTACTTGTATGGTGCAAGTATGTGTAAGTAGGTATGAATTTGTGAGCATATATATATATATATATATATATATATATATTATAATAAAAAGAAAGAACAGTAAGATAAATAATTCAGTGTTCTTATTGATATTTTTATTTTTACAAAACAGTGCTCAATGTAAATTTACAGAGCATAAATCTTATAAATTAACTGATTTAAAATATGGTTCCATCGGTACACAGGAATTACCATGTTTCAAAAACTGAAGCTAAAAACTTCAAATTTAATTATATAATTAAATTAAAAGCATCAGTTCTGTTTCATCTTCAAGCAAATTTTAGAATAACTTATTTTTAAATTTACTGAGTTTTAAATACACATACAATTCATAATTTTTTGTTTCCAAGGATACAGAGAAATCCAATCATTTAGACGGGCAGTAGTGGGTTCATTTTTATTAACTATTGTTGTATCAATTATGAGTTACATTCGAAAAAGAGGTTAAGTTTTTGGAGGATAGGGGTGCATTTTTCTATGAATTTTGACATCCATTCAACGCATGTCGTCAGTTTTTTTTTTTAACAAAGTTTTTCGGCAATTTTTTTGTTAAATTCGTACTTGTATACTTAAAGATTCTTTCTAAAAGGGGGGGGGTTGGGTTAGAATCCGTTATATTGAGCTACAATTTTAAAATATTAATTTTACTCTTAATTGCAAATAGAGTGTATTTCTTTTTAAATCAAGTACATGTAATAGAATTACTTAAATTATTTAAAAATTATTATTACATATCAAATATAAGTATGTATATTACCACCTGGTTTCAAGATGGCTCTATATAAGCGTGCCTGCTGTTGTCATAAGGAGTGTTCCACATGTTTCTGGATTTGTTGTTTCTGTAAGGGTTGTATGTGGATTTTATGTGGAGATTTTCAGAGAATTTTGATTATGTTCCTTGAGGTGGGTAGTGGTTGTTAGGTTTGGTATTGTGAATGTGCATGTATTATGATGTGATGGTATGTCGTAAAGTTTTTTTTTGTGTGCTGTTAAGTATATTTTTGTTATTGTATTTGCTGTGCGGAAATGTTTGTGTTATAGTATGTATTAGGGTTCTTACCTCTGTTGCGTAGTTTTCTCTGTATTTGCTGATGTTGCATGTAGTTTTTTTGTGTTGAGTATTGTGTTTTGTTTTGAATTTGGATCTTGTTTTTTTAGTTCTTTCTCATTATCCAATTTTTCCTTTCTGAGTAATGTTTTCAGCCAGGTTATCTCTATCTATTCCCACATTTTTCCTCCACTTCTTTGCATTTTGACTCCCATAATTTTGATAGGAATTGGTAAGTTTATATCAGACAGAGTTCCTTGATTTCTATCAATAATTTATTATCAATTTTGGGGTATTTTTTTTTTGAAGTGTATTGTTTGGTATTCTTGTATTTCAATTTGGGCCTGCAAATTGCTAGGCTTAGTGCATTTTTATTTGTTTTTGTTTTTCTGTGTCTTGTGCATTGATTTTTTCAGGGAATTTCCTTGGAATAAATGTTTCCTCCATTTCTATGAAACTTTTGTATATTGTTGTGATTTCTTTATTATTGATGGCATTGAAATATGCTAGTTTTCTTTGATTGAGTAGGTTGTCCCACAGATTCTGTCTCTTTGTTTTGTATGCTACCTCTTGAATTTGTAATTTTTTGATAATTTCTAGGTATATATATATATATATATATATATATATATATATATATATATATATATTTGTGTGTGTGTTTTTGTTTCTTTGAGTTTATTAGTATATTCTTGTGAGTGTATTAAAATATGTTTGTGTGTATTGTGCATGTCTGTGTATGTTAGTGAATTTTTATATGCATATGCTTGTATATTATATATGTCTGTGTGGTTGTATATGTTTGTGTGTGTGTCTTTTTATATATTTGTGTATGTGTGTTAGTATATATTTGTCTTTGCATATGTATGTGTTCATGTTTGCCTATGTGTGAAATTTTATCTATGAGCTTTAGTGTGAGTGTGTTTGTGCTCATCTGTACAAAATTGAGTATATCTCTATGTGTATTTGTGTGTGTATGTGTGCCTGCAAGTCACACTACAGGTTGATCCCAACCCTTGTGAAAAAAATTAGGTATAGGCAATTATTTTAAAGCCATAGATGGCTGTGCAAGAACAAAGCCACAAGTCATTGTGACCCAGGACTTGAGTTTATTGGCCTTGTTCAAACTGTGAATGATATTAGATTATGCACTTTATCCTAGAAAATGTAACTAAGCTCCACTCAGTATAGTTGCAGCATAAACCACAGGTAGGCTGTCTGAGTGTTGAAGAAACATGAATGTATCCGAGCAAATGATAGCAGAGTGGCCCTTCAGGATATAAGTGATCAGGGCTCTCCCCAGATGAATTTTGTTTTATTAATTCTGAATTACCATGATTCTTAGGAATAATAGTAGAGTGGTCCCTTCAGGATATAGGTTGTCATGGCTCGCCCCAGATCAATTTTGCTTTATTACGATAGTAGAGTGGTCTCATCGGGATATAAGGGATTACAGCTCTCACCGGATACTTTTTTTTATTATTTCTGAATTACAATGATTTCTTAGGAATGATAGTAGAATGGTACCTTCAGGATATATTTGATCATGGCTCTCCCCAGATCCTTTTACTTTATTATTTCTGAATTACCATGACTTCTTGGGAATGATAGTCCCATCAGGATATAGGTTGTCATGGCTCTGCTCGGATCAATTTTTCTTTATTATTTCTGAATTAACATTACTACTTGGAAATAAGAGTAGCGTGGTCCATTCAGGATACAGCTGATCATGGCTCTCCCCAGATCCTTTTACTTTATTATTTCTGATTTACCATGACGTCTTGGGAATGATAGTATAGTGGTCCCTTCAGGATATTGTGGTCATGGCTCTCCTGAAGTCCTTTTACTCTATTATTTCTGAATTACCATGACTACTTAGGAATGATAGAAGCGTGGTCCCTTCAAAAAGTAATTGATCATGGCTCTCCCCAGATCCATTTACCTTCTTATTTCTGAATTAACATGTTTACTTGGGAATGATAGTAGTGTGGTCCCTTCATGATATAGGTGATCATGGCTCTCGCCAGATCCTTTTACTTTATTATTTATGAATTACTATGACTTTTGGGAATGATAGTATAGTAGTCTCTTCAGGATATAGTTGATCATTGCTCCCCCCAGATCCTTTTAATTTTTTATTTCTGAATTACCATGACTACTGGGGAATGATAGTAGTGTGGTCCCTTCATGATATATGTGATCATGTCTCTCCCCAGATCTATTTGATTTATTATTTCTGAATTACCATGACTTCTTGGGAATGATAGTATCATGGCCCCTTCAGTATATAGGTTGTCATGGCTCTCCACAGATCCTTTTACTTTATTATTTCTGAATTACCATGAATACTTGGGAATGATAATATAGCGGTTCGTTCTTGATATATGTGATGATGGCTCTCCCCAGATACATTTGCTTTATTATTTCTGAATAACCATGACTTCTTGGGAATGATAGTATAGTAGTCCCTCCAGGATATAGGTTGTCATGGCTCTCCCCAGAAACTTTTACTTTATTATTTCTGTATTAACATGACTATATGGGAATGATAGTATAGCGGTCACCTTATGATATATGTGATCATGTCTCTCCCCAGATCCATTTAATTTATTATTTCTGAATTACCATGACTGCTTAAGAATGATAGTAGAGTGGTCTCTTCAGGATATAGTTGATCATGGCTCTTCCCAGATACTTTTACTTTATTATTTCTGAATTACCATGACTTCTTGGGAATGATAGTATAGTAGCCCCTTCAGTATATAGGTTGTCATGGCTCTCCTCAGATCAATTTTGTGCTATTATTTCTCTATTAACATGACTTCTTGGGTATGATAGTGAAGTGTTCCCTTCAAGATATAGGTGATCATGGCTCTCCTCAGATCCATTTACTTCATTATTTCTGAATTACCATGACTTCTTGAAAATGATAGTATAGTAGTCTCTTCAGGATATAGGTTTTCATGGCTCTTTGCAGATGAAATTTGCTTTATTGTTTCTGAATTACCATGACTTCTTTGCAATGATAGTATAGTGGTCCCTTCATGATATAGGTGATTATGGCTCTCCCCAGATCCTTCACTTTATTATTTCTGAATTACCATGACTTCTTTGCAATGATAGTATAGTGGTCCCTTCATGATATAGGTGATCATGGCTCTCCTCGGATCCTTTACTTTATTATTTCTGAATGACCATGACTTCTTGGCAATGATAGTATATTGTAGACCCTTCAAGATATAGGTGATCATGGCTCTCTTCAGATCCTTTTTTGTTATGTCTGAATGACCATGACTTCTCGGATTGATAGTAGAGTGGTGTCTTCATGGATCTGCCCAATCCTTTTACTTTATTAATTCTGAATGACCATGACTTCTTAGGAGTGAGTGTAGAGTGGTCCCTTCAGCATATAGGTGATCATGGCTCTCCCCAGATCAATGTTACTTCATTATTTCTGAATTACCATGACTTCTTAGGAATTATAGTAGAGGGGGCCCTTCAGGATAAAGGTGATTATGGCTCTCCCCAGATCCTTTTTTTATTATTTGTGAATTACCATGACTTCTTAAGAATGATAGTAGAGTGGCCTTTTCAGGATTAAGGTTATTATGGCTCTCCCCAGATCTTTTTTTTTTATTTTTGAATTACCATGACTTCTTAGGAATGATAGTAGAGTTGTCCCTTCAGGATATTGGTGATTATGGCTCTTCCCAGATCCTTTTTTTATTATTTGTGAATTACCATGACTTCTTAGGAATGATAGTAGAGTGGTCCCTTCAGGATATAGGTGATTATGGCTCTCCCCAGATCCTTTTTTTATTATTTGTGAATTACCAGGACTTCTTAGGAATGATAGTAGAGTGGCCTTTTCAGGATTAAGGTTATTATGGCTCTCCCCAGATCTTTTTTTTTATTTTTGAATTACCATGACTTCTTAGGAATGATAGTAGAGTGGTCCCTTCAGGATATAGGTTATTATGTCTCTCCCCAGATCCTTTTTTTATTATTTGTGAATTGCCATGACTTCTTAGGAATGATAGTAGAGTGGTCCCTTCAGGATATAGGTGATCATGGCTCTCCTCAGTTCAATTTTTCTTTTATTACTTCTGTATTACCATGACTTCTTATGAATGATAGTAGAGTGGTTCCTTTCAGGATATAGGTGATCATGGCTCTCCCGAGATCCTTTTTTTATTATTTGTGAATTACCATGACTTCTTAGGAATGATAGTAGAGTGGCCCCTTCAGAATATATGTGATTATGGCTCTCCCCAGATCCTTTTTTTATTATTTGTGAATTACCATGACTTCTTAGGAATGATAGTAGAGTTGCCCCTTCAGAATATAGGTGATTATGGCTCTCCCCAGATCCTTTTTTTATTATTTGTGAATTACCATGACTTCTTAGGAATGATAGTAGAGTGGTCCCTTCAGGATATTGGTGATTATGGCTCTTCACAGATCCTTTTTTTATTATTTGTGAATTACCATGACTTCTTAGGAATGATAGTAGAGTGGTTCCTTTCAGGATATAGGTGATCATGGCTCTCCCCAGTTCAATTTTTCTTTTATTACTTCTGTATTACCATGACTTCTTTGGAATGATAGTAGAGTGGTTTCTTCAGGATATCGGCTCTACCTAGATCCCATTTCTTTATTATCTGTGAATAACCATACGTTCTTGTGTAAGATAGTAGAGTAGTTTCCTTTTACCTTTTCCCTGGTTTTGAATTCAGTTTTCTGTCTCTTAGACTGGTTGCCAAACAAGTCTTTTGAGCCTTATCTGCCCTCCTCTATAATTTTAGCTCCAAAGATGAGAGATTGTTTTATTTTTTTGCTCATTTTCTTTGCTTTGGTGGGAAATAATCAGCAAATATTTTCATTGAGTTTTACTTTTGAACATGAGTAATTGTAACGCTTCACTGGTATAACCCTTTGCACTATATTGTGCAACACCAAAATACTCAGGAATATTTGCAAATATATTGAAACATTCATTTTTTGGCAACAATCGTATTTTTGCTTAATATTTAATATTAACCTTCTTGACTATTTTCTCTTTATTTTATAAAGCAACTTTAATATTGACAAATTATTACTGTTTTTTTCTATACCATGTAAAAAATTTCATCTCTGTAGAAAATTACATATTTTTATATGGGGAAATGATATATACATTTTTATATATCAATAATAATTTTAGAAGAAAAAACTATCACAAAGTGGAAAAAGTTTTTTGTCTGATGCATTTTTAGGACTTCATCTGACTAAAGTGATGTGTGCATGATGTGATTACACAGATGTACAAAAGAAAAGGATCTTGAAAATTTCAAATTTAAATTAAATTTTAAGAAAAAAATTAGACTATATACCCAAAACTTATTTTAAAAAAAAGTTTTAATTTAATTCTCAGTGTACCCTTTCATTCATGTGCATGTGTAGCTACATCATGCAATTATCACCTTAATCTTATGAAATCCTAAAAACGCGTTGTACAGAATCTCTTTCCACTTCTTCATTGTTATTTTCCTAAATGTTCTTGATATATAAAAATTTATGAAGTCCTATGAAGTTCTAAAGGACAAAACACATCACATGAAACTTCCATTTTGTCATTTCTGTATATATATACATATATTTTACATGCCTAATTAGGATGTGTGCATGGTGGAGCAGTTATTAGCGCACTAAAAGTGGTACTGACATGTGGAGTTCAAATTCTAGCCAAAACCATTATTTTAGGTTTCACATAAATATGCGGTTTGGAATGAGAATTTGGATAGCAGAAATAAAATTTCAGTTATTCTGGTTATATTCATTTATGCCTAAATACCCTCAGAAAAGGTATGAATCCTCTACCCCAGCTATGGGTTAAATAGTAGGTTTTATTTCTGGAAAAAATCATTTTTCTCAAAAATTTTTAATGCAATATTTACTCAAAAAAAAATTATTCTTACAATCCAAAAGGTTAAACTGTAAAAAAACACTCAATTGATAATCACATTAATACACTGAAGAAAGGCATGAATCCATGTTCTCCCTCCAGCTATGGGTTAAATGGCAGAACAGAATAGTTATGTGTGAGGTAAGCAAGTCTTCTTAATAAAAACCTGTTTGCTATGGAAACCACATCTCCTTACTGTGGTGAGGCTGTGGCAATAGCATATTGAGGCTGTGGTTCTAAACCCCAATACAAGAATTTGTAAGGTTAATATGCATGCATATATGAATGTATATTTTTTGTATTGATAAACAGGGAATAGCATATGATTTTCTAATATTTAGCAAAATATAATAAAAATTATAAGTTTGCCTTCCATCATGGCATTAATAACAAATCAAGGAGGAGCGCTCTGTAGCATGAATGGCCATGGTTAAATGGAAATAAATGGCAGATCTGCCCAACAACCAGAATTGACAAAGTTTGCAATAAATGACAACAAAGAAAAGAAAAGAAAAGGGCAAAAAATATTATAAAGCAAGTAAACAATATATGCAATGCAAATTAGCAGTAATATAGCAAAAAGTTTGCAAAATATGTACTGGGGTTGACAACCAAAAGCAAGTTTGGACATGCACACTTAGCATTCTGATTTCAAGACAAGACAGACCAGGACTAAGTCAGATGAAACCAAGAACTAACCTGTTTTATTGGCTAGAAAGAAATCCCAGCATGTATTTGTGTTCTTCTGCCTATAAATTGGGAATGGAAAATTGTTTTGCAGTCATTCCTAGTGAAGATTAGGGCCAACAAACTCTCTAGCTATTGGTGGCAACCACTCTAGGAGGAGGAAAATTTTTAATTTAGAATTCAAGACCAGTTGGGCATAGGGTTAGCAACTCCATCCCATAAAAATTAGTCTGACTGAAGACACCTCTTATCCCCACGATGGTCTACTTATAATCACAAGACACTAATCTATTGCTTGAATGATAAACATTCTAGACATATGGGCACATCAGAATGGAGCATTAACACACCCGGATTCCTCGCTTCAATTCAATCCAAATACACTAATATTATGTAAAGTTGCTAGTGACCCAATTTTATGTGGGACAACAAAGAAGGGTCTCATTTGACAGAATGACACACTCAGCTTTTCTCAAATTGAAGTCCTACATGACAGACAAGGACTTGGTTACCATTTCTTTTGTTGGCAAGTCTCAGTTACCATTTCTGCCATTCAACTCTGCTTCTGGTTCACTATGTCTGCTACGCATATATAATTCAGTATATTTTGTCAGCAATTGTTCTTGTACATGTGTAGCAGAGATGCAGACGGAGCAGACAATTGCTACTGAAAACATTACCCACCCCCGTTGGTCAAAGAGACAATGTTTAGTATTCTGTCATTGCAGAAAGAAAGCACATATCTGCCATGCCAGTGCAAACCCCAGAATGTCTGGTTATGAAGAAAGAAAGTGTTTACCAGCTTCCCCATGAGATAGTCAGAATGGTGAGCTGAGCAGTATTAGCTATGCAAGTGATTTCTTTGTTAGCCAACCACAAAAGATTTACGTACCATAAAAGCAGGCACATTTTCTGGGAAAGGGTAGTGTCTGGTAGTCTGCTGTGCAGCTTGCTGTTATCATCTCTAAGTGAAGTTTCTGTCTTTGGGAATCTGTGAACAAAATTCAAATTCCATTCTACTCTGTTGCACCTACTTTCACGCAAATACTCTTGTCCTTTCCTCAATCCACCCTATTCTCAGTTTTCACTTTCATTTTCACTCCTTGTAATCCCCTGTACGCTAGCAGCATTCCTGCCTTGCTTGGGGTGAAATTATTAAAAAATTATAAAAAAAAAACAATGCATGGTCGGTTAAATCTTCTAAACTATTATTACATGGCATCCACTTTGCTTTAAAACTTATATTTATAGAAACGGATAGTTCTTGCTTTCTGTGATACACAATCTGTATATTTTCAAGAAATTACATTTTGTTTTTATTTCAGAAATTGCATTGTTATGTGTGCAAGAAAAGAAATGAGATAAAGAAAAGCAAATTGAATGACAATGGTTTCCGCTTTGCCTGTTCTACAGCTGATGTGCTTACCGCATAACTGTAATTGTTTAACAAGCTCTTCATAATAACGGAGAAGCTTGTGCCGTGGCTCTAGATATCTCCAAAGCATTTGATAGGGTTTGGCATGCCATTCTTCACAAACTTCAGGGTTATGGAATTTCAGGTTGATTGCTTGAATTAATACAATCATTCCTGTCAAACCGTGTATTGAAGGTTGTTCTCAACGGATTCTTCTCCAGCTCCTATCCCACAAATGCAGGTGTTTCCCAAGGCTCCATCCTAAGCCCTACTCTGATCCTTATTTTCATCTTCCTGACATCATAGGTTCCCAAGTAGGTATCTATGTGGACGACACTACTATTTACTCCTACCTCAAAAACAAATCTAGTGTCGCTGACAAAACTAACCTGGTCATTTGTCTCGAAAAGGACCTCCAATACGTTGTGAACTGGGGCAGGAATTGGCTGGTTAATTTTAATGCCTCAAAAACGAAGCTGCTCTCTATTACTCACCACAGAGAACCATCCATGCCCCCCATTAGAATGTCTGACACTCAACTCCATGAAAGCACCTCTTTGCGACTGCCGGGTCTCACATTTACTGCTGACCTAAGATGGAACAAATACATTGAGTCAATAGCTTTGTCTGCCACAAGGAAAGTTGGCTTCCTGTGTCATTCCAGGAAATTTTTCTCACCAGAGTTGATCCTTCATATCTACAAATCAACTATTCACTCTTGCATGGAGTATTGCTGGTATATATGGTCTGGAGTCCTTTCTGTTTTTCTCAGGGTTCTTGATAAAATCCAGAGTTGGATATGCAGTGTAATTGGCCCTGATCTGGCATCTCATCTGTAGTCACTCTCTCACAGACATGCTGTCGCCTCCCTCTGTCTTTTTTACAAATACTTTCATGGTAACTGCTCCGATGAGCTACTTTTGCTGGTTCCCAGACTTCATGAATTTAAGCGTTCTACTAGGCTGGCATCTTGCTCTCACCCTTTCACTATCGAAACTGTTAAATGTAGCTGTCTCTTTTACTTCAATAGCTTCATGTCTCATACTTCTCGCCTGTGGAACTTCCTCCCCTTTTCCTGTTTCCCTGATAGCTATAATCTCCAACTATTCAAATGCCTTGATCTATCTCCTATACTTCTCTTCATCCTTTCCTCTATCACTCCTATTTGCTCTCACTCCAACTCTCTGTAACCCCTTGTGTGCTAGTGGCTTCCTACTTTGCTTAGGGTGAAATGCTTAAAAAAAAAAACAAAAAAAAAACTAGGTTTTGTTATGTGTTTAACAGATGAGAAGGAGAAAAGCCCTATTGGAGTCTAGATAGGATGTTTGACCTGTGGGTAAGAGACTTTAACTCATACAGTTCAAAAGATAACAAATATTCATGCTTGTTGCTAGCTACTGCTTTTATTTCCTCTTCTCTTGTCCATAAGTGTTGCCTTGTAGAACTCTTTACCCTAATGGAAGTTAATTATGTAAACATTGTTTATGGAGTTAAAGAGAGATAACTATACAAACAGTGATTGCTTAATAGAATATATGTGCACATATGCAACAGGTTTTATAGTAAACAAAAAAGGCTTTATTTTAATTGTATTGTTTTGCCTAGTGGTTAAAAAGACAAAAAAATACATAAGAGGCTTACAAGCAAGAAGTTAGAAACACTTCAAAAACATCAGTCAGGTCAGCAAAGGGTAGTAAATTAACTGCAGATTTCAGCAACAACTGAATTAGCCAGGGGACTAGATTAATTTTGGCGCCAACAAATGAATATGACTACCTGGATGAAAGACCTCCACTTGTAAGGTTATCTGACCACATCAAATGACCCAGAACTTGAAGGAGTTTCATTCATAAAAAATAGATTATCTTAACAGCATTTGTCATTTTGGTATGAATAAAAGTGAACAGATTTTGATAACAAATTTTAGTATAAAAATCTGTGTTATACACAAGAATATGGTAGTTTGGCATTTCTCTGTTCTGGAATCATATCAGCATATGTTTTATTTGCATTATAAAGAGAGTTTTCCTTAAAAACATGAAAATACAAAAAAAGTAATTTTTGATTTGAAATGAAGAAAATATAAAAGTTTATGAAAGGTTCAGTATGTTATTTTATTGTTTGAAAAATATTTAGGTTCCAACAAAAAATTATTGATTTGATCTGGAAAAAAAAAAAGTAAGTGATTTATGTTTGTTTTCTATTTATTTGTAAACAAAAGACACATTTTGATTCTTACTGAATATTTATGTCATTGTAAAAGAATAAACACCAATTTCTAAAAGAATCAAAAGAATGTTGTGTTGAAATTTATAAAATCTACAATATTTCAAAATTAAAACTTGCTTTTTATATTTTACCATTTGTCATAAAGAGAGTCTGGAATTTTACTGCCTTTGAATTTTGATATGATGAGCACATTTCTTTTATTGAATTTAGAATTTTATAACATAAAATAACTTGCTCTCCTTAAACTGTTCTAAGTCATGTCTGATATTAAAAAATGTAGGGTCACAGAAAAATCTGTATTTTTATCATATGTCATTGTTTATTGTTGCTGAACAAAACAGTTATCACTTCAAACAAAAGTATGATACCATCTTCAAAAATGGGGACTCATTTTGAAAGCAACAAAGCAGCATCCAAAAGATACTTTCTATTTTTAGATTATTAAAAGGAAAACTGGAGAAATACACCAATATTTGGTATTTAAGAATCTGTTATGTTGTCTTGGCTTCAGTCACTTTCTCACCACCAGTAATTATTATTATGAACTTTCCTTAATTTTGTCATTTTTATTCCCCCCACCCCCAGCTATATTGTACATATGGGAACTAGTTAGGACTTCATAGAGACTCTGAGGCATTATGGTGGCTGTAGTAAAAATGGTTAGAATGTGTTGTCGTGGTGTAAGGAATAGTGTGCTATGTTTCGGTCAGTAATCATGGCTAGCTAAGTTTAAGATAAGACAAATTGAAGATCAGCAATCATGCATCACCTTTTTTGGTCTTTTAACACATTTTTGTATTTTTCAAATTAAATATTACATTCCTCTCTAGACTTTATTAATTTAAGTGCAGTACTAGATTGGCAGCAATGTCAAACCATTTTACTGTTAAAATGGTTAGATGTAATCATAAGTTCTATCCTAACAGTTTCTTGTCTTGCACTTCTTGCCCTTCCAGCTACTTCCTTCCCAATGAACTTTGTCCTTCAAAAATTTAAATGCGATGTCAGTCATTATCATCTGTTTTCTTAATTCTTGTTGTTTTATTGTTCTATCTCCTTAATAGTGTTTTTCTCGTATTCTCTAACAATTAGTACTCCCTTGCATCATAGTGATTCTGTTGCCTTACCTGGGGTGAAATGATTAAAAACAAACACTTTTATGTCATTAACCATCTGAAAATCATAAGAGACTCTTAACTTATCAAACAATTTTCTATAAATACATTCAAGGTAACTGTTCTGATGAACTTTCCTCAGTGTCATTATTTTTATTCCCCCTACGCTGACAAAATGTGCATATAGGAACTAGTTAGGACTTCATAGAGACTGAGAGGTATTATGGTGACTGTAATAAGAATGGTAAGTAAGAATGTGTTATTTTGGTGTAAGAAATATTGTTGTATATTTAAGTCAGTAATTGTGACTAGCTAAGTTTAAGATAAGACATTTATATAAGATATATATATATATATATATATATATATATATATATATATATATATATATATATATATGGTCTAGTCACCTGACAATCACATGAGTGTGCAAATTGATGAGGAGTCTGAACTTTCTCTTTCTGGGTTGTGTTGCTGGGTAGCATATTTGCTCTGTCTTTCTTATTTAGATATGGAGCACTGCCTTTTACTATTTAGGTAGGCTAAAAAAACTAAACTTGATACATTCCACTATTGCCAATTGAACTGTCAGTCACAATGAACAGATGTCCCCTCAGAGAGGCTCCATTCCTTGAATAACTATTGAACCATAAACTCACACCTGACATCAAATGGAACTCATACATATGATCTATTGCTAAAGGTGCAGGAAAAATGGTCAGTTACCAACCACTCTAGTGAGTACCTCTACCTTTACAAGAGCCAGAGCAAACTGTGACTGAAGAGCTGTTGTAATATGTCGGCAGAAACTGACCAGGCCATACTTTCCAGTTTCAATAGAGTTAAAAAGAGTCTCCAAGTCCTTGTGGGTGCCAAATTATTTCAACATCTCTCTCTCCCAGGTGGGATGTGGCAGGCCTTTCACTGCTATCTCACTAATTCCATGGAAAGTAATCAGGCAAACTATATTCCTTTGTTCTGTTAGTCCTAACCTGCACAGCTCATACCCACCATGCCAGTTACATTGTAGCAAACCACCCACATTTCATCCATATTCTATTAGTGAGAAAAAAGCTCCACTTCAGGAGCTTCTTCCTACAAACCACTACTCTGTGAAACCTACACCCAAGAGGATGTTTCCCCAATCTCTACAATCTTAACTTGTTCAAATCCAGGGTTAAATGTTATCTTTCCCTTTTATCCATATAAACTACCTCTTAAAATAACCCTCTACCTCAAGTGGCTCTTGGGTCTTGTACAGGATAAACCTCTTGGTTTATGTTTCCTTTTCCATTTTGCTTTTTCGGGTTTTATTATTTTCTTTAGTCAGTTGCAGGGATTTTTGCCCAATATATATTAGGAAGAAATTTTCCAATGGCAAGCAGAAGGAACATGTCCTGAAAATTTTCTAAGTTTCCTTGAAAATGTGCAAATTATTTGCCCTGTTATGGTAGTAACAGTCTCTAAATTCCTTCCTTGCTTCATATATATATATATATATATATATATATATGTGTGTGTGTGTGTGTGTGTGTGTGTGTATGTATGGAAGATATGATCTAGAAATCCATATATCAATTAATCATTATTATTTGTTTGATACAAATCAATGGTAAGTAATCAAATCATTATCAATTAAGATAAACATTTAGATATCCTAGACATAAAAAAACGAAGCTTGCATCCCTGTATCTTTATTTCTCCCTTGAAAATATATAGCATATATACAAGACTGACTGCTAATTATTTACACAATTTACATTCTTCAGACTGTTGTCCTCATCTTTTTTGCCATATTTACAATGTTTCGACTGTTGTACACTCTGGCCATCATCAGGTGATTGGAATTTTGAACTGAATCCTTTATTTTATCCACCCGGCTAGATTGTTCTACTTCCATGTACCATGCTTCTCCTGGATGTCTCAGTTATCTCCCTTTATTTTCCTAGTCTCTTATTTGATTTACCACTTACACAGTTATTTACTCCTATTTTAATAGTATGTCTGATTGGTTCTATAAGGTCAAATTGACAGCTGAGCTCAAAAATGTCCTACAAGCTGTTGTTAACTGGGGCAAGAAATGACTTGTTATGTTTAACACCTGCAAAACAAAACTGCACTGTTTTAATTGTCTTAGAGAATATTTTGCCTTCTACCAGCATAGCTGATGTTAACCTCCAGGAAGAGTGACTGCTTGAGACTTCTTGGGCTAACATTTTCCACTGACATAAAGTGGAAAGATTATATTGAATCAATTACTAAATCTTCTGCTAGGAAAGCTGATTCACTGTGTCATGTTAGACAATTTTTCATACCAGAATCTATCTTGCACATTTATAAGTCTACCATTCATCCACACATTGGATATTGCTGCCACATTTGATCTGGTGCTTCTGCTATATATTTAGAGATTACAAATAAAATCCAAAAAATCCGCAATGTTATTGGTCCTGACCTGGCATCTTGTCTCCAATCACTTTCCCACTGCCATAACATTGCTTCCCTCTGCTTTTTCTATACATACTTTCATAGCAATTCTTCTGATGAGCTTTCCTCTATAGTACATAGACTTTACAAATTTAAGTACAGTACTAGATTGGCAGCTAGGTCTCATCATTCTATAATTGAAATGACTAGATGAATTGCATGTTCTCTGCTAAAAGTTTCTATCATATTTCTCACCTGAGTAATGCTTGTCTGGCTTCTTGTTTCTTGCCTTTCAATCAGCTTTGGCCTTCAAAACTTTAAATGCAATGTCAATTATTATCTTAATTCCTGGACTTTTATTGTTGCCTGCTTAATAATCTTTTCTATTTCTCATATTTTCTGACACTCAATGTTGCACTGCAGCTCAGACCAGACACCAGGTTCATTCCCAGAGTGCTGCTTCTTCCAGTAAGATGCTTTTGGTTTAAATATTACCCTTCAGCCAGATTGTTACCCATGAGTAAAAAAAAACAAAACTTTTCTAGCAATAAACCAGATTTTATTCTTGGTTTGTAACCTACTGCTATAAGTGAGTGACTTAGAAATGAGGTGGAGGTGAGGGGCACAGTCTAATGGCTGTCTTCCCAGTCTGTTCTCTGAGGCTTGCTTTGTTCCTCTCTGTACCTTTTTCATGGCATGATCAATTTTATAGATAACACTTTTCTTTGTCTTGTTGTCTTCATCTAAAAATGTAATTTAACTTCATTCCACCACTTTCTCTCTGTCTGAGCCTCTTGCTCAGTACTTTGAAGTTGATTTCACTTACTGATAACTATCAATTGAAAGTAAATGTTCTGTATTCATTTTTGAAACGGGTCAAGCTGTTTTCAATTTAATTTAATTTAACAAGACCTCACCTTACTCATATTGCTACATCATTAGCACTTTATGCCTTAGTGGCTTTATTGCCTTGCTTGGAGTAAAATCATTCAAAAATTATGTTTTGTAAAAAGTAATCTTCACAATGTATATAAACATTTATAAAGCAATCCTATATTTAAACATGTAAAACAGGCAGGGATTCCTGTTAAACCATTTAGTTTGTTTTGATGTTAAATAAATTATTTAAAGAAACTTGTAAAGAAACTCTTTTAAAAGGACTCTGAACATATTTACTATTCATTTCCATTCTTGTCTGAAGTGTTTTTGCCTTGAAAGTGCTGCCTGAGCATTCAGATTCTACCTTCAGAATAAAGGGAAGTAAGCAAGGTTTCATAATAGAGAGTAAGCAGGGTTTCATAAGGAAGGAGAGTAAGCAGGGTTTCGTAATAAAGGAGAGTAAGCAGGATTCCATAATAAAGGTGAGTAAGCAGGGTTATCTAATAAAGGAGAATAAGCAGGGTCTTGTAATAAAGGAGAGTAAGCAGGTTTCATAACAAAGGAGAGTAAACAAGGTTTCGTAATAAAGGAGAATAAGCAGGGTTCCATAATAAAGGAGAGTAAGCAGGGTTTCCTAATAAAGGAGAATAAGCTGGGTTTTGTAATAAAGGAGAGTAAGCAGGGTTTTGTAATAAAGGAGAGTAAGCAGGGTTTCATAATAAAGAAGAGTAAGCAGGGTTTCCTAATAAAGGAGAATAAGCAGGGTTTCCTAATAAAGGAGAATAAGCTGGGTTTTGTAATAAAGGAGAATAAGCAGGGTCTTGTAATAAAGGAGAGTAAGCAGGGTTCCATAACAAAGGAGAGTAAGCAGGGTTTCATAATATAGGGAAGTAAGAAATTTAAAATGTGAAGTAAACAGTGTTAACGTTTTTTTTATAAATCTGATTTTTTATTTCTGAAATAATTTTATTTTATCCATAAAAAAAATAAAATCAGTTACTCAATTTGTTTTTTCTTTTAATACTGTTTTTATTAATATGTGCATGTGACAGAGTGGTCAGAACATTTTCTAACTAGGAGTACCTAGGTTCAAATCTCACTTGGTCGATTTATCAGGAAGGTGATATCTTGATGTTATCAGTCTGGAAGAAGTGATCCCAGCATGAGGCACATTTGGAAAGTGCCTGAAAACCATACCACCCATTGACCCAAGCCTTGTGAGTGAAATTAGGTAGATGGAACTGTCAATGGTCATGTTAATGCAAAATCACAAGTCATCGTGACTGAGGATTTAATTGCACTGGACTTAGTCAGATTATTGATAACGCTCGATAATGCACAGTCTTCCAGAAACTGTAATTAAGTTCCACTCAGCATAGATTGCAGTATTAATTACAGGTGGAGTCTTTAAGTGTTGAGCAGGCATCTGTAACAGGGATTAGTTAGCTACCCCAGTTGATAGGCATCCTTAAATATGAGTTTATCCACCATTTAGATTTCTTTTTATTTATGTATCTTTGTTGAGTTTATTCAAAGAGAAAAAATTAAAAAAAACATTTCATTTTTGAAAACAGATAAGATGCATTTTGTTCATAAAAAAACCCGAATAGAAAATTTGAATTTCTTCGACTTTTTATTTTTCAGATTCTAAATAAATTAAAGTAATCTTTTAAAGCTGAAAATTTGTGTGTGTGTAGTGATAACTAAAGACAATTGAAGTAAGTTTCATCATTGCTCCACCATATGCTCTCAAAGCCCTGAATATTGATTAAATAAGTTGGAGGAAAGGAATCTTTCAGCATTTACTGGATTCTCACCAATGCTTCTAAAAAGAATAGGACTGAAACTTAACACTGTTGAATATTAATCGTTGTTTACTTTGCAGTTTTTTTCACTCAAAGAAATGAATGCAAATTGCAGAAGAACAACAGAAAGAGACTTAGCCCAGACAATATCGGATGTCATTGCTGACTTAAAATGAAATAATGTATGGAGTATCAATAAAGTCTGAACATGTAGGCAAAAATGCATTTTTTTCAAGAAATAAAAATTTCAAAAATTGGATAATTAACAAATAACATCTTCAATATGATTTTCATCATTTGTGATCTTGTCATGCCTCTTAAATTTTCTATATAAACCTGATGTTGACTGCTCGATGACTGAAAGCAGACTGCATAAATGTCTTCTGGACATAGGCTACCCACATACACTGACGAAAATAAGTTTAAGACTGATAGTTGAAGTTTTATTCATGTCAGAATATGTTTTTCTAATAAAACAATATAAATTAGTTTTATTCTATACACTTTTTGCAGAATTTATTTCTCTCTTGAATGATGTTAAAATTGTATATTTTTCTACAACTTGAAAAATTTTAATGCTTGATTATTATGTGTTGGGCACAGTTGAGCAAGAGACCAACAAAATTCCTTGTAACATCAAAGATAACCTGAAGGCAGGGATTATAGCCAGTATTCACCAACTTAAACAAAGAGACCAGAAGAGTTTCAGGAAATTCCAAAGTCGTCTGGAGGCTGTGGCTGAAGCCAATGGAGGTTTTATGAATAAATTTACTCTTTAGTATTTCAAGATAATTTTGTATAATTTTGGTAAATATATCTGTTAAAATGAGATGTCAGTGTTATTTTCATTTTCATGTAATTCAGATGACAATTTATCCATCGCACCCTGTATAAAGCTCTAGTAGTCATCTTTATAAATAATTGAAGTTGAACAAAGTGTGTGGCACACATATGTGCAAGTATTTTTGCCTTATTTGTTTAAATAATAACAGTTGGAACTGGAGAACTGATAACAATAATGCATCTTACCTAACTGAAATTGGCATATCTATTTTTTTATATATGTATGTTGTCAAACAAGAAAATCCATTTAGAAATTGATGCTTGGCTTCTGATGAGTTTGTAAGCCCATAACATCATATCTTTGCTGGAAATCTTTATTTCTGATTGGCTCATCAGACTATGACATCATATCTTTGTTGGAAAATGATCTGGTTTCTAAATGGTCTTGTGGAAATATGACTTCATGGTCTAGTGATTTCAAATTTTTATCAATTTTTAACAATGATGAAACTTGCTTTAATCACTACAGACTCTGTGGAAATCACAAATTGAAGCAAGTGAGGGATATTATAATTTATTATTATAATAAGAATATTTATGAAAATGTCAAAACAATATGGAAATTCTTTAAAATACCAAAACAATATGGAAGTTCTCTAAAATGTCAAAACAATATGGAAGTTCTCTAAAATGCCAAAACAATATGGAAGTTCTCTAAAATGCCAAAACAATATAAGAATTCTTTAAAATACCAAAACAATATGGAAGTTCTTTAAAATGCCAACACAATATAGAAATTCTTTAAAATACCAAAACAATATGGAAGTTCTTTAAAATGCCAACACAATATAGAAATTCTTTAAAATACCAAAACAATATGGAAGTTCTTTAAAATACCAAAACAATATGGAAGTTCTTTAAAATACCAAAACAATATGGAAATGCTTTAAAATGCCAAAATAATTTTAAAATACTTTTATTTTGCCCAAACAATATAGCAGTTCATTAAAATGCCAAAACAATATCAAAATTCTTTAAAATGCCAAAACAATGTGAAAGTTCTTTAAATTCCAACACAATATGGAAATGCTTCAAAATGCCAAAATAAATTCGAAATTCTCTATCCAAAAGTGGTGAGTGAAAAATTTTGAATGTTTTCATGAATTTTATTTGTAATGGGCAATAAAAAAAGGAACTAGAAAAATCATAGAAGGAGAAAGAAAGAAAAAAAAAACATTTAGAAAATACAAGTAGCTTAACTGGCTGCATTTTTTAATTTGGTTGGCTTTGGGTTTATTATGCATTTTTCTGCCTATTGGTACTTGACAAATATTTTATTTCTGAAAAGAGTTGTCATTCCACTTAAATTTCAAATTGAAATCATTTCAAAAAGAAAATGAGTTATTTTAAATATGAAACAATTTATCCACATGGGAGTCTGTTCCAGTGAATAGCAGTTCTTGGGGTAGTAGGGAGATCATCTAAGTGGGATATCCTTCTTACAAATGAAAATAAAGGAAATATGGGTGATTTCCTTCTGTGGAATTGGCAAGATGAGTTTCTAAAGAGTGGAACACGTTTGAAAATTTCCCACAGATATAGAAATAGAACAGCAATAGGTTTTCATCTGTGGGAATGAGTTTATAGAGTGTGGAAAATCTATTAGGTTGGTGCAAAAATAATGACGTAATAATGTCGTTTTTTGACATTACAAAATACGTCAAAAAACGACATTATTACGTCATTATTTTTGCACCAACCGAATACAAAACTGCCTAAACGATTTTTGAGCTCTACCAAGGTTGGAAAGTGAGTGTTAACTCTGCTGACTCTTGTAATAGCATTGAAATCACCATCCTTGGATAACAAATTTCTGAAGATATTAGACACCTACTCCTCAGCTTAATGGATGTGTTCTAAACAGTGGTAGTAACTTGTCTTCATTCCTACCAAAGTAGATTTAACCTTTAAGTATTATTTAAGGTTATTGAACTTTCTCTTCAGGGAATATTTTTCTATTTGTTTGCTGTCACTCAATTGATTATGCAAGATCCTTTTTTTAACAGCGAGGATATTACCAAAATGTGTAGAATAAACAGAATTAAATAGCAGCTCTGATGAATCAAGAGCCGAGTTCAAATTCCAATCAAATCCATTACATTCATTTAGATGCTAATACCCTTGGGAAAGGTATGAATCCTCTTCTTCTCCCAGCAGCTATGGGTAAATAGCAGGACAGATCAGGTTCTATAGCCTTGGATGGCAAATGCAGAAAGAAATGGCAACCTACTGTGAGAAAAAATCTGCCTTGTCAGTCATGTATCGAAAAATGCTTGATCGCCTAAGCATTATCACACATGGCACATAACTAACTGATATTGAATCAACAGATAAGTCTGCTGCTATTAATGTTGTTTCCCGATGTCATGTTCAACAATTTTTCTTGCTAGAATCTATCTTAGATGTCTACCATTACATCCATGCTTTGAATATTGCTGCCACATATAGTCTGGTGTTACTGTTATACATTTAGAGATTTTTGATAAAATCCAAAGAAGAATCTGAAATGTCATTGGTGATCTGACATGTCATTTCAGTTACTTTAACCACTGTAATGTCACTTCCCTGTGCCTTAAATATAAATACTTTCAGGGTAATTTTTGTGATAAATTTTCCTCTATGGTACCTAGACTTTATGAAATTAAGAACAGTACTAGATTGGCAGTAATGTCTCATTATTTTATAGTTCAAATGGCTAGATGGAACTCTAAGTTCTATACTAATAGATTTTTCTATCACACTTCTCCCTTGTGGAGCTCTCTTCTGGCTTCTTGTTTCCTAGTCAAGCATCAGCTGATTCATCCTATCTAAATATGCTTCAACATATTCCTATCATTAACCTGCTGAAAACTACAGAAAGAAGAGTCATAACTGTAATGGTAAAACACTAACCTGAGATAGCTTGTTTTAATCATTACATACTTAAATATACAGAAATCCACTTCTCCTGGATATGCATAGTTGATTTTGTCCTGCATCTTTTTATGCCATCAAATATGGTAATTGATTTTCAAACCAGTTTGTGCTTATCAGGTTTTTGAAGTCCAAAACATGAATACTAGCCTTCAAAAAAAAAAAAAAAAAAAACTCTACCCAACCAGGGTTTGGTTCTAAATGCCGCACACGCACTCCATTTTTTTAGCAGAGAATCAACCATCAAATTTCTCAAACTATGTTACAGACCAATTGCCATCCAAGGCTATAGAACATGGTCTGTCTTGCTATTTACCCATAGCTGGTGGGTGGAGAAGGGGATTCATACCTTTCCCAAGGGTATTAGCACATAAATGAATGTAATGAATTCAACTGGAATTCAAACTCAGCTCTCCGATTCCTCAATCCGAGCCACTATCCATTACTCCACCATGCCTCCTTCAATATATTCAATATAATCTTTCCATTTCATGTTAGTAGAAAATGTTAGTCAAAGAAGGTGCAATGAATCACTCTCCTAGAGGTTAGCATCAGCCATATTGATGGAAGGTAAAAAAAGATTCTCTCAGGCAATTAAAAGAGAGCAGTTTCTTTTTGGAGGCGTTAAAATTAACAAGCCATTCCTTGCCCAAGTTAACGGATTGTAGATCATTTTTGAGATCTTCTGCCAGTATGACCTTATCAAACCACTCAGACTTACTATTAAGACAGTGATAAAAGGCAGTCATCAGTATAGATAGCAAGCTGAGAACTGATGCCATCAGGAAGACTGTTGATCAACCATAAAAAAAGAAGTAAATCAATCAATATCAATCCAGAGTAGATATAAAAAAAGTCTGCAGAATAGAGCAAGCAAAAATATTGGCAATATCGAAGTACCTGAAAAACATACAAAGTGTATGATACTAAACTGAGAAAATGCATCTTATAATTTCAAAGTATCCAGTTAATTATGGATAAAATTACACTTGAGAGAAAATTCCAAAAATAAAATATAGTCTCTTTTCTCATCTGTCTGTTGTTTCTTATGTTTTTCATTATTTACATGCAGACTATTTTCCTCATCTTTGTTGTTGTTATTACAATGTTTGTCCCCTCCAGCTTTCATCAGGTGCTTGTCAATCCAGGTAGAATTCAGGGAATTTCAAACTGAATCCTTTATTTAATTTACAGGGTTAGATTCTTCTCATTCTGTTATTCTGCTGTCTGCTACTCACAATCTGTCTATTATTTTTGTCGTTTCCATTTTTTTTCATTTATCTGTTATTAATCACCTGTCTCTTTTTTTTTTTTCCTGGAAACATACTGATTATTTATTTGCTATTGATGTTGAATTATAATCATTTACAAATGGTCAGATTAACCTTGCAATTTTTGGACCCCATCATTTATATGACATTTCTTTATTCCTGTTCTTGTCTTTTACTCATCCCTGATCAGACGAACTACAGTCTTTTATTCCACCAGTTCTACTCTTCACAGCAAAGACCAGCTGTGTCATTAACATTGTAACAAACAACCCTCATACCCTTTGTATTCCTTTGGTGAGATCTAAACTGACTCCCAAGAGGATGTTTCCTCGATCCCTTCAATCTTTACCTGTTCAAGCCTAAGGTTAACTGTTATCTTCTCCACTTATCCTCGTAAACTGTGCTTCCTTATATTTTACTCTACCATGCGTAGCTTTTGACCTTGATCAGGGTGAACATTATTGTAAAAAAAATAAAGAAAAATGTGAAATTTCTTAAACTTGACCCCAGCTATGAGTTACCATTATCTCCAAAAAATTGTTAATGCAATATTCACTCACAAAATAAGAATTATTTTTATAATCCAAAATGTGTGTTGGCTTTAAATAACCACAATGGGTTGATAAGCTGTAAAAAAATCGATCAATCACTTCTTTTGTTTGTTTGTCTTCTCTACACTGTCTACACAGGTACATCAATAAGAACAAAGCCTAGTGATGAAAAAAATTCATTTTACACCACAAATATTTATTTTTAGACATAATCTCATTACTCATCAATGCACTTAATACAGTTATGAATATGTAGGTAGATCAATAAATCTGTATCCTAATGATGAAAAAAGTATACATTTTACACAAGGAATATTTATTTTTCAAACTAATCTCATTCCTTGTCAATGCACTTAATTCAGCAGTGAGTATTAATGAGAGGTCAACAATGTCAGATTTTATCACTTGAGTCAATGGTTTCATGAATTTGGTTTAAGTCAATGGATATTGGTATATGTTTCAGGATATACTTACATGATCAATATAAGGAGTAAGGCTCAGCTTATAATATCTGTCCACATTTTGATTAATAACAACTTTTTGCATTGTGGTGTATGGAAAAAAAAAACCCTAAAAACAAGTACAATACTAAATCTTATTAGTAAATCACAAAAGGAAAACATTTTGTGATGCATTTTGGTAAATAACGAAGTAGAAAAATGTTAAGAATGCATTGCAAAATTTTCACGTTTTTCTTTTTTCATTTATTAATCTAATACTGTCTTATAGGTTGCACTCAAATACATTCAACTTTATTTTGGTTGGATTCATCTTCAACATCTGTCTCTATTTCTGAGATGAGGTATTGTAACTATTTACACTATTAACATTGTTCAGACTGTCGTCCTTATCTTTATTGCCATATTCACCTTCAACATCTGTCTCTCTTTCTGAGATGAGGTATTGTAACTATTTACACTATTTATATTCTTTGGACTGTTGTCCTAATCTTTATTGCCATATTCATCTTCAACATCTCTCTCTATTTCTGAGATGAGGTATTGTAACTATTTACACTATTTACATTGTTCAGACTATTGTCCTCATCTTTCTTGCCATATTCATCTTCAACATCTCTCTCTATTTCTGAGATGAGGTATTGTAACTATTTACACTATTTACATTGTTCGGACTGTTATCCTCATCTTTATTGTGTTATTCACAACATTTCGGTCATTGTATGCTCCGACCTTCCCCAGGTGATATTTCTTGGAATTTCAAAACTGAACCCTTTATTTAGTGTATGGAGGTAGATTGTTCCAATTCCATGTGCCATACTTTTTTTGGATATCTCAGTATCAGTTAATTCCACTTGATAACTCAACTTTCCAAGTTTTTCTTCCCTCTGTTGTAGCCAGGTATTGAACTCACAACTCTTTGGGTCAAATCACTTGGCTTAGTACATAAAAGTATTGGTTAATTGATCCAATATATTATATTGTGTGTCTTGTCAAAGACCATCCTTCTTCAAGACTTGTGGATTGCTTCTACAGAATCCCAAAGAACTGTACCAGATAACAGAAATCACATCACTTGATGACTTCCAACATCCACAACAACTAAAATGGATAGTACATATAACTCAAAAAGAAGATAATGACATAATCAAGATGCTGACATTCCACACCACTTCAAATAAAACAACTACTGGACTTGAGATGAATGCCAAATGTTTCCTTTGAAGGAAATGGCTCATATTACCATTACAATACACTTTTCTCTCATAAATCTTTATTTATGAATGAATTTAAAAGCAATAGGCCATGAAAACATGTTTAATTAAGAATAATAAATAAATGAATACATTTTTTTTTGTATGTTTTTTTGTACCTTGTTTTTTTTTTGTACCTTGTTTTTCTATAAATTTTATCAGTTTTTTAACCATTGATTTTGTTAATATTTTTTTTTTACTCTTTCTACATTAATTGCAAAATAATTTGGTCAAATTACACATTTCTCTTTATGATGTTTACTTAATAGTACTTCTTTGGTTGGTCATGTCTTTAACCAGGATTCTTAATATTCTGCATCTTTGTTTATTTTTCCAAAATCAACTCCTACAAATATTTTCTTGCTGGTCAGTTTAGTTTTCTTGCTTATTGCACGTTTTTTTTTCTCTGAACTATTTTTGTGACATTTTTCAAGTCTAGATTTAGCATAATTTGCATCCCTCAAACTGAAATAGTTTTCAGTTTATTATTATTAGTTTAATTTCTTGTATAATAAAGTGTTTTCATGCTTCCAACCCCCTTAAGCTTCAGGACTGAAACATAAAGAAAGAAATATTGATAACTTATATTGGTGGAATACAAGGACAAACTTCTCAAACCAGGTCATTCTTGACCAAACATGACATATGAGTATTATAGACATTTTTTTTCTTGTTCTTATCTTGCCTTTTCTTTTCAGTTTCTTTTTTTTTTATTGTTCTGGCATTGTTGTTCAAGTTTTTTGCAATTTCCAATTCAGTGTTCCAGTTACTCAATTACTTCACAATATCTTCTCCTTTTTTTGACATTACAGCTTTCTTATGACTCACATCAGCTATTATCTTAAATTTAAAATAAATATCAATAACTATACTCTTGTGTATATATTTATTTACAATATGGTGGACAATTCATGTTGTATAGTTTATTTTTAAATTTTAAATTTATTTAAAATATTTCACCCCAAGCTAGGCAATAATTCCACTAAGATGCAAGAGTGGAAGAAAATAAAAAAACTTTAGTGAGAAGAAAGGATAACAAAAGAACAGGTTTCATGAAGACAGAAGATTGCGATTGTATATGAAAAACAAAACTTCAGTCACAAATCCTCATTATATTTCATCACTCTGGACAATGTACCAACAGCATAACTGTCACCAAGACAAATTCTCCTCCATTCTGGTCCTTTAGGATTTTTATTGTCTCAGGTCATCACTGATTGGCCAAAGAACCAGCCAATCATTGCACTGATTTTGTTACTACTATTGACTAACCAAAAGAACCAGCCAACCAGCATAAGGGACCTGTTTCAAAAACAAGGCACTTTAACAGAAAAGCATGGAAAAACAGTGGGTTGATGTTTTACCTTGGCTCAAATCCAATTAGCTACAGGACAACTATGTGTGGACCTAAGATACTGAAGTTCTACTAAGTTAAATTTACTGATTTCTGGCTAGTAGACTTCTGACTTTCCTCCAACTCAGGCACACACCCACAAGACTACATCAATTGTGTGATATTGAGAAAACTTCTCACTCCAGCATTAATGCCTTCAAAGCTGCCATCAAGGAGGACTGGGCCGAGAAGGTTTTTAACCAGGTTGAGGATGCAATTTTTTTTAATCATTTCACCCCAAACAAAGTGATAATGCCACTAAGATTCAATGGGTTACTGGGAGTGAAAGAAAATGAAAAGACTTCAGTGAGGTGAAAGGACAATAAAAGAACAGGTTTTAAGAATATCTAATGGTGATTGAAGATGCACATAAATTTTTAGAGATTGAAGGTAACAGGGAAATAAGAAACTGGAAGAGTTTCATAAGTAACAACAGTGAGAGAAACTATTAGAATAGAACTTGCAGGTACATTTAGCTAATTCTACAGTAAAACAATGAGACCTATCTCATTAAACTTAAAATTAAAGTTTTTGTTCCATTCTCAGGTGATGTATAACTTTTGTTTTTCTTTTTTTCAAAGTTATTCAACATTGCTTGAGAATGGAACAAAACTTTAATTTTAAGTTGTTATGGTCCGGTTCCTTGTACCATGGCGTTAGTCCAAGGTAGAACTAATAAAGAAGAACTCGAACACGGATATGGAATAACACAGATATATTACAAACAGAAATATATACAGAGAATTAGAAAGTGTTAGTACGAACAATCAGGTTTAGTAGAAATTGTCTGAACACGACTCTGTTTTGATTGCCTCTGAACTCAACTGACTGACTCGCTCACTTTGACTGACTGACGAACTTCTGATGGACCTCACTCCAGACTTCAGACTGAACTCCCTGCTTCCTCTTAAGGTGCAGTATTTATTACGTATAGAATAGTTCATTATGTTATTATGGGTAAGGTCCCATAACATAAATTTAATTTAAAGTTTAGATTTTAGTTTCTAAACATGGTAATTTCTGTGTTGCGTTGAATACATATTTAATAATAATAATAATATTATATTATGCTCTACTGTGTATCAAGCACTGGTTTAAAGTTAAATGCTAAAGAAATGTAAATTATAAGTCTGACTGTTATTTCTTTTATATATATATATATATATATATATATATATATGTCACACATTATGAAATGGACAAAGTCTGACAATTATTTTAAGACATTTTTATGTTTTACATTCTTTTTATAGATACAAATATTTAAGTAAATTCTCTGTTTTATAATAAATAGTATTAAGCAACAAATTTTCACAGAAAATATTTGTCCTACGACAGGATTCGAACCTGTATCCTATACGGAACCGTCATTTATTTTGATGTGCCTTTACTGATTTGGCCACAGAGGAGTGTTCGGTTAGCAAGGTTGAATTTACTGTTTTTAAACTCCAATCATCCATGAATCTCTCACGTTCATTCATATCTGCTCAAAGCGTATCCAAATGTAAACAAATGCGTCACACATTATTAAATGGACAAAGTCCGACAATTGTTTTAATTATTTTTAATTTCTCAGACATTCAGGCCGATAAATGTTGTTTAATACTGTTTATTATAAAACAGAGAATTTACTTAAATATTTGTATCTATAAAAAGAATGTATAACATAAAAATGTCTTAAAATATATATATATATATATTGTTCTAACAGTAATATTCTAAGTAATGATAACTCCTCTTCCAGAAATGATGATGCAGACATGCAGACACTGTTGGATTACTTTCTCCTAACAGTTTGAAACTGCTACTAGGGGACGCTCTCTGGACTATAAATACTCTGTGATATTTGTTGTCACTCTCTTTTTAACTTATCTACTTATTTGTCAACATGTAAATCTTTCACGGACAATGTGTACATAGCACACGTATGTATGCACATTCACCCACTTCACATACTTTGAACCCAAATGGTTTTCACATTATTTTGTTACACACATCATTGTAACCTTTCTTATTAATACATTATCATTTGTTTGTACTTGTATTGGTTCTTCTCATTTCTTTACATTTCTTTACATGGACTCACATCCTGAGTCCATCATAGTCTTGCAGGTATTTCAAGAAACAGAGCGTTATTATCAATTTCAAACACCAATGTTAGGAACCAAGTTGTGAACGGCATAAATGGCCTGCAACAACACATAAAATATATTATTGCGAAGTTCTATTCATAGCAAATCAAAATTTCCCTAATATTTTTGGATCAGATTTGATCCACTTTCATAAGTTCAGTGTTCTAAGGTTTATTTTTATTATCTGATATTTTTACTTCAATTTAAAAGGAATTCAGTATCATTTCCTTAATGTATAATTTTTTTAAAAAATTGTCCAAAATTGTTAAAAGCAAATCAAAATATAACCTGTTCTTTGAATTTTGAATAGTCCAAGATTTATTTATTGGATCCTGATAAAAAAAATGATTCTACTGTAAAAATATAAGAACTTGTTCTTCTCTCTACTATTTCTAACAATTGTATTTGCGAACCAATTCTTTGAATTCTTGAGTATCAGATGTTTCCATTTTTTTGTTTTATTCTTTCTCTTCTGAACTTACATCCTCTTGCAAATTCCATCATTAATGTGCATTTTCTTGTGATCACACAGTTTTGTTTACTTAAAGAAACCAGTTCAAGATATGTAAAGCGAAGAGGAATCACTTTGGCATTCTATGGCTTAAGAAGCCATCACTTATCTTGCAACCAGAATTTTCCATTTCCATAGAGCTGCAGCTTGCCTTTTAACCTGTCTCTGTCTCAGGAGACAGGAATTTGAAGTTGTCTCACTTGTTCTTCACTAATTCTGTGCCATTCATCAATCAATATTTTCATCCAACATTTCTTTCTTTATTGATAGAAAAAAGGATGAGTGGAAAGGTGTTTTGGTTCTGGAGAGAAGCAATGAGTAGAGAGACATTTGTGATCAAATGAATCCAATCTGGTTCTGATATTCTTTCAATACAAGCAGCATTTGGTTCCTAATGGAATTGGTCAGTAGTCAGGGTTTATTCAGGTCACATTGGATAGTAAAGGTTCATTTTGTCTGGCATTTCAACAAAGTACAACACAATATATAGAATAATAAAAATTGCTCTGTATATATAATATATATATGCATGTTTCATTAAAAACAACAGACAAGGTACTACAGTTAAGCTTTTTATTTAATTTTTCTTGTGTTCTAACAAGAGCTTTCTTTTCTGGACAAAGAGTGTGTAAGAACTGTCCAAATGTTTTACATTTACATATTCATTAGCACTGATCTACAGTGATGTTATGTCTAATGGTTATGGCAAATAAGGCCACACAAAAAGAATGTGATTTATTTATTTTTATTCATAATTTAAATTTTTTCTTCCTTATATTATTGTAATAATACACATATTACATATATCATATGCATATGCACATATATCATATGCACTTCAGGATATGCTCTCTTATCATCAATGATATTTTATTTAATCTGCTTTATTTATTTTGTATAATCAAAGCTTCTATGTTTTAGTGCCTTTCCTTGCAATTCAGTGCTGTAGAGTAATTTGATATTAGCTAATAATATTTGTCTTATATATATATATGTATGTTAAAACAAAATTATAACAACTCCATCTCTCTTTTCCCCTCCCCCCTATCTCTCTCTTTACCATAAGACTCACTTGTATACATTTTCTACAATTCATTTCCGTTTTATTAACCATCTAAAGAGGTCAAGGTTCTGTCACTCCTCCTACTCCAATATAAAACATACTTAAGAGAGATATAAAATTAACCCCTCCCTATACTTTATATTGTCTGTTTAACTACCACTCTCAACCCCCTCTATTAAATTACAAAAATTACACTACCCACCAATTTCTAATCCCATTTTTTCTCTCAATTCGTTGTTGGAAGTTTTACCTGATGATCCTGAATCCTTAAAAAAGGATTTAGGTGAAATAAATTATCGTAATGGTACCTTAAAGTGGTTTGTTTTTCATTACATATTTATATATATGTATATATATATATATATATATATATATATATATATATATATATTAGGTTGGTGCAAAAATAATGATGTAATAATGTCGTTTTTTGACGTATTTTTTAACGTCAAAAAACTACATCATTTCCTCATTATTTTTGCACCAACCTAATATATATATATATATATATATATATATATATATATATATATATATATACGTATATATATATATATATACAGTATAACCCGGATATAAGAGAGTTGTCGGGACCGGAGAAGAAGTCTCTTATATCCGGGTTTGGTCTATTTTGTTTGCATTAACACAGGCTCTAATTTGGGACCAGAGAAAATCTCTCTTATATCTGGGTTTCTCTTATATCCTGGTTACGTGTGCACAATTGTGTGCTATTTAAATAAAACTAGAAATGCTAGAAGCATTAAGCATAAAAAACAACTGACTGAAAATCAATAAAATGATATCAGATTCAAGAATAAACTTTGATATGAACACTTAATCAAGATATTTGAAAATGATGAAACTTGCATTGCACACACAAAAAACCAGAATTCTTTGATAATGGATTATGAAAGCTGAAAGTACTCAAACATTGGACAATTGATATATAAACATGTACCAGAAACCAAAAAAATGGTCTGAAATAAGCTTTTGTTGATCTTTAAGCAAACTTGTATAGATATACTTATATATAAAGTTGCATTAAGGTAGTAAGAATTCTTTTAAACAAGTTCGGATAAAGCATGTGGCATCTGTGTGGTAGGCAGAATTCCTTTGTGTATATCCTCATATTCTTTAGAAAGCTGAAAGTTTGAAATAGTCTATGGTGACATAATGGTTAGTGGAAGCAAGGCCACACCAAAAAGGTTATATTTTTTCATATATATGTTATATATAAAATACAAATAAAAAGTTTGTCAGTTAGCTGATTGATATTAACTTCAACATCCCAACTTCAGAGTTTCCTAGATGGACCTGTTCATCCACTCATATCAGGGTATCAGCAATTGACTGATTATTCCTTTTTATATGTGCTTTTGATTGGTGCCAGGTTTTCTTCATAGTGTATATGTGTGCATATGCCTATGCACCCAAATATAGTCTTAAAGTATGCTATATTTATGGGTTAAAGTGCTGAATATCATGGATAGGCTGTAGGTAAATATAAAAGTGGATAGTGAGGTCAACACCCAGTGGTGACAGTCTGTTTCCTGCAATCATCAGGTCATATATATATATATATATATATATATATATAGTACCTTGAAAAAGTCTTAGGCTATTTCAAATTATCGTAAATTTCTAATAATTGCATCTTACAAGTATTAGGCTGGTGCAAAAATAATGAGGTATTAATGTCGTTTTTTGACATATTTTTTAATGTCAAAAAACGACATTATTACGTCATTATTTTTGCACCAACCTAATAGTTGTTTTTTATTGTGATGCCTACAGATTCAAATTTTGCCATATTGGTGTTGTTTTCATACCCAATTATTATATTTTTAGCAAGGATTCTGAAAGAGCATGGAAGATATGAGACAATCCACAAAAAATGGCTATGGAAAAGTCTTTGAACAGCTCATATAAATCAAGTCAGATGCTGTGTCTGAAAACAGAAAAATGACTGTACTAGATTCTATTCCCTATTGTTGGGCTCCCATAATACAAGATCTCATATGGGTTCTTTTGATAAATTCTACTTGTTAGTTTTGTTGCTATTTGATTCATGATTTAAGTCAAAGATCTAAACTGGCAATCAAGTGACACATTTATCAATCAATTTCTGTTACATTGCATGCAATCTGATATTGAGCACTGTAATGCTAAAATTTCTTGCCTTCTCCAAAGTCTGCTATCAAATGTTCCTTCAGCAACTAGATATTAGGTTGGTGCAAAA
>OZ010597.1:63608569-63688569 GCA_963932145.1 Acanthosepion lycidas | reverse complement strand
AATTTATCCATTGCAGCCTATATATACATACAGTGCTGTTCGCTAAAAGGGACTCACATGACTTTTTTACTAAATGTTCTCTTCTCCGATGAAATGAAAGTTGAGCTAAATTCAAAGGATAAGTGATCTAAAATCTGAAGAAGAAGCTTTTAAAGTTCTTTGAATTTTGCAGTAAGTATTGTCAAGCATCCATTCAGTATAATGTTCTGGAGATGCTTTTCTTTTCATGGAAATGGTTTCTTAAAACCTATTGAAAAGACCCTCAGGAGCAAGCAGTACAAGAGAATTTTAGAGTCTTGTCTGCTCCCTTCTGCTGAAAGGGTGCAAATCAACCCCACCAAGCTCATTTTTATGCAGGATAATGCTCCCTGTCATAAATCAAAATTGATGAAGGAATACTTTGATGAGAAGCAGGTGAGTGTTATGACATGGCCGCCCCAATATTCTGACCTCAACCCCATAGAAAACTTATGGAGCATTATAAAGTACAGGCTCTCGAGAAAGCAGTTGAGCAACAAAGAGGATTTGATTGTGAATTTCATATCCAAATGGAATTCAATGTTTGAGATGAGATTTGCCAGAACCTAATGAAGTCAATGCTAAAAAGGGTTGAAAAGGTTATTCAAAATAAGGGAGGACCCATAGATTATTAAATATTTTGAACTATATTACCTATTATAAATAAATTATACCTCTATTATTCTTTATTTAAAGCTGTTCGGTTATGATTCTATTGATTGTTGCAGGAAATAATTGAGTCACTTCTTTTAGTTTTTCTCTAAATCTCATTTATATCCAAAATTATAATTATCAATAGAATACCTTGGGGTGAGTAAACTTTTTTACTAGGTGGTCAGAAAGGGGTCTTTATATTAGTAAGATTAAAAATTAGTCTGACCCCAAAAACAATAGGCAAAAAAATTTTTAAGTAAAAAAAATCAGGTGAGTCACTTTTATTGAACAGCACTGTACACTTAGCAGAATAATTTGGCAGAAATTGTATTAAAAATAACATAAAAAACTTGGTTACACCAAAGCCATATTCACCAGTTTTTAAGAAGCTGGTTATTAGAATTTAGTCAAGTGACTTAAAATTGAATTATACCCTCAAAAATTAGATTTTTATTGAGCCATATCAATAATTTTGATGATCATTGTAAGTTAAAAGAATGTGTCTCAAATACCAAAAATCAATGGGTGACATGTATAAATAATTACATATTTTTAAAAATTTGCAAGAAATTTTAATATTTTCTTCATGAATCTTTTAGTCGGATATTCATCAATTCTGAACTAGACAGCAATGATCTTTGACCCTTTAAAATTAAAAAGAAAGTTGTTTTTTTTTTATCTTTTTAGAAACCTTACATCATACAAAATATTTTCTGTGATCATATTATGCTTCACATGAATCATTTTCTCATAAAAAATTGAATATTGTAATTTCCCAAGAAAAAAATTGTCTCAAGGAATTTCTCATTTTAACAAATCATGATTCTGGCTAATTTTAATGACTGTTGGAGTTTTTCACTTTAGTCAGGTGTGGATATATGATGCACAATATTAAGTAAATTAATTATTTAAGAAAAAGTTCTGGGTACAAAAGTCAGTACTTTTGAGTCAAAGAGAAAATATTCTTTGCCAAATAAGAATAAGGAAAAATAACCTTATTTACATTATTTGGACTATTGTCCTCATCTTTGTTGCCATATTTATCACAACATTTCAGCCGTTGTTCACTCCAGCTTTCTTCAGGTGGTTGGAATGTCGAACTGAACCCTTTATTTCGCTCACTGGGGTAGACTGCTCTAGTTCTACGTGCCATGTTTGATGGATGTCAGTTATCAGTTATCTCTTGTTAATTTCCCTCTGAAAGTTCTCCACTGCCTTAACCGGGTATAGAACTCACACTCTTTGGGTCCTGTCACTGGATCTAACAAATGCCTTTATCCTCTGTGTTTATTAACTATCTTCAAAAGGGCTACACCATCAATGGAGAGTACTATGCTAACTTGCTGAAACAGTTATGAAATGCTATCAAGATTAAACACCCAGAAAACCTTGACAAAGGGTGTCTTGTTTCATCAGGGCAATGCTCAAGCACACAAGTCCCTGGTTTCAATGGCTGCTGTGTGTGACTGTGGCTTTGAACTGGCTGATCACCCTCCCTATTCTCCTGATTTGACTATCATCTGTTCCCCAACATGAAAAAACATTTGGTTGGGAAACAGTTTTATAGTGCTTATGATGCCATATCTGCTGTTGATGACTTTTATGACCAACAGGATGCAAGATTTCACAACTCTAGCATTATTCCTATGAACTTTTCAGCCCATTCTTGTACACTATATAATTTAAACAAATCCTATGAAAGGATGGCTCTAGTCACAACCAGAGTTTCAAGCTCTGGCAACTTTTAATAGTTTATATATATATATATATATATATATATATATATATATATATATATATATATGTATATATATAAACTATTAACAGTCCTAAGAGATGAAAAATATGTTTTTCAACTGTACATAGTTTAGTATCCAAACTTAAGCAAAGAGAATTTTTAAAATGGATTCTTATTAATTCACTGGATTTGCATTACTTTAAATGTTATTTTTAGTGCATAATCAGTGGATACAAAATTGTGCAGATGCAACAAAAAACTTTCAGAGATATCTGATGGGAGAAATAAAACCATGGAATTGGCTTTGTTTGTTCTTTCATGGCCAAGCGGTAAGGTGTGCTGGGCTAAACAGTAGCCCCCTCTGCCCTGAGGGATGCAGCTTCAATTCCTCTGAAGGGTGTAAATTTTTCTTTAATAAGATTTCTTAAACATTCAGGCCAGTAGGTGAAAATAAATATACTGTTTAATAAATAAACGGATTGCCTACTCAAATCCGAGTATCCACTAAAAATAATGTTTAACATGATACAAATATATATGTGCGTGTGTGTCTGTTTGTGTGTATGTGTGAGTGTTTATGTCAACAAGTCATAAATCACTTATCAAATATAATTTGAGGCCATGCTGCACCAGTCAGCAATAAAGTTCAAAGAAAAAGTTACAAAAGTTTTAAGTAGACATTGTATAGCCAAAACTAAAGGCATCAAAAACAGACAGATCCTACAAATTTCCATGAAATTAAAAACCAAAGCTCAAGCATTAAAACTGACTCAGTGCCTCTAGCCATAATGTCTGAAAAGTTAGTCTTTTTGTTCTTTAAGAGTATTTCCATGTATGGTGACTTTTCTTAAGTAAAAGACTGTAAGAGCAAGTTGTCAATACACAAAGTGCATCTTAGGCCATAAACTTTTTAGTGAGCCCTTTTAAATATAGCAATTCCACTTGTCTCCATAGTTTTATATGACAAATGTCATGAATATGTTTGATGTTTTGCCAAAAGCATTTAAAAAAAGGAATATTTTTGTGGCTCTTTTAAAATGTTGAACCCTAGAAATAGTTTTGGCCTCAGTCAGTTTTGAGATATGGTTGGTTTTGTTTGCTATTTAAACTATTTGTTGGAACAAAATTTTGGAACATTTTTCAATAGGTGGCATTTGAGCATGTGATTTTCTTTTTGTTTGTCTCAACCTCTTAGATATCAGATTTGATTCAAAACTCAAGATTACGAATCATCTTACAAAAAGACATACTTATATACACTTTGACCTTTACGTTATTCGATGTCGTAATAGATTGACATACATATCAAATAGAAAAAAATACACAAGTGTTTCTTTAATGTTATTTTATTAAAACAATTATCTTCAACAACAAGAAACTTGCAATGCTCCTCTGTATTTAAGGGTGGGGGGGTGCTGAGGAAAAATAATATTAATTGATTTTTTTATATATTCTCTTAAAAGGAAAGTTCCTAGCATTTTTCAATAGCTAGTGTTTGAGCATGAGATTTTGCTAACATGTGACTAAAATTTATGACATGTATATATATTTTGAAAAGTGATATTTCAGAGTATCTTTCTACACTATTTTGTGAATTTTAAATAGTTTGTATCAAAAGTGAAAATGAGATGCATTTTTGTCATTTGATTCTTCTATTTTGGGAAAATTGAAGAAAAAATACTGTTCAAACAGTAAAAAAGCTCTGTGCTCTTTAAAGAGATGGTGCCATAGCTGAAAGTACTGTTCATAAGTGGTTTGCTAAGTTCAAATCGTCCTGGGTATGATGATAAACTACATCCAGCAGCAAGGCCTATGGTTGGGAGATTGGAGGTTTTTGAGGAGTGTGGAACAACCTCATAATTGCTGTTGTTCCAAAGTCTATACACATCTGGGGTGGTAGCACCTGTTAGGGTCCCTGCTATGGGAAAATAGTTAACCCCCAAACAGGTCAAGCACTAGAAAAGTATATAGTGAAAATACTAGCAATGCATTTTCATAGCAAAAAAATTACCAGCAATACAATTCTCCCAAGAAAATTAAATTTTGGCATTAAATGACGCATAAGGATTTGATATACAGTTAAACAAACCAATCAATCAGTTACAGCCTCTAGTAATTATGCCCACACAAATATGTATAGGCACAAAAGCTGAGTATCATCTACCATGTATTCAATTGTGAAAGCAGAATAACATCATATTTTTATTACTTTCAAGCACACAAGAAAATTTAATTTCGGCATTAAATGACCCATAAGGATTTGATATTCTGTTAAACAAACCAATCAATCAGTTACAGCCTCTAGTTATTATGCCCACACAAATATGTATAGGCACAAAAGCTGAGTATCATCTACCATGTATTCAATTGTGAAAGCAGAATAACATCATATTTTTATTACTTTCAAGCCCCCAAAGAAAATTAAATTTTGGCATTAAATGACCCATAAGGATTTGATATGTCACTAAACAAACAAGCAAACAAGTTAAGTTCAGAAGTGGAAATTTTCATCCAGAAGATGGGGAATGTTCTGGCAGGTTTGCAGTCAATGATGATGATCAAATTGAAATCCTTAACTATAAATAAACCAGGTCACCTGATACAGTTTATGAGAAAGTTTTGAGAAATGCTAGATTTTTTATTTGAGTTAAATGTATTTAGGCTTCAGCAACAAACTTGTCTTTGTTTTCTTAGAAGACAATGTTTCAAACGAATCTTAAATATAAAGTAATTTTTGTCTCTATTTATGAGATGAGGTATTGTAACTATTTACACTATTTACATTGTTCAGACTGTTGTCCTCATCTTTATTGCCATATTCACCTTCAAAATCTGTCTCTATGAGATGAGGTATTGTAACTATTTACACTATTTACATTGTTCAGACTATTGTCCTTATCTTTATTGCCATATTCACCTTCAACATCTGTCTCTCTTTCTGAGATGAGGTATTGTAACTATTTACACTATTTACATTGTTCAGACTGTTATCCTCATCTTTATTACCATATTCACCTTCAACATCTGTCTCTATTTCTGAGATGAGGTATTGTAACTATTTACACTATTTCCATTGTTCTGACTGCTGTCTTCATCTTTATTGCCATATTCATCTTCAGCATCTGTCTCTATTTCTAAGATGAGGTATTGTAACTATTTACATTATTTACATTGTTCGAACTGTTGTCCTCATCTTTATTGCCATATTTACCTTCAACATCTGTCTCTATTTCTGAGATGAGGTATTGTAACTATTTACACTATTTATATTGTTCAAACTGTTGTCCTCATCTTTCTTGCCATATTCATCTTCAACATCTGTCTCTCTTTCTGAGGTGAGGTATTGTAACTATTTACACTATTTACATTGTTTGAACTGTTGTCCTCATCTTTATTGCCATATTCACCTTCAACATCTGTCTCTATTTCTGAGATTGTTTTCATCTATGTTCTCATATTCATGTTGTTTCAGCCATTGCATGCTCTGGTCTTTTTCAAGAAATATGCCACAATGACACATAGCCCAGTAGATAAAACAGTTGGTTGAAGTAATTTTTTATGAGTTTAATACCTGGCAGAAGTGAACAAATACTTGTAGAGTTCAGTTACTAAAGGAAATTAGCTGAAACTGAGATATCCAGAAAAGGCATGTCATGTGGAACTAGAACAATCTACCTCGTTTGGACTAAATAAAGAGTTCAGTTCAAAATTCCAGTGTATATCACCTGAAAAAGGCCCAAGTGTACAACGGCTGAAACACTGTGAATATGTCAATAAAGATGAGGACAGCTGTCTGAACAATGTAAATAGTGTAAATAGTTACAATACCTCATCTCAGAAATAGAGACAAATGTTGAAGGTGAATATGCCAATAAAGATGAGGACAACAGTCTGAACAATGTAAATGGTGTAAATAGTTACAATACCTCATCTCAGAAAGAGAGACAGATGTTGAAGGTGAATATGGCAATAAAGATGAGGATAACAATGTAAATAGTGTAAATAGTTACAATACCTCATCTCCGTAATAGAGACAGATGTTGAAGGTGAATATGTCAATAAAGATGAGGACAGCTGTCTGAACAATGTAAATAGTGTAAATAAAGTAATTTTATTGTTGATATTTTTTGAAAGTGATGTGCTGTGCTCAGTCATGGTTCTCCACGACTTTCTATGCTTGTAGCACTAAACAAAAGTTTGCTTACTGCCCCCCTTCCTGCTTTTGTTCTGCCTTAAGTACATCCTGTGAATGTTGAATTCTCAAGCCTTCTTTCCTAATGATGTATCTCAAAAGTTTTAACTTTTTCTTTTTCTTTCTGATCATAAGGAGAAATGTTCTCTTGTCTTTCCCATTGTGGAGAGATTAGATTCTGATTCATTGATTTGCAAACAGGCCTGTACATGTGCCATCTTGAGTAGGGCGACCTTGCAGGCACTACAGGATTTCAGTCCACTAAGACGTAGTGTGTTACTAATGTCATCTCGGTGATTGTGGTCTCAGCTGCCTTGAGATCATCAACAAGCTCTTGCTATATAGTTCTTTGTTCTTTCCTCACCTTTCTCATCATCAGGTTCATTCCATGTTGGGATATCTCGCATGGAGCTCCAGACCAAGGGAGATTGATAGTCAATTGATGTTTCTTCCATTTTCTTATTATCGCACCAACAGTTGACTCCTTCTCACCTCCTTCTTGCCAATCATCTTGTAGCCCATTCCAGTCTTGTGCAGGTATACAATTTTGTCTTGGATATCCTAAGACAATTCTTTTGTCTTGCCCATTGTGGAGAGTTTAGATTCTGATTCATTGAAGGATTCTGTAAACTAGTGTCTTTTATACAAGTAATGAGTACTTGATTAGGAGTAATAATTGAGTAATAGGACTAGTCTATATGCCTCCTGATCACATAACCAGTCTGTGCGGCCTGAATCATTGCTGGTTGTTAAGGGGTGAAATATTCATTTTTTTCAATAAAAAAGAAATAAATGTTCAAAAATTAATAAAATGTGATTTTCTAGTAATTTTTGTATATCATATCTTTCACTTTTAAGACAGACCAACCCTGAAAATTATAGACCATTCCCATTTTCGTAACATGGCAAACTCAGAAAATCAGCATAGGATGAAATACGTATTTTCCCCACAGTATATGTATATATTAATATAGATTATATATATATAAATATAAAAAATATAAAACATAAATTTAAAAGTTGATATTTATATATATATATATATATATATATATATATATATATATATATATGATTTATGATATATATATATATATATATATATATATATATATATATATATATATATTATACTCATGTACATGTTATTTGCAGTATCCTCATATAGAACCACATATCTGTTGATGCAAATCTCTTCTTCATCTGATAAGAAATTGGCCTGTATTCATTACCATGTAGAACAATTAGTATTATATAACATTTCAGCACCTTTATCTTTTTTCTATTTAACATTTTCTGTTTCTTAAATACTTTGCTTAATTTCTGGAAGGCATCTTTTATTAATTCAGAAATTCAATTACCATAGGCTCAGCTATTGTCTTGCCATTGGCACAGCATGATAAAAGTTAAACTGATGGAAGAGTTAAAGACCCACTCTTCCTAAATGACTGACTTGGGTAATAGCAGTTTATTCTTTTTATATCTGCACATAGTTTTATATCCAAAAATAAACAAAGGGAAGTTTTATTAACCCAATAGATTTGTATCACTTTAAATGTTATTTTTAGTGGATACACATTTATGTTTAGATAGAAAACTTTGTGTAGATGTGAACAAACTTTGAGAGATCTATGACTGGAGACATTTCCCTTGAAAGCATGAAATTGACTTTGGCTGTTCCTTTGTGGCCAAGCAGTAAGTCACACTGGACTAAACAGATGGTTCTTCTGCCCTAATGGATTAATGTGTTAATGGACACAGGTTTGATTCTTGCAAAGGGAGCAAATTTTTCTTTATTAAAATTTCACAAATACTGAAGCTGGTAAGTAAAAATCAATAAATATACTGTTTAATAAATGAATTGACCACCAAATGTAACATTTAAAGTGACACACACACACACACATATATATATATTACAATAAAAGAACAAAAATTACCTCAACATAGTATAGTCTATTTCAAGCCATTCTGTACACAGTTATCATCAGCCTCTAAGTGTCTGTCTTAGAGCATTATTTTAAATTTATTTTCATTGTCAGTCCTTCTTTCTTAATGAGAATGGGTTTGGTGGAGGCATAAGGTATCTTATCCCAAGGGAAGCGGTCTGGGTTTGGAGTTTATTTATGGCAGGACCTTTCATTGTGTGTAGTTTAATATCAGTTCCTACTATGTGGCATTTCTTATACAAGCACCAAATGTGTTTTTCTGGGATTCACAGTAAATAGTTTTTGTACTACAGGTGTCCAATATTATTAATAAGCGATGAGGGATTTAAACTTAAACCCGTTAAGATTAATGTAAATTAGTTGAATGATAGATTTATAGATTGTGGGTAATACCAGAACACCCACTGGAATAAATCATCCTGTCCAACACACTTATAATGTGTGTGTATATATATATATATATATATATATATATGTATATGTATGTATATATATATATATATATATATATATATATATATATATATATATATATATATGCGTACATATCTTCATACATACATACATATATGCCACTATATGCACACACACACCCCATATATTCCACATTTGGATTTATTTCTATGTCTGCATTTTGTGATTAGTTCTCTCCGTTGAGTTAATAGTTTGCATTGATCTTTATATTTTATTATCCTGATTTTTTCTTCTAAACATAGCTTGTACCTATCCTTAAAATTATTGGGGGTATTCACGAAACCTAGAATTTTCCAATTTATTTGAGGATTTAAACCTTTTCCCTTCATGTGAGTGTTTATATCAGTAAGTTCACAAATCACTTATCAAATATAATTTGAGGTCATGCTGAACCAGTCAGCAATAAAGTTCAAGGTAAAAAGTTACAAAAATGTTTTAAGTAAACACTGTGCAGCCAAGGCTAAAAGCAGAAGACACAGACAGATGCTATAAATGTTTGTCCTATCTGTTTTCCACTTTCTTATACAGATAGCCCTATTTTTTAAAAACTGACAAAATTTAGATTCAGCTGAACAAAATTTCAAATTATTGATGAATCATTTGATTGGGGGGACACTCAGTTAGATTCTCAGGGATCCAACTTTTCAAAAAAAAATTTCTTAAAAGGATTGAATGCAGCATCCACTTGATAATTTAAATAAGCTTTTCTGCAATCAAAAGTTCTTTTTGTCTGCTGTCATTTCCACCTTCTTAAAAACATTAAGAGGAAAGTTTTGCATTTTTTTATTAAGAAAAAGGATGATTCTTTGCTGTTTCTTATTTCACATGTTTGTTTTTTTTTTCTTAGGTTTTACTCTTTTCATGGAAAATTAAACTTGGCAAGACTGTGATATAGTGTTCTTTGCCTTCACTGCTTTTAAGCATCTCTTTCTGTGAGACTGAACTCACTGGCTTCAAAGACGACTGTAATCTCTATTCCAAGGCTTTGATAATTAACTTGTGCACAAATCTTTCAACTCTTGTGAAAGTTAATGCATTGCAATCTTTCTAATCATGCTCACATCTTTTTTTTTTAAATGCCATGTCCATTTGGAATGTAGACAATCACAGCCCTCCACAGATTACATTTCTATTATCTGTGAAATGCCATGAATTCTTTCGAAAGATTGTTGTGCAGTTTTCCATCACCTTCTCTACAGTTTTGAATTGAGTGTTATCCTTTTTCTAGACTGGATATTTAACACTCAGATGTGAGGAGAAATAGATTTATGACTTTCTTAAGGACCTTTGTGCCAAAGTTAGCTCTACAGACAAGGTAATAATTTACATATGTTTGTTGCAGATCTGAATCAACCCACAAGAAAGAAAAAGCAAGAAATGTGTTTAAATATAAAAATATATAATATTTTTATTCTTATGTTTTAACAACTAAATTTTTCTCAGCACATATTAAAATTCCTGTGTTAAAGTTCCTTGTGTGTAGTTGTTTGTTAAGATGAAAAAATATGTGATTTCTTTGCATGTATGTTTGAAAAAGAAGAGGCAAAGGAGAAAGTAAGGAGGGGAGTGTACATGTCACATAACTTGAGGAACAGTGTATATGTCACATAGCTTGGTGAGGAAGAGTGTAAGTGTCACTTAGCTTGAGGAGGAAGACAGGTGAATGTGTAAGGGAACCTTTTTGAAACTATGGCTACAAACTGATATTGCATGATGTATCTGTCTCTATCTCCTTACTGGCTTGTCTGGTCTACAAGCTTTACTAAATACTCTTTAAAGGAATCATGAAGCATGTTTTTTATTGTCAGTGAGAATTCGACCCATTAGTTGCAAAATGTTAAATATTTATTTTTAAAGGATTATTTTATTAACCAGAAGGATGCATGAATCTTTGACAATACTATTGGGCTGAGCTGTATCTTTTTCTTCTACTAGTATCAAGGGCAATCATGGCTCTCCACAATTTCTTTTCCTTTATAGCATTAATAAATTCTGTCTTTTTGCTATCTCTCCAAAACCCTGTTCTGCTAGACACTTCTAAGAGCTCATTAGGTAGGTTATACACTGCTTTCCTCTGTCCTTCTTGCCTTCAATATGTCCTGTGAGTGTCAAATTCTCCAAATCCCCTCTCCTCATTATGTGCGCTAGAAATTTTAACTACCTCTTTCTGATGTTGTCAATAAGTGTCCTTTTTTGTTTTCATTTTCTCTAAAACTTTGTCAATTACTTCAAAAGTAGGCATAGTTTTTCATTCGTCAAGTTTTAGTGAAATAAATCCCTTTTATTTTAATAAATAATTAAAATATATACTTTTCTTCTTTGTGTTCATTATTTGGAAAATCTAGTTTACAAATTGCACATTTAACAGGTTTATTTGATGTTTTTTACAATAACAGTGACCATCAGTAGCATAGCTGGAGGTGGGTAAGAGGTCTGGCCTGCCCTAGGTGACACTTTTGGATCTACTGTATAAACTTGTATTGGCTGTATTGAAATAAGTGGTTTTAATGTCTGCTCACTGTAGAAGGATCTCTTCAATTTCATGTAACCCAAACTATGGTATATGTAATTAAGTGATTGTTATCTTAGCAAAACAATAAACACTAATCAGTGATGTATTTAGGATTGTTTTATCATTGTTGACAATGTGAAACCTGTGAATGGACACAGAGGATGTTCATTTAATGATGCAAAACTGCTCTGCGTGGGAGACACATCTTGGTTGTTATTATATAAATTTAAGTTATTTTCTTTGATAGAAGTTCATTTGAGGGTATGTACTGCTCTATTTTTCATCTTTTAGGACTGTTAATAGTTTATATATATATATATATATATATATATATATATATATAGATAGATAGATAGATAGATAGATAGATAAAAGTGAACATAGAAGTCAACACTTAGAGGCAACAATCTGTTTTATGCTAGATGCAATCATCAGGCCACAAGACTTGTGGCCTGATGATTGCATCTAGCATGAAACAGACTGTTGCTTCTAAGTGTTGCCTTCTATGTTCACTTTTATATTTGCACACGCTCTATCTCTGATATTGAACACTTTATCCCATAAATATAGCACATCTTATGACTATATTTCTTCATATATATATATATATATATATATATATATATATATATATATAAACTATTAAAACTATTAAAGCTTGAAACTCTGGTTGTGACTAGAGCCATCCTTTCATAGAATTTAATGTTAAGTGTCTTTTTGCTCAGTCTAGGCAATCTAGGCTTCAAGCACTTTACTGAGCAGGGGACTTTTCCTTTAGGCCTTTTTTTAGTATTGTCATTATATTCGAAACTTTATCTGGATAAGAGTTTTAGGTTCCATCAAAGTTTTTTGATTTTCTTTAATAACTAATATTCTTTATATATTTCTTTAATATATATATATATATATATATATATATATATATATATATATATATATATAGGTAGTCACTGTGCAAGATGATGTATTTTTATGGGGGTAGTGGGAAGGGTTTCACTTATATTTAGTTATTCTTTCCAAAACCAAATGTCAAAGTTAGCTTTCATATTCATTTTTCTAGATGACACATTGTTCCTTAGTGTAGTGTAGTAGTTATCAAGGCTCATCTTGTTGACCATCATTACTGAGTAGTGAGTTCAATCTTCAATGAGTTGCCCTTAAAATATTCAACGTTAATTAACCTAACAAGGGGTTAAATGTCATAAAATTAACCAACCCACAATCAGCATGGTACAGTAGTTTGCAAGGTTAATCACATTGGCCCTTAATACTGGCCTGTGAGTTTGATCCTCACTGAGTGTCCTGTATAAAATTTCACATTAAATAACCCCACAATGGTTGTGGATCCCATGAGTTCTGGAAAAAGCAAATGCTATTCTTGATAAAAGCAGACCTTCGATGCCTTACATTATAAATGTCTCTGAGGTTATCTCAACCTCGTAAGCTTTTTGCAATAAACTTTATCTCTAAATCTATATGAGATGACAAGGACCATTCCTTTCCTGACTTCCCACAAGTCATGAAGCCCAAGCTTTGTGTGACATCTTTATCTCCAGTATTAGCAAAGTTGTTTTACCAGTACCTGAAGAAGAAATTTTTCCCATGTCCATGGAAGGCATCTGGTGTATGCAAGTTTGTTTTGGTTTGTTTAATAATATATCAACTCCTTATGGGACTTTTAATGCTGAAATGTAATTTTCCTTGAAAGCTTTGCTGATTTTTTTATTTTTTTTTATTATTAAAATCTATTACTGGAAATATTTACAATAAAAATGTATTTTTATACCCTAGTTTGCTTGAGGAGTTCACTATTTACCCATAGGTGGATCACTAACAGATGCTACAGGTGCAGATTGGACTTGGGAACAACAGCCACTAAGAGGTGTTTACAAGCTCCTCAAAACCTCCCAATCAGAAGCCTTGTAGTTTATTGTCACACTGAAGACATAAGAATGCAAGTGAGCGCTCATCCTCCACCATAATATTGATCCAGCATAGCAGTTGATTTCACCTCTAACCTAACTTCCACAGTTAGTTCAATGGGGAAAAGATTGGCTTGAAACTTTCAGTAATTCCAAAACATATATTGTATATTTGAATTATTGCTAAAGATGCTGGAAAAATGGTCTGTTCCAAAAGAAAAAAAAAAACCTGATTCCTGCTACAATGCTCTATTTTTACAAGAGTCAGATCAGACCAAAAAGGGAGTATTGCTGTCATACATGGGCTGGTACTATGCAGTTCACACTATGCAGCCTCAAAAGAGTCAAAGACTGATTACACAGCCTTGTGGGTAATTAATTATTTTCCACCCTTATTCTACAGATGAAATGGTGTCCTGGGTATGACAATAAACTACATCTGGCAGCAATGTCTTGGATTCGGTGATTTTGAGGAACATATAAACCAATTCTTAATTGCTGCTGTTCCCAGGACCACCCTGACCCGGGGTGGTAGCACCTGTTAGGGTCCCAACTATGGGCAAATAGTTACAACTGGTGTCAAAACACTATGAAAGTATAAAAATATAGTAAAAATACCATCAATACATTTTCATAGTAAAAAAAATACCAGTAATACATTTTTGTAAAAGAATTTACTAATGCTCCCAAGAAAATTAAATTTTGGCATTAAATGACCCATAAGGAGTTGATATGTCACTAAACAAACAGGTGAAATGTTCCTAGCTTCTCACTACTCTATTGCTATTACTATGGCAGCTATTCGAATGGGTTCCATGCCTTAAACCCACCAGTTCATTCTTTTGTGTTTGTTTGGTAATACGTAAGTTCTGTTCAGACAGTTTCTTCCCAAGAACTGTTACATTGTGGAACAAACTACTGAGGGGTTACTTTTGTGATGAATTCACTCTTAGCCTTTTCAAGTCCAGGGTTAACATATCTATGACATATTCTCATAATATGCATTTCTTACCACCTTTGTCTACTTCCTTTATAACTCTGTCATGGTGGAGTAATGGATATCAGCTTAGATTGTGGAATCAGAGAGGTGAGCTCGAATTCCAGTCAAATCCATTACATTCACTTACGTGCTAATACCCTTGGGAAAGGTATGAATCCTCTTCTTCTCCCCTCAGCTATGGATAAATAGCAGGACAGATAATGTTCTATAATCCTAGATGGCAACTGGTCTACTGCAGAAAGAAATTGCAACCTATTGTGGGAAAAAATCTGCCTTGTCATTCATATATCAAAAGATACATGATTGTATCACAAATGGCACATAACTGACTGACTGAACCATATAGTATGAGTGGCCTTTGGTCATTTAAAATAAAAAAAAGCAATCCCCATGGCACAGTTATTAGCAAAGCTAATACTATTGACCATTTTTACTGATAAATGAATTTGAACCTCACAGCATGCCTTCTACTCATTAACTCAACAAAGATTGAAATGTCATAAAATCAACCAACCAACAACTGACATAGTGCAATAGTTATCTGGTTGAGAATTTCAAGAGAGTATTGAGTTTGTTCCTCACTTGGTGCCACATACAACAATTTGACATTAACTAATCCATCAAGTTTTAACATTTAAAGTCAACTAACCTAGCCATGCTGAGTGGCCCGTACCTGCCTGATACTTTGGTGATACCTTCATTATTCATTGCAATCTTCCACTCATTAAAGAACAACAGGATATCATAATGATATACTTTTTACTGCGTGAGTGCAGAAAGCTTGTAAAATCCAATTGACTCCAAAGTTGCAAGTCTTGGATTTTGTGTAAAACTAAACCAAAAGCAATATAATGGGTTCCTGCATCAGTTCTGAAAATGGTTTTGGTTGAATAGGTTACATTTCTTTTCTACTTGAGTTGTCAACCAATTTGACTGACATATAACTGACCATGCGCACACTCCACACATAAATATCCTGATGGAATGATACAACCTCTGAGGCATAAAAGTAGGCTTGCTTTGAGATTCTAAGGTTTCTTTCTGTCTTTGTAGTGCTCTTAAAATAGAACTTAAATGACCAGTAACATAGACCAAATCTAAAAGTGAATTTCTTGCCAAATTCCGGCTTCCTGTTGTCTTGTTTGTCCACTTGAAGTGCATTTTAGTTCAATCTTTGCTCATTTTGGTTGTTGTAATCTCAACATTTCAACCAATGTACCCTCTGGGTATCTTCAGATTTCAGTCATTCTTGGTAACCCTGTTGGAATTTTTAACGGAACACTTTATTCAATCCACAGAGTAGACTGTTCTCATTTCACTTTCAATGCTTAGGGGGATATTTTGTATTGATTAATATTCTATTTGTCTTCTTGTTGCTTCTCTGTCTCTTCCACAGAACCTGTATATATTCTCTCTATATGACTCTTTAGCACTACCCGGCCAAGGGTTTGATCTCAGAAATATCAGGAAATTAGATGTGCTTAAACCAATGCTTTAATCTTCTAGGCAATGTGTCTTGTGTTTAACTGATGCAAAATATCCTTGGTTTATGGTCACAAGACACTGAAACACTAGTTCCCATATAATCACCAAAATTAAGCAATGTCAAGCCTGGTCAGTACCTAGAGGGGTAACTGCTTGGGAATACCAGCTGCTGTAGGTGCATGTAGGGTAATGAATAATGGCTAAGAACTATTAATCAGAAAGCAGAGTTCTAATTACAGTTGGTTTCATTATATTCACTTATAAGCAAATACTCTTGGGAAAAGTATGAATCCACCTCATCTCCCCCCAGCTATGGGTTAATTATAATTGTATCATTAAAATCATTATTATCTAAAAAAAATTCTTACAATCTAAAAATATTTTATGGCTTTAAATAACCTGCAAATGGTTGATGAGATGTGGAAAACAAATCAATCAATAAAAATATCCCCTTAGCATGGAAAGTGGAATGAGAACACTTTATTATGCATATTGAATAATGTGCTTAGTTTGAAAATTTCAAGAAGGTTAACAAGTATAACCAATATCTGATGAAGCGCAGAGTAATACAGCTGAAACTTCAGGAGTATAACAATCAAGATTTTCCAATTAGATCTACCAGACACCTGAATCAAATGTCAATAAAGAATCTTTGTTCTAAGAGAAGTTGATCTGCAATGTCCACAACATTGCTACACAGATGGTGTATACCATCCTCCGATATGTTATTTCATCCCTCTTGCAACATTTGATGCAGTACAACAAGAGTTGTGGCTCAGAAAAATGACTAATAAAGTGTTTGTCATATCATGTTCCATAGATGTTCAGCAAGACAAGTTGTTGAACATCTTGCAGAGAAAATAGTATGGGCATCATGTGGGTAGGCATTATTCTTCTGGGATAACATCACTTTCCTGTTGCAGTAATGGCAGCAGAACATGTCGAACAATATTTTCATCATCAGATCAGGGGTTCCCAGCTATTTTTGTGTCATCACCCACTTTCACATGGAAAAAGTTTTGACTGTTCATCTGTATAGTAAATATCCAAAAGCATACTAACATTGTTTTGGTAAAACCTGCTTACTGTTTCATAGACTGACTTTACGATGTGGTAAAAAATAGAAAATGGAGGTAAAAAAAAGCATGCTGATTATATGGTGGCTGCTGATACTGTATTAAAGAACAAATGAAAATAAATTTAACAATTGAAAACTATATAGAAATTAACAAAATATTCCTTATTTGTGGGGATATTTATATCTTATTTAGGAATATGAACCAGTTATTCCTAATTAGCCTCATGTTTTTTTTTATACCAGTTCTTTACATATCTCCTTTGAATATTTTTTGGGGGTGCCATATGTCGAAATACCTTTTTAATACTCAAAATCATATATTACCCAATAAAATTTCCAGTAAGCCATCATTTTTTGTTCAACTGATCATCGCCCACCCAACAGTTGAAATTGCCCACCAGTGGGTGATATCACCCAGGTTGGGAAACCCTGATTTAGATGGCGTATACTATCCTATGATACATTATTTCATGCCTTTGAAATTGCAAATTGACTAACTGAATGAATCATGTCGACTCCTCTTGCCCCATAAATATTCAATAGGGAACAATTAAAATGTATTAACGATCAATGTATTTTCAGTATGTATTTATATGAATAATATATAATGTGAGTTTCAGTTTATAATAATTATCCTTATTGAAAATATAGATAACATATGTTGAGGATGTCACGTTTTATTATACAGCTTGTGGGTTGTCCATCATATTGTAAATAAATCTGTATCTATTTATTGTATATATATATTCATATATATTATAAATATCTCTACATGTATTTACTGGACATGTGACCCAGTGGTTAGAACAGTCACATTCTGACCATGAGACCCGGGTTCGAATCTTACTATGGTCGATTTGTTAGGCAGTAGACTTCCTAATGTTATCAGACTGGAGGCGTCAAGCTCAGCGTGCAGCAACTTTGGAAAGTGCCTGAAAAACCATACCAGGGGTTGACCCAAACCTTGTGAGTGAAATTGGGTAGACAGAACCCTTGCGTGTTGTTGATAACTGTGCTAGCACGAAGTCACAAGTTATCGTGGCCGAGAACTTGAGCGTGCTGGCATTGTTCAAATTGTTGATCATGCTAGATAACATGTTCTTTTTTATACAGGTTCATTGCAATATCTCCTTTGAATATTGGGTGGGGGTACCATATGTTGAAATACCATTTAAATACTCAAAATCATATACCACGCGATAAAATTTCCAATCGCCCACTCAACAGTTGAAATCGCCCACCGGTCGTTCATATCACCCAAGTTGGGAAACCCTGATTTAGATTTATTTTATGTCTCTTGTACCTGTTGATGCAAAGCAACATAACAAAAATATTAACATAAGTTATAAAGTTTCGTCCTTGAAACTTTTGAATTGTTATTTTTTTTAATCATTTCACCCCAAGCAAGGTTGAAATGCCACTAGTATTCAGGGGGTTACAGAGAGTAAAAATGAGAAAAAAAGACTGAGTATAGGAAGGATTGAGGAATGTACAAAAGAGGAAGAAGATAGAAGATGGCAATTGATGGTACATTTTGAAGATTTTAGTCATCAGGGAAGCAAGTAAACTGTAGGGATTTCCACGGGCAAGAAGTGTGAGAAAAGAAACTGTTAGAGTAGAAGTGGTGGTTGCATTTAGTTATTTCAACAGTAAACAGGTGGAACCTACATGCCAATCTAGTAGCATGCTTAAATTCATGTAGTCAGAGCACCAGGGGGAAAAAAAGCTCATCAGAGCAGTTGCCATGGAAATATTTGTAGAAAAGACAGAGGGAAGCCACACCACATCGTTGAGAAAGTGTCTGAAGTTGAGATGCCAAGTCAGGATCGATTACATTACAGATCCTTCTTTGGATTTTGTCAAGAACTTTGAGATGAACAGCAGGAGCACCGAACTAGATATAGCAGCTGTATTCAATGCATGGGTGAATGGTAGATCTGACTTTCCTTGCAGTAGATGCAGCTATTGATTCAATGTAGTTGCCCCTGCATATGATGGTAAACTACATTTGTCAGAAAAGCTTCTGACTGAGAGATTGGAGGTTTTAAAGAGCATGGAACCGCCTCTTAATTGGTGTTGTTCCCAGGTCCACACTAACCTGGGGCGGTAGAACCTGTTAGAGCCTCAGTTATGGGCAAATAGTGAACCTCCAAACAGAAATCAGCAGTAAATTTTTATACCAAAATTATCAACAATACATTTTAGGATCTACAAAATATATATATATATATAAAAACATATCTTTCTTCTTAAAGTATAAAATTATATATAAAATATCTATAGTTGAAAGCATAAAATTATGTGCAAAATATTTAGATTTTGGCATTAAATAACCCATAGAGTTGTTGATATGTAACTAAAAAAAATCAACCAATTAACCATCTACTTCAAGAGCTAATGCAGAAATTGTTGTTTGTATTACATGCTGATGATATGAGCAATTTTCTTTTTTATGGTTGCTGGACATGTTGTCTTTAAAAAAATAGGTTTTTGCAGTAACAATTCACTTTATGGTAAAAAGTTCTAAACTACCAGAAGGTAAATATTTTCAAAAAAAAAAAATCCAGATTATATTAAAGAAGTTTGAATAATTGGAATTTTTCTTTCTAAAAGTCATCTTTCTTTTACAACAGGAAAATATTTCCTCTGACCATTTTTAAAAAAAAGAAAAAAAGTCGAGGATTTGAAATCGATTTTGCTTTTTAATTTTTTTCTTTTTCTTTATCTACTTCACACTACAGTCATTAATTGGTATTCTTTGGGGGCAAACCTCTCAACAGCTTTTTCATTTTCGTATAAATTTAAAAACTGAAGTGTAATTTCAGTATGACTGATGAGGAAAAGGGGTGAGATATTTTTTTTTTTGTTCACAAAAAGTCGAAGAGCACACGAGATTTTGAAGAGACTTGGGAAAAACAGCTGAAATAGCTATTTAACAAAAGAGAGACCAAAAAAAAAAAAAAAAAAATTGTTAATGTCTGATATAAAAGAAGAAAATAAACAGGAACATTATTTTCTCTCATTGAGTTTTTTATCTTTGATATTATCTGTTAATGTTAGGGTAGCCCAATTTCTTTCTTCAGCTTCTCATTGAATTAATGAGTACTTCCATAGTTTTTCTCTCTCTGATTGACATATTGATTGAAATCACTTATCAATCTTTGTTCGTTTTTTATAATATAATCCCTACAAACATGTTTCTTATACACTATTAAAAAAATTTCTTCAGATGTCAAAGAAAAGTGTAAAAATATTCATTGTATATAAAGAGGTTGATTAAAATGCATTTTTAGTTTTGTGTTAGTTGTTAGAATTTTTGGCAACAGGTCGACCAAATTTTTCTTTCTTTCTGAATTTCCGAGTGGAGGCATTACAATTATTTATATTCAGACTAACTAATGTCCTCATCTTTGGTGTTACAGGGGATTCTCAATTTACATTGAAGATCTGTTCCTACAGTGCGACATAACCTGCTTGTTGACATAGGTCAAAACTCACCTGTTCACCAATGAGTCTGCCTTATGCTTGGTAAATAGCAAGCTCTATTCAATGCATGGGTGAATGGTAGACCTGAATTTCCTTGCAGTAGATACAGCTATTGATTCAAGGTAGTCGCCCCACTTCAAATTGCCCTGGATATGATGGTAAACTACATTTGACAGCAAAGACTCTGACTGAGAGATTGGAGGTTTTGAGGAGCAACGGTGCAGAGGGTTAAATGAAAATGTAATGTAAGGGCAAAAAGTTCCCCCCCCCCAAAATGACACAGACGAGACATAGTGAATATAGCATAATTCAGTACAGTGAAGAAACAATACCGTCTTTCTCATGATGCACCATCTGACAGCATATTATGTTAGATGGTGCTGTAACCATGAAACACCATACATTGGGTCTGACGTAACCCAAGGACCTTCTGTAGTATCCCAATATTTCAGACCTTCAGGTGCTTCTTAAACTGTGAAAACTTCAGTGAATTTTAAACTGAAACCTCTATTTAATCTATCTTCCACTATCCATGTGTACACATATTGCCTCTCATTCTTATCTAGTTATCAGTTATTCCCCCACACTTTAGTCTTCTCGGTACGGTAATCTCTTTTGAAATATTCTTCACCTTGCAGTAATTACTGCAATTATTTTTAATATCATTTTTTGCAACCCTACATTCTCTGGCAAGGGTAAAATAATTTCTGTCTGAATGTCTAGGATGAGAAATCATCATTATTTACTTTATTTGGACTAAAGTCCTTGTAATAAAACCGATTATAGCCCTTGAGGAACTCTCTTGTGAACAAAGGTTATCAACTCTTAAGGATCACTCCTGGGCTACAAGACACTCCCTGCATGCCACAAGAAAACAAAGGCAGACTTTTTAAGTAACTAACAGTAAAATTAGTTTGTTAAAGCTTCTTAAGTTGTAATAATTGTTGGTTATTTTCATTATAGTCCTCACCTTTGATATTATAATCACATTTTGTCCTTTATGCCCTCTGGCCTTCTTCAGATGTTTGTTGAGCTGTGTCTAAGAATATCTTGTCTTATCATTATTTAGTATTGTTCAGTTATTACTCACCCTGTTTCCAATGAGTCTGAGTCTGTACTACTTGGCCCAGTGATTGAACTCACAATTCCCATATCATCAAATTTATGAACGAATGCTTTAATCCACTAAGCCCAATCGGACAATCCCAAATCAGGACCAGTTTCCTTTTTCTGTGAATTGCTGTGACTTATTGAAAAAGATAGTAGAATAGTTTCCCATTGCATTTCCCGTGGTTTTGATTTCAGAGTAGTCCTTCTCTTAGACTTGGTTGCTATCCAAGCCCATTTTCTGCTGCAGAAGAATTTATTGCCATTGTTAAAAATATTGATAAATATATCTTTATTTCTAATATTTACCCAACTGTAAGGAGGTGTGTTTACTTTTATATTCTACCAGTCCAGCAGTAGTCATTTATCTTGGATACCAAGAGCTGGTCTACACTTACTATTTGGGCATTTATATAATCTATGCCTTAGCTATGCTAATTAGACAGTCATTTACATATAATTACAAAACCATTAAAGAGTTCTTTCTTATTATACTGAATTTGAATTTGTCATGACTTTAAGAAAGCTGTTTGTTTCAGTTATATGTTGACATTTGCCTTTTGGTTTTAGACATATTGTTGACATTTTTGTTGACATTTTTGGTTCAGTACATGAATAGCAATTTGATTCAATATTTTATACTGAGTAAAAAGTGTCTTTTTAGCTTTTATAAAATGTTGACATTTAACCTGCACATTTCCTGTTTTATATTTTCCAAATGTCCACAGCGATTTAATGATCTGCTAATGGATCCAATATGTACATAAAATATTCTGCTTATTGTAAAGCCAATGATTTTTGAACAGTGCAGAGTGTTAAATGAAAATGTAACGTAAGATTTGTATATTAAACAATTTTGAAACTTTTGTTTTACTTGTACCATCATAGGAAGTGTTTAATATATAATATATATATATATATATATATATATGTATATATATATATATATATATATATATATATATATATATATATATTCTAAAATTCTATTATTATTACTATTGCTATAATTACTGATCAAAATAGTATTGTTTCCCTGCTTTAAGATCATGAAAAATGTATATAATTTACTATATTTTTATTATAAAAAATCACACTTTTTCATTTGGTCTTAAGATGCTGAATTAACAGAAAACTGAAGGAACTTTGGAATAATGAAAGATGCCTCCCAAATTCTAAGCAAAGTATTAAGAAACAGGAAAATTTCATAAGATACAAAGAAAAGACTAATGAATTGCTATGTAATATCAATCCACCAATATAGCAGTCGATGATGGACAATTTCCTTATAGATGAAGATGTAACTTTAGACAACAGAGATGTGGTTCTACAGAAGGATGCTGAGAATAATATGGACAGGATCTGTGAGCAGCAAAGAAATTTTAAACAAGATGAAAGCAAAAATGACAAAATCAGAAAGTGACTGTTGAAAATTCTGGAACACATAATGAGGAAAGATAGCTTTGAGGATGTGACACTCACAGGATATACAGTAGGATAATGGAAGACATCAAGTATACTTATGTAAATAAATGGTATAACCAGGATCCGGAGGGATACTTACAGCTATGAAGAATAGGAAATTGTGAAGAACCTGAAGAGACATGGCATAAACAAGAAGAAGAATGCAAATCTTCAAATTGCTTTGTTTTAACCTTTTGTCCTTTTCTTGTCTTCTTCCTTTATTCCTCCTTCATAGAACCAGAATTATAAATTCTAATACAAATTCATTGTCTTATTTATGAAAGTGTGTGTGACAATGGAATCGATAAATCAAATTCAACCTGAGACATTTTGTATTCACTTTACACTAGTGGAAAGCATGACTTTACTACTCTCACCATCTATAGCAAGGCAGTTGAAACCTTTTTTTTTACAAGGCCCAAGGGCCACTTGAGGTAGAGAGTTACAGAGTAAAAGGCACAGCTTTATGTAGATATGTAGAAAGTTATGGTTAACCCTAGACTTGAACAGGTTAAGATTGTAGTGATCAGGAAAGCAACCTCTTGGGAGTTAGTTCCACAAGGCAGTGGTTTGTGGGAAGAAGCTGCTCGAGGGGAACCTACATCTCACCAGGGGAATACAAAGGGAATGAGAGTGGGTTGTTACAGTGCACATGGCATGATGTATCACAGCCATGGAGGTCAGGACTGGTGAACCTAAGGAACGTAGTTCATCTGCTCCATGGAAATAGTGATAGAGCAGCAAGATGCGTGTGATTTCTGAGAGAGAAAAGGGTTGTAGGGTGGGAAATAATTTGTCACCCACAAGGATGTGGTGACACTTTTGGACTCCATTGAAATTGGAAAGTGAAATCTGGGCAACTCCCAACCATACATAACAGCAGTACTCCATTATCTGGCTCTTGTAAAGGTAGAGGATAACAGGAGGAGTCCAGTATTTGCTGGAGTGGTACAGGGAGCCAACCATTTTTCCAGTATCTCCAGTAAAGGATCATATATATGAGTTCCACTTGAGGTCTGGTTGAGTTTATGTCCCAATAGATGCTCAATACAGAACACCTTCCTGAGGAAATTTTTGTTCATTACAATTGGTAAAAATTCTGGGTCTGATTAGCGATGATGGAAGGTCACTAGTTTAGTTTTTGAGACATTGAATGTGACCAGCCTGTTTTTCCCCTACTGGTAACTAGGTCTCCCTATTTTACTATTGAACTAACTAGATGCAACTGCATGTTCTATTCTAAAACTTTCTTTTCTGACACATCTTAACTGTGGAACTTCCTTCTAATTTCTTGCTTTCATGTCACCTATAATCTTAAAAAATTTAAATGCAACATCAATCAGCATCTTCTGCCTTATTGAACCCCATTCCTTTATTGCCCTTTCTTCACTGAAGTCTTCTCATTCGCTTTCACTCTCTGTAACCTCCTGCATCCTAGTGACATTATCACCTTGCTTGAAGTAAAATGATTAAAATATATCTGTATATATTTGTAGTGAAACAGTTACTGGTTTATAAAACTTTGGTAGAATTTTTGGTTATATTTTCTTTTATAGATTTCCAATGTTATGAACTTATAAATGTATTTATTATTAAAGTTCAGTTACATGCAATATATACAGACTTGCATGTGTGTGTGCGCGCACACGAATACATACATACATATATATATATATATATATATATATATACATACATATATATATATATATATATATAATATATATATATATGTATATATATAATATAATATATATATATATATATATATATATATATATATATATATATATATATATATATATATATATTACCAATTTGTGACTTGTAAGGGATACAGAGATAATTCCAAGAAGGATATTAATCCAGGGAGAGTTCAATGTGAACTACAGAGCATTATAATAATAATAATGAATCAAGAAGAAAACATTAAAGATCCATTATAACTGAAATGGATCTTTAAGGTTTTCTTCTTGATTCATTATATATATATATATATATATATATATATATATATAATATATATATATATGTAAGCAAATATATGGATATAGATCCGACAGTATGAAGAAAAATATACGGAAAAAACAAACAAAAATCCTTATATGCAATTATGCTGTTTTAATGTTAATGTAAGATGGTTTATTAGACCGAAACGTTCGACGTTGACATTATATTAACATCAAAACAGTATAATTGCATATAAGGATTTTTGTTTGTTTTTTCCGTATATTTTTCTTCATATATATATATATATATATAGATATATATATATATATATCCAAGTATAAGATTGGTGTATATGGAATAAATTCAAATAACCAACAATTACTATTCTTAAAAGAGTGCTCAATACAGAGTAGATCAACATCATCACTTGATAAGACACCAGAGGCGTTGAAACAAAATGGCTATTTTTGTAGTGATTTTATAACATATTTATGTTATAATTTTTAAATAAATAATTATATATATATATAAATATATAAAGGCACCTAATATTAAATATAGTTATATTTCTTTATAATATATGAATTTTTACACAGAATTAGAACTTTGTTACTTACAATTGGATTTTCAGTGTTTTTCTTAGAAAAATGATTTAAGTTTGGAAAAAAGGAAAACAATAAATTATTAAAAAAACAGGAAAATCCAATTGTGAGAAAGTTTTAATTCTCTGTAAAAATTCATATATTATAAATAAATATCACTATATTAAATATTAGGTGCCTTTTTTTACAATCCTCATTTTAGTTTACATATATATATATATATATATATATATATATATATATATATATATATACACAGTGTATCACAAAAGTGAGTACACACCTCACATTTCTTCAAATATTTAAGTATATCTCTTCATGGGACAGCACTGAAAAAATTACCTTTTGACACAATGAAAAGTAGTCTGTCTGCAACATATATAACAGAGTTAATTTATTTTTCCCTCAAAATAACTCAAAATATAGCCATTAAAAGCTAAATCCCTGGCAACAAAAGTGAGTACACCCCTTAGGAAAAGTTGTCAATATTAACATACAACATGTCAACTGTCAATATTTTGTGTGGCCACCATCATTATCCAAAACTGCCTTTACTCTCCTGGGCATGGAGTTTACCAGAGCTTCACAGGTAGTCACTGGAATGCTCTTCCACTCCTCAATGACGATGTTGCGGAGCTGGCGGATATTTGAGACTCTGCTCAACTCCACCTTCTGCTTGAGGATGCCCCAAAGATGTTCTATTGGGTTCAAGTCTGGAGACATGCTTAGCCAGTCCATCACCTTTACCCTCAGCCTCTTCGGTAAAGCAGTGGTTGCTGTGGTTGCAATATTGACAACTTTTCCTAAGGGGTGTACTCACTTTTGTTGTCAGGGATTTAGCTTTTAATGTCTATATTTTGAGTTATTTTGAGGGAAAAATAAATTAACTCTGTTTTATATGCTGCAGACAGCCTACTTTTCATTGTGTCAAAGTGTCATTTTGTCAGTGTTGTCCCATGAAGAAATATACTTAAATATTTGAAGAAATGTGCGGGGTGTACTCACTTTTGTGATACACTGTAGATAATATTCGTGGTTAATATACACATACATATGCAATCATATATCTAAACTATATAACGTCTGTTGTGTGTATATGTCATCACAAAATGTATACTCTTTTCCGGTAAATCTTTAATGTATTAGACATCCGAGAATATTCATATTTCTCTCACTTGAACTGTCTTTGACTACTCACTTTTAAACTTCTTTCTGTTAAATTTTAATCCCCCTTCATCTTTAGACCTTCCTGTTCTTCTCTCGTCTGTTACCCCTCCCTATATCTTTCATTTACTCTAACATTCGTCCCACACTCTCATACATACACTCTCACTAAATTTTATTTTTTAATCCCGGAATTGTTTTTTCTGTTTTCTTTTTGAATTTGTAGGGCTGATGAATTGGATCGTATTTACAATTCCAATGGAATAAATTATGACCATGGAATATTAGTGTTTAAGCCTTTTTATTATATATATATAAATATATAGATATAGATATATAATAGGTATTAGATTGCATGTTATAAAACAAGTTATCTGTCTATATTTCTGAAATGAGGTACTGTAAGTTTCTCAGTTTTTGCTAAATTCCCTCTCTAATGTTACTTGAACTTGAAATGATTTTGAACCATCTTTTGATATGCTATAACAAGTTTTTCTTTCTTAACAGCAATGTGCTTACAAAATTCTTCTTTACTTTAGAATATTTGGATTAAATATGGACATAACACACATTTGAATTGGTGGATAAATTGTGCTAATCAAGAGAATGTAAGGATGTGCTGATAATGTAATGCTTATTGAAATAATTTTTAAAAAAATACGCGGTGATTGAGAAGTAACTCACTATTTTATCTATGAGTGGTCAGCCAGGAGTCCTGATTTAACAACCTGTGGCTTTTTTCTTTGGGGTTGGTTAAACGCGCAAGTCTACTATAGCAAAGCAAGACTTTGGAAAAATTTGAAGTGTGAATACAAGAAGATATATCTTTCATACCACAAGAGTTCCTGGTGAAATCAGTTGACACAATTCCTGGATGGCTCAAGAAGCTGGTAGTGAAATCTGATGCCTATATCAAATTTTAAATAAAACCTTAAACGCTTTCCTCTTACATCCATTTCTTTTAAAATTATGGTTAATAAATAAATTACAAGTATTTTAAAATGGAGAGTTACTTTTCAGTCACTCTGTACATGGGAACAACATTCCTTTACCTGGCCTTCAGGTAAGGAATCAAAGTTGTGGGAGAAACTATATCATTGCACTAAAATAAGGAGAGTCAGAAGAATCTCAACACATGCATAAAAATGGCCATGGAGACTGGGGCATTTTTGGATTGGCTGATAGCAACCCCACAATAAAAACAACCGTGTGTCATATTTTGACCACTGTAGGGAGACAAGTAAATAACTTTACACAACCTTTGGTCAGGAATCAAAGGGTGGTATCTGTTTTTATCTCTCTGCTGTTTTTCTGTCTTTAGGTAGTTAATGCAATAGCTTTGAAGGATGCCTGGTTACAGGGATTCCAACCCAACAGCAGTACCTGCCTCAGAGATCTCAGTAAGGAAGGTTGCTGGATACCAGTACCAGCATGACATTGGTTGTGTTAAATGGACAATTTTTGCCCTTGATCCGTAAGTATGTATATGGGCATCCTACATTAAAAATGACCTTGTGTCACATCCTGTGACCATGAGGAGACAAGAAAATAAAGGAATAATACCACTAACTGTAATCCCCAATAGAAATCAATTTGAACTTTTTTAGTTTTTTTTTCTCCTTTTTTTCAATATTTCACTCTATACTGTTAACTAATTTTAATTCAGACCAAAAATGCTTTCTTGTTTATCGTATCCAAACAGGTGTTGTTCATGATCAATTCTCTGGTCCTTGCTAACTTGTGCTTGGTTGCAACTCTAAGCTGATCTACTGGTGCAAAGTACTTTTTAAGTGCATTATCCGAAGCCATTATATTTAGTCAGAAGCAGCCAGAGATTACCACAAGTTCACAATGGTACAATTACAATTGTTCTGTCGTTAGATTCACTGACTGCTAAGTATAGCCAGTGGGTGTTTTGTGCTGAAATGTCATTAGTCAGTACTTGAACTATCACACAGAATGATTTAATGATGATGGCATCAATTCATGGAACTTACAAGCAAAGAACTACATACTTGTAAAATCCACTATCCTTGAAACTGTGGATCAATACTATTCTGTCAAATATTGTAAAAGAGAAAATGTTTAAAAGTAGGTGTATGCATATATATATATATACATATATATATATATATATATATATATATATATATATATATATGTATATATATATATATATATATATATATATTATAAATTAATTGATTTAAAATATGTTTTTTCTGCTACACAGTTCTAACCATGTTTCAAAAATGGAAGCTCCAAATTTAATTTTGTAATTAAATTAAAGACATTAGTTCCATTTCATCCTCAAGCGAATTTTGGAGTAACTTTTAAAATTACTGGGTTTTAAAGACACCAAAAATCATAATTCACATTTCCATGGATACAGAGAAATCCACTTCAACCAGACGAGGGGTGTTTGCGTGTTCATACATACATAATGAACACACAAACAAAATTAAATTCGGAGCTTCCATTTTTGAAACATGGTTAGAACTGTGTAGCAGAAAAAACATTTTTACTGTTCTTTCTTTTTATATATATATATATATATATATATATATATATTAGAAAGTAAGTTTTTTTTATATATATCCCACATGTGTAAAAGTATAGGAAAAAGAAGTTGAAAATGCAATTGGATTCATTAAGAATATTTATTTGGAGTAACTTAAACTATGCTTTTTAAATTGAGAGGGAGGGATATCTGGCTATGCCATAATATGTCACACATATAACTGGAGTTGACGAATTCTTTCTGTTTTATGCAAAAAAAAGTGGTTTCGATTGATATCTAATTAAAATGCAATCTGATTGGTTGAGTATGATCATGTGTTCAAACTGTAATTTTTCCCCCCAAAATTGATATTCATAAAATTTTGTTGTCAGTAATTGGGATTGTTATAGTTCAGTGAAAGTGGTAAATAATTCATGATAAGAAAGTGTTAAAGTGTTCATGAAAATAATGTGTTCAGGTGTTCATAACAAAGTGTTTAAAGAGTTTGTGATAACAATGTGTTAAGTAATTCATGACAACAAAGTGTTAAGGAGTTCAAGTGTCAGAAATTCTATTTTAACTTGTAAGCTTACTGTAAATAAATATTCTTAAAGACTCCTCTTGCATTTTCATCTTCAATTTGCTGTCTATTACTGGAATTTATATTTACTTTCACATATTTTCATAGGTAAGATTTTGTCTTCAAAAGAACTGGATGGAAAAAAATGTGCTGACCAATTTTTTATAGAGATAAACCAATCTGCTTTCATAGATTAAGAATGGAAGAAAGAAAGAAATAAGACACAGAAGTCAACTCCTATTTTTCAAAGATTTGCCCAAATAGAGTGGTGTTTTGTTTTTTTGTCAACTTTAGCTCTGCTCTCATTTTTTTTCCCTTGGAGAAGGAAAGCTATTTACTGCCTTGTGACAGCGTCTCTCCTTGTTTGCTCTTGTGGCAATGAGACCAATTGTTAAGGTAACTTTCTGATAGAATAAGAAAAGTTTTTTTTTTTTTAAATAGATCCTCTTTGATGGATTGAAAGCAACAAACAATTCAAATTAAAAGATAAAATCTGCTAGAAAAACGGCTCTTTCCATTTTGAAGAAAAGAGTAAAGAATAACACCTTTTCTGTATAAAATGTAAGCATTTTTTTTCAGATCTTAATTTTGGTGGAAGGTTGAATTTGGATTACTCTTACCTTAGAGTTAAAATATTTTGTCACTTTTTATAAAATTCATTTGAGCAGTTTGTAGAAACTGTCTTTTGTAAAGTTTTAAATAGAATGGCACTTCGAGTCTAAAAAGACAAAAATAATCCTCTTTGTACATTGACTGTTCTGATTTTGCAATTCTATTTTCAAATTTTCTGACTTTCAAATATAATGACACAGACAATTCATGATGAAAGAATTAAAAAAAAAAATATATATGTTGTTTTGAAATTTAAGTACAATAATGTCGTTTTTCGATGTATTTTTTAACGTCAAAAAACGACATTATTACGTCATTATTTTTGCGCCTACCTAATACTTATATTTGTTACTGGTTAGTAAATTTTCTAGTACATATAGAAGCATGTCTGCAAATTATTTATTTATCTCTCTCTCCATCTGAACTTTTTAAATATGTGCTAAACTTGATTTTGTTTTTCTTTCAAATATTTTCTTCCTTATATATACAAGGTGCGATGGATAAATTGTCATGTAAATTATGAAACTAACACTTACATCTCATTTTAACAGATATATTTACCAAAATTACACAGAAAATATCTTGAAATATGAAAGGGTAAATTTATTCAATAGAATCAGCATTGGCTTCAACCGCAGCCTCCAGACATCTTCGGAATCTTTTGCATTTTTTCTGGATAGTTTCCCTGTTTTAGTTGCTGAATGCTGCCACAGTCCTTGTCTTTAGTTCATCTTTGGTGTTACAAGGAGTTTTTTTGGTCTCTTGCTTACCGGCACCCCACACATAATAATCAAAGGGGTTGCAGCATGGGAAGTTAGATGGCCAGATGTCAGGTGTCATGCGGTTATAGATATTGTCTGACAGCTGTGACTGGGTTCTCCTTCTTGTGTGGCATAGTGCAGAGTCCTGTTGCCAGACACAGATTTGTCCAGCAGCCACCCTCTTGCCCCAGGACAGCACTGCCTTCTCAAGACGCTTAATCAGAGCCTCTGTGTTGAGTCAGACACAGGTTCTTCCAGCAGCCATCCTCTTGACCCAGGGCAGCACTGCCTCCTCAAGACGCTTAATCAGGGCCTCTGTGTTAGACCCTGTGGGAAGATGAATGGAGGCATAATGTTGCCATCACTAGTGATCACTCCAAACACCTTTGTAATCAATATTAAACTCATCTAACTCTTTTTGAATCCTCTGTACTGTCCTCAGATTGACACCCCAACACTCTGAAATGCCAAGAAGTACAAGCATATCTGTTTTGAAATTATTTCTGGAGGAGTGAATTGTGTCCTGGTGCTCTTTTTCTCACGAATGGTGCCCAAATGACCCTACTATACTGTGCAGTCAACAAAATTGAAAACAAACAATGTAAAAATATAAAATGGTGGTAATTTACCTATCACTTCATATATTTATTGTATAGATATATATTCATAAAATAAATAAATCCTAATGAGCCAGGTACTACCTACCTAGGTTTCAACGCATGGGATCATCAAGGTGAACTGGCTACTGATCCCATGTGGTGAAACCTAGGTAGGTAGTACCTGCCTCATTAGGATTTATATATTTTACCTTTGCTCTGCTTAGCATATTGAGCACTCTTCTTTTTGACTTATTGCTGTTTTTTTTTCTTTGTACCAGAAATTTAAGGTACTGGACAATTTTTTTTTGCCCTGTTTGGAGGTTTTTGGTTCTTTCTTTATTTTTCTAAATTTTTTTCTTGGATGCCAGTTTGTTTGAAAATTGTGCAATCCAGGTTTTTTCACCCACTGAATTTAAATAGATTTACATTAGATATATATTCATATATATCTATTGTAAATAAATATACAGCTAACTGTATAGTTAACATTTCGTTAAAATATTTAAATGAATTGTAGTTTAATTTAACTTATAATTCTTTTAAAATATTTTAACAAATTTATATATTCATATGTTTCTATATAAGGCTCTTATTTCATTTCAGACTATTTTCTTTTCATTATTTTTATTGGTACTTTATTTTATTTTATTACAGCATATTTTATTATTATTGTTTTAGCTTAGTACTATTAAAATTAATATTAGTAATATTATTAAATACCCTTTCAATTTTCAAAAAAATAGCTACCCCCTTGTATAACTAATGTCCCTTCTTGTTTACTTACTTTTGTAACATTAATGTCTTTCTAAATTAGAATTTATATTTCTTATTGCCAACTTTATTTTCAGTCTTAAATGTTAATCTGGACCTAAATTCAAATTCAAAATTAATGTACAATTCATTTAATATGATAATAACAATAATATTCCACCCCAGCAATAAAGTATATATATATATATATATATATTAAATGGCTCTGTTATTTATAATTAGCACTGTTTTTTCTTACACTATAGAGTATTTATATGTATTTGTATATGATCGCTCTCTCATATACCTACCTATATTTACCCATTCGGTTACATATATATATATATATATACATATATATATATATATATATATATATATATATATATATATATATATATATATATATGAAGAAAATATACAGAAAAAACAAACAAAAATCCTTATATGCAATTATGCTGTTTTAATGTTAATATGTCAACGTCGGACGTTTCGGTCTAATAAACCATCTTCAGGACATATTCATAAAATATAATTAACATTATCATTATTAACATTAAAACAGCATAATTGCATATAAGGATTTTTGTTTTTTCCGTATATTTTCTTCATACTGTCGGATCTATATCCATATATTTGCTTACATATATATATATATATATATATATATATATATATATATATATATGTATAATTCTGCAGGTTTCCAAAATATGATACCCAGGTTCAAATCTCATCTCTTGATAATAGTACCCATCACCTCTTACACTCTAACCTTCTACCTTGAGTGGCTTTTCGGCCTAGCAGAAATTATTGAAAAAAAGAATGTGTGTGTGTGTTTGTGAGAAAAAGAGAAATTAATGTCTTCTTCAGGTCAGAATTAAAAAAAACAATGTGTGTGTGTGTCTTTCATTCTGACCCAAAGAAGCCTATCCAATAAAGGTGAAACACAGTCAATAAAAAAAAAAATTTCACTTTGTTTTATCAAAATTTTGTTTGGATTATATATCCTACTAAATCACACACACACACACACATATAAACTGAGGGTCACCATTCAGTGTTTATTCCTACATCCACACTGTCAATATCTATATATATAACATTGAGCACTTTTCCCTTATAAGTATAGCAAATTTTAAATATTGTATGTATGGCTTAACCCAGACATACATACAGTTTATCAGCTTATAATCCTCCATCACCAATTCTTTTTTGGGGTGAAAATTACCTTTCAGAATAAATGGTATCAGACAATATTTTTGAACAAAGAAATGTCCACAAAAATAGCATTTGGCAATGTGAAGATGTCGTCAAGAAATAGTCACAGTAATGATCCAAATATCTGTAGATATTTTCTCCCAAAAATGCCTTTTCACTTTGCTTTTTTAACAATTATATAATCAAGAGTATGGAGTTAGTAGCCATGGTCAAATGCAGAATTAGTAACAGAAATGTTCAAACCAACACAATTGACAAAGTTTGCAATAGGCAATAACAAGAAAAAGATCAGGTCAAAAAATAATATAAAGTAAACAAACAATATATGCAAGGTAAATTAACAAAGCAACAGTAATAAGGCAAAAAGTTTGCAAACTAAGAATAGTACACAAGAGCAAGTTCAGACAAGCAAATGTAGCGTTCTGACTTCGACAAGATTGATCAGGACTGAGTCAGATGAAACTGAGAACTGGCCTATTTTATTGGCTAGGAAAAAAATCCCAGCATTCATTTGTGTGAGTCTGCCTTTAAAGTGGGGAGATGCGAAGGCTTTGCAGACATTCCTATATAGATTTGAATTAACAAAGAGGAACAAAAAATAAATATATTTGTTCATTTTAATTTTTTATCTGTTTCTATACAGGAAACATTTGGCATTTGATAACTGAACATTCTGTATTACTGTTGGTTGAAATTTATAAAATCTTTCTTTTAAAACTCTTTTTCAGGAAAATAGGTTTCTTCAATCTATTGACTGTTTTCATTGCTTCTAGTATTAATGGACATAACCTTTTGTTTAAGGTAGTGTGAAAAGTCAACAGTTTGATTATATCCTTTTCAATTTCCTTTCTCGTTACATGTGCTATCCATTTAAGATATTGTGGCTGCTGTAAGTCTTCAAATGATATGGCTTTTGTTATAATGGTGATCTCTCTTTGTGGTTTTGTATTGCTAGCCTATAGATTTTGATGAACTTTGATGAAGACATAGAGGATTCATTCACTTGAAGCTATTTTTTGTTACTGTGAAAATAGTTGCCTGTAGCTGATCGTTTAGACATTTCTGAATGAGAAATAGATGTCATTCATGACCTTTGCATGAAAGTAAAGATCAGACAAGGCTATTTAACAACAGGACTTGATTTCTTAGATTAATATTTTGTTTTGTAGCATCTTTCTTTTATTTGAATCATTTCATTCCAAGCAAGGCAATAAAGCCACTAAGAATGAAGGGGGTTACTGATTGCTAAAGAATATTAAAGATTATTATTAAGGAAAGAGAACATTAAGAAAGAAGATAATTGCATTTAAATGTTTGAAGATCAAAGTTAACTCAGAAGCAAGAAACCTGAAGAGAGTTCCACAAGCAATATGTGTAAGAAAAGAAACTGTTAGCAGAGAACTTATGGTAAAATGATAAGACCTTGTTGCTGATCTAGTATTGTGCTTAAATTCATAAAGTCTAGGTATCATAGCAAAGAGCGATATTTATTCTGTTTTATACAGAAATGTGGCACAAGGCCGAAAAGGGGATTGGAGAAAGGACGGTCTTCTTCTGTCTTAACTATAACTTAGCTAGCTGCAAACACTGACCCAGTCATACGAAACAATATTCCTTACACCAAAACAACACATTCATACGTACCTATCTTACTACATCCACCATAATACCTCTTTGTCTCTATGAAAATACTAACCCATATTTACAATACATTGTCTGGTGGGGGGAATAAAACAACAATTCTAAAAACTAACCCCAATGAGCATTTACAATATGAAGACAAAAACTATTTACAAGAAACTAAAGAAAATAAGATTAGTAATAAAACCCTCCACAATCATAGAGGAAAGTTCATCAGAACAATTACCACAAAAGTATTTATAGAAAAGGCACAGGGAATCTACATTACAGCAGTGGGAAAGTAACTGAAGGTCAGGATCAATAACATTGCAGATTCTTCTTTGAATTCTTCTTTGAATTCTTCTTTGGATTTTATCAAGAATCTCTAAATGTATAGCAGGAGCACCAAACCACATATAGCAACAATATTCAATGCTTGGTTTGAATGGTAGACTTATAAATATGTAAGGCAGATTCTGGTAAGAAAAACTGTCTAGCATGACAAATTGACCCAACTTTTCTAGCAGCAGACCTAACAAGTGATATAATCTTTTCCCTTCATATCAGTGGAAAATGTTAGCCTGAGAAAGCATAATGAGTCACTTTTCCAGGGGTTAATATCAGCAATGCTGATGAAGGGTAGAAAGAAGTTGATTGATAGAGAGCAGTTTTGTTTTGGAGACATTAAAATTGACAAGCCATTCCTTACCCTAGTTAACAGCAAATTGTAGGTCATTTTTTTAAGATCAGTTGCCAATTTGACTTTATTGCAACTGATCAGACTTACTATTGAGACAGGAGTAAATAGTTGTGTCATCAGCATAAATACCAAGTTGAGGACTGATGCCATCAGGAAGGTCATTGATGAAAATTAGGAACAATTTAGGTCTAAGGATAGAGCGCTTGGGGACATCTAGATTAATTCAGAAAGGGTGACAATTCAAGACAACTTTCATTTCAAAATTTAATAAGAAAATTTGAATCAGTTCTAAAATTTGTACAGAAAACTATAACCTTTCAACTTTGAAAAAGACATGTATGCCAAACCCTGTTAAATACTTTTGAGATCCCATAAGTAACAACCTGAGCTTCACCATTTTATCTAAAACTTGATAAACTCTTTTGGTAATAATCATTAATACATCAGTAATAAACCTAGAGAAACAAAAGCCATATTGTTTATCTGAAAGAAGACCTGGTGAGGTGAGATGCTTAACTAATTCAAAATTGATTCGAACCTCTTTGCCAAAAAATGGTAGAAGGCTAATAAGCCATTAGAAGGATTAGGTGGTTAACCTGATTTCTTAAAGACTGGAACTAGAGAAGAGGATTTCCAACAAGCTGGAAAGCAAGAAGCAGACAGGTATTTATTGTTGAGTCTAGAGAGAACAGGAGCCAGTTCTGGAGGACATTTCTTAAAGAACTATTGCAGAGATGCCATCAGGTCCACATGATTTGTGGGGATCCAGTGTAGAAATGATAGCAGTAACCACAGAGTGAATTATATGTATATCACTCAACAGGGGAAAAGTCAGGCAAAGATGTCTCAGATGAGTCAAAAGTAGAATTAGAAGATAATTAATGAGCAAAGCATTCTGCTTTATCAACTGAAGAGAACATCTCAAATTGAGTGAAGAGAGAAAAGGTAGAAGACTTACTCTTACCTAACCCATTATTACAGAGCCACTAGTAGTCACACAAACCAAACATTTCTGAGGCTATACGGTGCCTCATTCTGTCAGCAACCAAAGGATTAGTCTCTTTGAAAGCACATTTACAATTATTATGAGCAACACAAAGTTTTCATTGCATTTATTTACTTCTTATGGACACTAGGTGGCCACTTTGAATCACGGCATCACAATTTTACTGGTAGTCATAAAAATCATTTGCAACATGCCGATTCATTACGTCAGTTAAGGTGTATTATTTTATGTCTTAGTTAAAATCTTACCTTTCTTCAGAAATTGGTGTTTTTGTTGTGGTTTCTTGATCATCTGTTCGCGGTTTCTTGCTGGATGTTTCTCCAGTCTCTAAAGCTTCTGAAAAAAAAAAAAAAAAAAAAAAAAAAAAAAAATTTTTTTTTTTTTTATTACCAAAAGTGACAAAATAATCTCAGCAGACAAGACATCCTTAACTTCTTTTGCCTGGTGAACAGTCAAAACTAAAAAAGTTCTTTTCTACCATAATTCCAATACCAACTGCTTATGATCATAAAAATTACCCGAAAGGTGCTTGATTGTTTTATTTCATGTGGACAAAATATAAAATCAACAAGAACCAATCAAAATACTTAAAAAGTATAGGTTGCGAAAACAATTGACAGCTTATTGTAAATACGGCCATGCATTTAATTTAGCTTGCTGAAATTGTGGAAATCATTAATAAAAATAACTGATTTACAAAAGAATTTAAATGGCATGTTATTGCTTTCCTGATGCCTCTTATTGTTCTTCCCTCTTAATTTTCACTTTGACTTATTCTTCCACACTCAGTTAACCCTCCCATCACAGTGACTTTACTTGCCTTGCAACAATAATCTAAAGTTGCATACCATTTCATTTAAATATTTTTAAAAAGGAAAACTCACCTGTAGTTTTCATGCATTTATTTACTTCTTAACTACTTATGGCCACTAGGTGGCCACTTTGAATCACAGCATCACAATTTTACTGGTAGTCATAAAAATACCAGTTTCCTCAGGCTCAGATAAAAACCCTTTGCAACATGCTGATTCATTGTGTCAGTTAAGGTGTATTATTTTATGTCTCAGCTAAAATCTTACCTTTCTTCAGCAATTGGTGTTTTTGTTGTGGTTTCTTGATAATCTGTTCGTGATTTCTTGTTGGATTTTTCTCCAGTCTCTACAGCTTCTGAAAAAAAAATAAAATAATTTTGACAAAATGATCTGAGCAGATAAGACATTCATTAACTTCTTTTGCCTGGTGAAGAGTCCAAACTAATAAACAAAAAAAATTGATGGTGGACTTACTCTCATTTAACACACTATTACAGAGCCACCAGTAGTCAGTTGAACCAAACTTGAGGTGCCGTATAACCTCTAACAACAAACAAGGACTTAGCCCCATTGAGGACACGTTTACAATTATTATGTGCAGACAAAAATAGGGCCTCTTTTGTGATTGGAACTGTCATGCAGTTATAGCTGGACAAAGTGATTCCTATAGGCTGAAACTAAAGTGGCTGAACAGGTTGATGTGAACCATGGAGAAGATTGTTGTTTCACCTGGTATTTTTGAGAATGTACAAAAGCATCAATGCCAGCTTTAACCCCAGAAAAGACAAAGGGGACTTACATTACATTGGTGGGAAAATAACTGGAACTGAGATACCAGGTTAGAGTCATTAATATTGCAGATCCATTTTTGTATTTTATCAAGAGTCTCTAAATACATAGCAGAAGCACCAGACTTCCAGTGCTGGACAAAACTGCATGTTGCGCAGTCTATCCTATAGTAAATTTCCTTATCTCCTATACTAAATTTATTATAACTGATGCATACACTGAGGTAGTAGTATAAACTAAACAATATAAAGTGATTAATTACTGAGATTTTATAAGACTATGGTTGTCTTTTAAAATTTCACCTGATTACTATCTGCTTTTCTGGGGTTGCATTTTAGCTTTTAACTACAGAAATTCCATTAGCTACATGGAACAGAAGTAAATTCAGTCATATGAACTGATGGTAAACAATGAATTACGCTCTTTGATAATTAATTTGAAAAGTACTTTATGTGAATAACAAAGGGTTTGAATTGCCACAAGTAACACATTATGCTTGGTATAGAATTGAACAAACTAATAACTTATGCTTGACTGTAAATTCTGCTACTCCATTGTTCAATGCAAATGAACAGGAGACAATCATGGCTTTGTTAGTGACATGATTCCACATAAAGTCTAATGACTTGAGTGTGAATTAACAGAGAAAAATGCTACAAAAAATCGCCATCAAGTGAAACATTGAGGCTTTTGTCACTTTGAAATCTGTGATATGGTCTGCTTTTATCATTTCATTTATTGGTACTTTGATAGCAACAAATCATATTGTTTTAATCTTCCAGTCATTAATAAAAACTCTTCACCTGCTTTGGAGAACATCATGAAGAATGATTAACTTTTAATTCAGTCTACCCTTACATAAATTATTTTACAACTAGCTAAATAACTAGTCTTTGCTGGGTAAAAGTTTAAAACTGATTATGTTGAGAGTAAAACCAATTCTTTACTAGTGATCTGCTTAATGAAATATATACTTAGTGTTGAGGTGTTCACCTCTTTTTACACAAATGGACTCACCCAGTATATACATATACTATTGCTACAGGAAGACCTGAGAGTAAGACGAGAGTAAGATGAGAGCAAGACCGAGAAGTCAAGTTCAGAGTGACAGAGTAAAAGGTTGTAGGTAACCGGAAGAGTGAGGGTGAGGTAACAGCATTGTAGGAGTTACAGTGAGCGAGCACGTAGACTCAGTAAGAAGTCATACAGCGATACTTCAATACCAAAGACTGTATATATATATATTGCTACTAACACGTATTCCTGGAACTACTAACCTGCTTTACCAGTTTGTATTATTACGTTAATACATTATTTTCATATATTCATTCTTGGTGATTGTTATTTATTGGTACCAGATTTCAACACGGAATCCACAACACTTAGATAAATTATTTTGAATTAAATAAATAATAATGCAGGCTTAATTAAAAGATAAAGTAATTTGTTACAGTGGAAATATATAGATTGTGCACTAATTTCTGAGTCTTCTATGATATATGAGTTAGTAATATGTTCCAATGTGAATCTAGGGATTACTGAAATGAATTAAACACCATGTCCAAATGCCGGATTATCAGCACTCCAACCATATTTTTTCATGTTCTCCAGCACTTCTCCCAGAGTATCATAGGTAATACCATCTCTTTGGATGACTCTTATATACTGTTATACCATATCTATTGAATATCATAGGTATGTCCCAAACCTTATAAATACAGTGGAATATATTGTATGGGGGATTCACTATTGTCTTTACTGGTAATTCATTTGATTTGCTTCTAACTCACCACTAGCAAAACTTGTATTTTGTTCCTGTTATAAATATTATTGTTCTATTTCCAACCTTTGTTTTGGTTAATCTTTTTCAGTAACCTTTACCTAGGTTACAGCATATACAAAGGCAATAGTTTAAAAACCTTTGAGTTTTTTTTCTAACTAATGAAAACCTTTTATTCAAAAAGTTCACACCTCTATGCGAAATTAGATTTTGGGTCTCCCTTATGGATTTAAAAATTGAAGCATACTACTTCTCAGGCTTTTAAACAATTTCAGTGGCTGTTTAATTTATGCATGTGTATACACACTGCACCCACACACATGCATACAATGGAAGGGATTGATTGCAGCTGCCAACTAAGGCCTTGTCCACACGCACAAAAGAAGGGAATAACCAGCAACTGCCTACTCAGCCTTTGTCTACAAACTCATAAACACATTAGGCTGACAACCATAAAGTAAGTCTGTTCAAACAAGATATGTGGTTGTTGTTAAATGTTTGGAGTCCTGACACTCAACAAAAAGCTGGGTAGACATATCCCAACATATTAAATTCTGTAAGAAGGAAAGAGAGCTTGTATTGAGTCAGTTAATAATTCTCACTTAAACATTAAAGATCATCTCATCATCACCTTAGGAAATAACATTTTTCTGTATTAGAAAAAAAAAAAAATATATTTGAAAAAAAAAAAAAATATATATATATATATATATATATAGAATATATATATATATATATATATATATATATATATATAGTTGGCAGAAACATTTTTTAATAAAATGGAACTGAATTTCTCTGCTTTGGAGAAAACGCTTTATTGCAAAAGATATAATGAAAAGTATGGAAGATAATCATATATATATATATATATATATATATATATATATATATATATATATATATATATAAATATAAAAGTCAACATAGAAGTCAACACTCAGAGGCGACAGTCTGTTTCATGCTATATGCAATCGTCAGGCCACGTATGCTGTTATTTTTCTCGGCTATTTATACATATACGGGTCAGTGGTGCATTGTGGGTAGTCTATTATGGCAGTTATTTTACCGGAAGTCATTTATTTATTTATTTGGGTTAAATTATTTTGCTTGTTTTTATTTTTTGTTTCTTATTTTATTTATTTATTTATTTTTTATTTTTTTAATTTTTTTAATCGGTGTTTTTATTAACATAGTAAAAATTTGTTTATATCACTTATTTAAAAGTTTTGTTTTGGTTTGAGAATTTAATTGAGTTATTTATTTGATTTTGGGGTTGATTGTTGTAGTTTGTTCTAACTATTATTTTGGCAGGAACAGTTTTTAATTTGTGTTTATTTGGGTTGATTATCTTTATTTGTTTTTTCTAATGGTAACTTTATCGGGATTGGTTTGTTTATTTATTTACTTGGATGAATTTAGGTTAATTTATTTTACTTGTATATTTTCTCTTTTCGGTTTTTCGATTTTTAAGTAACGTAGTATTTATTTATTTATTTTTTATTTTTATTATTATTTTTTTTTATTATCATTATATAACAGTTATAGGTATTTTTTTCGTCCGATTTTTTGGTTCAATTTCTTAGTCTAACTAATATTTTGGTCATGATGGTTTGCTAATTTCTTTATTATTTACTTTATTTATTTGGGTTCTTTTTTGTTATTATTATTATTATTATTATTCTATTTCATCTATTCTAACAGGTGTGATTTGGTCATTTGTTTGGATTAATTAATTTTGCTTATTTTATTGTTATTTTGTTTATTTGTTTATTTATTTGTTTTTATTTTGATTTATACGTTTTCAATTTTTAAGTAACGTAGTAAAAATTTGTTTTCATGTTTGCATTTTGAGATGAGCTCGGTACTTTTATTTAATAATTTATTTTGGTCTGGGAAAGTAATGATAGCTATTTTTTCCTCCAAGCAAAGTTTGCAAGTTTTTGACTGATTGTTGTAGGTTGATGATCTTTTCCTTATTTTCCAAGATATTTTTGGTGTGATATGCGTTTTGTTTTTAATTCCCCAGATATACTTAGAAAGCATTGTGCTGTTTGCATATTTACTATTTGTGAAAGATGTTTTGCGTGTATAATTTCTTTGTTTCCAGGGTCCTTCAGTTACTCCTATGTATACTTTTTCTTCATTATCTGGTGATTTTATCGTGGCTTGGTATATTACGTTGTTTTGTAAACAATTTCCATTTAAGGGACATTCGTTCTTTATTCTGCAGTTGCACGTGGGTTTAATTTGTTCGTGTGGTTTGTTGGTAATTATCCTGTTGTGCTTTTTTATTATTTGTGCCATGTTCTCAGTGCAGCTGTAGCTGATTTTTACTGTGTTTTTGTTGAATATTTTGTGTAGGGTGCTTGATTCCGGGAAGAGTTTGAAGAATATTTTTCCTACGTTTGTTTTTACGCTTTTGCTGTACGGTGGGTTGAACCATATGATATTTCTTCTCCTGTTGGCCTTTTTTGTGTTCTGTGGTGAGTATGTGAGTGTTGCTGGGAATCCGCTATCTTTTAGGGCTGTTTCATAGTCTTTCTTAGCGTTGTTAAATATGGATTCATTGGAGGAATTGTCGGAAAGCCTGCGGTTAATCAGTTTTGGTATCTGTTTGATTATAGAAGGCGGGTGGTTGGAAGATGTGTGTATGTAGAGTGGTTTATCATTAGGTTTTCTATATGGTCTATATGTGCCTTTTCTTAGGTTGAGGGTGACATCTAGAAAATCTACTTCGTTTAGGTTAGTTTTTATATGTCGAATCCGTTATTTTTAAAAATCTTTATTATTTCTTTTCTAGTTTTGTCTGTGTTTTGTTTGTTACAGTTTCTTAAGATTATGAGACTTTCATCCCTGTAGAGTCCTGTGTCGTTTCTATCTTTTATTTTGCTCAGTTCATGTAGTAAGTAAATACCTATGATTTTGCATGTCGACGCACCGTCAAAGCTTCCCATTGTAGTGTCAAATATCCCATCTTTCTTTATCCATGTTTCTTCATTGTGGAAAACTAATGATTTACGGGTGTGCTTAATGATGTTGATTTTGCTTGGTTTTATTATTATTTGTTCCTGAGCTAAGTTGATGGCCTTATCTAACATGCGTTCTGTTATGGATGGGTAAAATTCTTTTATGTCTAATTGTAGGAATTCATAATTTTGTTTGTTATTTATGCTGTGGAACCAGTCAATAGTTGTTTTTGTATTTTTCCACTGGTTTACTCCTAACTTCTTCCTAAGTTCAGAATGAATTCTTTCTAACATTGTTTTACTTATTTTACCTAGATCACTTTTGGCTGGGTTTATGAGTCTACATGCAGGATTGGTTATGAAATTTTCTTTATGGTCTTTTAGTGTGATAAAGGCTTGTGCCTTGCTAATACAACTTATTCGGTCATCTAGGTCTAATTTTTGGGTGATTGTTTTAGCTTCCTTATTAATATCGTGTTCTGTTGTTTTGGGTGCCTTTTTGTATGTTTTGGTTATGTTGTTCTTGAGTAATTTGTTGTGCTTAGGAGGGCTTAATTTGTATAAATTTCTCATTTTGTCAGCAGCAATAAATAATTTTGCTGAGTTGTTTATTTTAGTTATATCTTCTTTTATTTTTTTTGGAATGCATCTTGTTTTTTATAGAATTTTATGTTTCTAACTAGGTCAGTTAAGTCTTTCTCGAAGTGGTCTAATTCTTTTTATTGTGGAGGGCATTTTTTTGTTTTGAAGCCATATTTTTCCTTGAGTGTATTTTTATTGTGAAGGTCCTGGTTTAAAAAGTGGACTTTCCATCTCATTCTTTTTACGAAACATTCTATTTTTTCAATTAATTTTAGTTTATATATGGGAGGGGATGGGATGGGTATGTTTTTTAGGGAGTAGTCGAGGTTAAATTTTTCTATGTCCATACTGTGTTATAAATGTAGCAAAAGTGATCTACTGTTTATCAGGAGTTAGAACAAACTACAACAATCAACCCCAAAATCGAATAAATAACTTTAATTAAATTCTCAAACTAAAACAAAACTATTAAATAGTAAAAATTTGTTTATATCACCTATGTTAATAAAAACACCTATTAAAAAAAAAAAAAAATAAATAAAATAAATAAATAAATAAATAAATAAAATAAGAAACAAAAAATAAAAACAAGCAAAATAATTTAACCCAAATAAATAAATAAACGACTTCCGGTAAAATAACCGCCATAATAGACTACCCACAATGCACCACTGACCCGTATATATATAAATAGCCGAGAAAAATAACATCATACGTGGCCTGACGATTGCATATAGCATGAAACAGACTGTGGCCTCTAAGTGTTGACTTCTATGTTCACTTTTATATTTACACACGCTCTATCTCTGATATTGAGCACTTTATCCCATAAATATAGCACACCTTAAGACTATATTTCTTCATATATATATATATATATATATATGGCCTGGCGATTGCATATAAGCATGAACCAGACTTTCACCACTGGGTATTGTCCTCAATATCTACTTTTATATTTACATATGCTCTCCCCGATATTGAGCACTTTAACCCATAAATATAGCATACCTATACTCTCTCTCTCTCTTTTATATATATATATATATATATATATATATATATATATATATATATATATATATAAATATATATATTGTCGTTCTATTCTAAGATCATTGTGGACAGATTTGTTTGATTCATTTTCTATGGCTTATCAATCCTTTGCACGTTATTTAAAGCCAGAAAATATTTCTAGATTGTAAGAATGTATTTTTTTAGATAATAATGATTTTGTGATACAAGTCGTACTAATTAACACATAGCTGGGGGAGAAGAGTTGGATTCATACCTTTCCCAAGGGTATTTGCACATAAGTGAATATAATGAACCCAGTTGGAATTGAAGCTCTATGATTAACAATTCAATGCCATTATGCACTACACCACTTGTATATCAAAGATTACAGCCCCTGATATTCCCAAGTGGTCAACAATCTACTGACTTGTCTTGACATTGCTTAACTTCAGTTATCATACCATATAAGCTGCAAGTTCCTAACCAATTTCCCAAGTTATCAAGTGACATTTTGAAATTAAAAAAGCATTATAAATGTTAATATTTTTATAACTTCACTGTTGTAAAAATATTTTTGTAAGAAAATATCTCAGAAAAATAAACTTAGAAAATGCACCAACTATTATACTCTGCTTCAAATTAGATCTCTTTCTAATTCACTTTACATGTTGGCCAGATTTGAACGTTAAGAAAGCAAAATCAAAAATAAAAGTGTTACCTTCTGTGCACAGGCTCTGGGCATCACATCCAGCTCACAAAACAAATTCCCTCAAAAAAAAAAAATGAATTAAAAGAAGTCAATCACAAATTTTGCTGCTAAAGCAAAACCATGAGAAAAAAATGGTGACTCTTAATCTACCACATCTACTTTTAAGAATGTCGCTCACAATACTGCAAGCAGTCGCAGAGAACAGGTAGTTGTCAACATCACCACCAGTTACCTCAGTCAACTAACCTGACACACACATCAACTCCAGGCCCTACCAACCCTCCTCTTCCTTTAATTCCCTTGCTCACAAAGAGACATTCCTCCTTGATCCTCTGTATTGGCAATACAAAGAATTTTATCTTAACAATTCTTGTCTTTTTCTTTTTGTCTCACAGGTGATACTTATTTCATTTGTTCTCTCGTGCTTACATATAATAATTTATAAGAAAACCAACCATATGATTTAGGGTATTAGATGCTTGTTAAATCACCATAACAGTCATATTTTTGCAAACTTGAAATGATTTGAAGCAACCAGCTGTCAAAATTCTTATTTTGTATACATACACTACAGGCAAAAAGTTTGTGTCTAAACTGTATTTATTTTAAAAATACCTTAAAATTAGATATTTTTCTATGTTTTAACAGATAAAATTTGTATTTTCTTTTATTTATCAGTCTTTCTTCAGGATCCTCTTACTACCAAAACATTCAAATTTCAAATTCAATACTTTTTGCTAATTTACAAATATTTTGTATAGGAAACAATATATATATATATTTTTTTTTTACCAATAACATCTCAGTAGACTTTTTGAGATTATGAAAAGGGCTAAAGATTTGATTCAGGTCAAAGTAATCATTAAAAAAAAAGCAATATCATTTCCTTTTGCAAATACATTGCATCATCAGGTTTATGCATAACTGGAAAAAATCATCTTTCAACAAGACACTGATCTAAAACACTCTTCTGAATTATGTCAAAATTACATTGAGGCAAAAAAATTTTTTTTTTAATTATAACTTGGCCATTTCAATCTCCTGACCTTTCTATTATTTAAAATAGTATGAGATGAATTGAAGTGTTCAAAGAGAATACAGAGAGAGTGAGAGTGAGCTTTTTCAGTGCTTGAAGAATGTTTGGGGATGCCTGTCATCTACGTTTTTTCAAAAACTATTGAAAAGAATGCCAAGAATTTGTAAAGGCAGGTTTTATTGATGAAAACAAATTATGATGCTGTTGTATGACAATTTTTTATAATTAAGTGCTTATTTTTTGTAAAAATAAAAGCAAATACAATTTAGTTACTGAAATTTTATCTTTTACTTTAAAAATGCAGAGATATCTCATTTTAAGGAATATTTTTAAAGAAATGAAGGAGGTGCATAAACTTGTTTGTAGTGTACATATATCTATATATAAATTTGTATGTGAGTGTATACATGTGTGAGTGAGAGATAGAAAAACTATATAGTTTTTTTTATGTGGTGTTTGATAGACAACAGAATAGACTTTATTAAAATGAAAGGAATATGTCAAAAGTGTACTGACTGACCACAAATTTTTTTGTTCATATTTACTGGTTTTATTTATAAATAGTAGTAACATCCATACAGTAATAAATAAATAAAATAAACACATAGAAAAAGAATTTTAAATCACTTTGAGAATCAGTAATAACAGCTCGTAGACTATTTTAATATGACAAAGCAACGAAAATGGTTTTGGCAATTTGCCATGATTTGAAGATTTGGCAACAGCCTGTCTTCACTCCAAGATCACTGAATTCGGCATTTTGGGCAGGGGTAGGTGTTTATATCTTTCGGTGATAATTTCAGCAGGTCATCCTTTTAGTGGGACGGCTACCAAGTTTTAACAAAGCTGATGATTTTAAGCAGAGGCACACTAGTGCTGTGGAGACTTGTTATTGCCATTGAACAATATACATACATGCACTATCTGGATTTCAGGGATGAGGAGTTATCATTATTTCACACTATTTACATGCCGACAGTTGTCTTCATCTTTGTTGTTATCACAATGTTTCAGCCATTGTATCTTGATGAAGCCTGGATGGCAAACTGATCAAAATGTTGTGGCAACAACAACAAATATGGGGACAATAGTCTGCATGTAAATGGTGTAAATAACATAAATACATGTTCGGAATGAGACACAAAATTTGACATAAAATAGTACCAATAAGCTGATATATTCAAACAACTGAAATGCAAAACATTGAATAAATGTGAGTGGATGAAGTCAGTGAATGAATTAAAGTTTTTCTTAAATGTTGTTGGTTGGTTGGGTTTTATGGTATATCAACCAGTGTAGGTCATTTAATGCCAAATTAAGTTTATATATATATATATATATATATATATATATATATATATATATATATATATATATTAAATATACAGTACAATTAAATGTATGGCTGGCAACATTATTTCTTTCCCCCCCAAAAAAAACGTATAGCTGGCAACATTATTGTTTCAAAAACGTACAGCTGGCAACATTATTTTTCTGAAAACACCATCTGAGGCCTTCCTTGCTGTTGGACGTAGTTTATCGTCATACCCAGGATGTGAATGTAGTTTATCATCATACCCAGGACGTGTTTTTCTTAAAGGGAAGAAAAAAATGTCAATAAAGTAAGTCTTTCTAAGCACTGGAATAATTCAGTCTTTCTTATGAAATCACTAAATGAATGTGGCCCTTAATGGCCACTCTTCTAAGTCTTTCTGCTGTAACTTTTCACCCAGGACTCTATCCTTAGACTTACGTTGTTCCTAGTTTTCATTAGCGACCTTCCTGATGTGATCAGTTCTCAAATTGGTATCTATGCTGATGACATAATTATTTACTTCTGTCTTGATAGTAAGTCTGATCTGTTTGATAAAGTTAAATTGCATCTGACCTGAAAAATAACCTACAAGTTGTTGTTAACTGGGATAAGGAAATGGTGTGTTAATTTTAACGGTTACAAAACAGATCTCTATCAGTCATATGAAAGAATCCTTTCTGCCCTCCATCAGCATGGCTGATGCTGACCTCCAGGAGAGATACTCTTTGTCCCATCTCAGGTTAACATTTTCCACTGGCATAAAGTGGAAAGATTATATTGAATCAATCGCTAGGAATACTGCTAGTAAAGTTGGGTCACTGTGTTGTGCATACCAATTTTTATCACCTGAATCTAATATATACTTATAATCTACTATTCATCAACACTTTGATTATTGCTGCTACATATGATCTGGTACTCCTGCTATACATTTAGAGATTCTTGATAAAATCCAAAGAAGAATCTGCAATATTACAGGTCCTGACCTGGCATCTCGGATTCAGTCACTTTCCCACTGTCATAACATATCTTCCCTGTGCCTTTTCTATAAATACTTTCATGATAATTATTCTTATGAAATTTCCTCTATGGTACCTAGGCTTTATTAATTTCAGCACAGTCCTAGATTTGAGATAAGGTCTCTTAATTTTACTGTTGAAATGGCTATGATAACAGTTAATGGGTATGTGGCCAAGTGATTAGAACTGACCTGGGTTTGATCTCACTATTGTCAATTTGTTAGGAAAGTGACTTCTTGATGTTATCAGTCCGGAGGAAGTGATCCCAGCATGTGGCAACTTTGGAAAACTATACCATGGGTTAACCCAAGACTTGTGATTGAAATTGGGTAGATAGAACCCTTTGGAGTCATCGGTGGTTCTGCTTGAACAAAGTTCCAAGTCATCATGACTGAGGGTATCAACATGCAAGCCTTGTTCATGCTAGATAGCACTCTCTCTCCCAGAAAGTGTAACTAAGGTCTGCTCAGCATAGGTGCAGTATAAACCACTGATGGGCTCTGTGGGTATTGAACAAACACAAATGTGCCTAACCAGATGTCTCCAATGGAGATTAGCTCACCACCCTAGTAGACTGGCATCCTTGGATATGAGTGACTGCGCCATTTACTACCAGTTTCTTCTCTTGCACATATTGCTTATCGAAGTCTCTTCTTGCTTCCCAGTCAAATTTGATCTTCAAAAATTTAAATGTAATGTCAATGCTTATCTCCTGTCTTCTTAATGTTCTCTCTCATTAATAATAATCCTTAATATTCTCTAACACTCATTAACCACCCCACTTCAGTCTTAGTGGCATTATTGCCTTTCTTCGAGTAATGTCAATGGTTATCTTCTGTCTTCATAATTCCTGTTCTTTTATTATCCTCTCTCCTTAATAGTATATATTTTTCATACTAACCAGTTGCATTTTAATGGCTTTATTACCTTGTTTGTGATTAAATGATTTTTAAAAAAAAAAAGGTATGTATAAAGGTGTTATATAGAGAATGCATACATACACGGAAGAAGGGGGCTGTAAAATTTCTTAGCTGTGTTTCTGTCAGGGTTAGCGTGCCAGCAGAATTTGAGTAGCATGAAATGGGATTTCTTTGATTGGCGGCAAGCAATGAACCTATTCTCCCAAGACAAGAATGGCTATTAGCCTTCAATTACTGATTCCAATTTTTTTACCCTTTCTCTTGAAAGCTTAAAGTTAGAGGTTCTGAGAAATAAATTTGTACAATTTGATTGGCATATTATTTGCCATTCTAATCATGTGTGGTTTACACCTACGTCCACCTGTGGAAAGAATTCCTTTGACTGTGGCTGCATATTTTGATTCTCTCTTTGTGTCGATCTATTTTTAGCACTTAAAAAAAAACGGCATAATTTTGGAGTTATGAGACTAGCTTTTACGCACTTGACGTACATCAGCCAATCCTGAAGAGCCAGACTCTCTTTCACTCTTTTCTATCACACTTTGTTTTCTGGGTTTCTTTTCTCAACACCCCCCACTTCCTGACCCCACCATTCTCTCTCTATCAATATGATCATGTACACACATATATACACATATCATGTACATCACATGTACTAGTGTGTTTGCATGTCTACACATTCTACATGCAAAAATTATGAAAACAGCAAATTTTTAAAATGTTTGTAGAATTTGCTTAAAAGTGGGTGCAGATTTTTATAAGATATTTCTATCTCTGTGTATTTTTTGCATTGTTCCTTGTCAGTGATGAATTATTTTCCAACCTACAATACCTTTCCAATGAAAGAAACATTGCTAGTCTCTAACTATTCTTTATATTTTACAGTAAGTTTCACCAAGCCTAGAGGCGACTCGAGGTAAAGGGTTACATTAAATGATAGTTTATATGGATAGGAGGGGAAGATAACATTTAACTCTAGATTTGAACAGATTATAATTGTAGTGATCGAGGAAACATCCACTTGGGAGTTGATTCCACAGAGTAGTGGTTCGTGGGAAGAAGATGTTCAAGTGGAACTTACTTCTCACCAATGAAATATGGAGGAAATGTGGGTGGTTGGCTACAGTGTAAGTGGCATGATTGGTCCAATCTGTGAAGTGTTATTATTATTATGGTAAATGTTCTAAAGAGTTATATTCTTTAGCTCAACCAGATCAGGCCTTCACAGCAAGGACTGCCATATTATATTCACATAGGCTTTAGTAAAGTGTAAATTCCACTCAGACAGCTTCTTCCCCAGAACTGTTACTGTCAGATCAATGAAATCTTAATATCTTCAAGTTCAGGGTCAGCCAGTATCTAACCTAGATATCCTCATGCTTCCTCCTTTCTCATAACAATTTGACTCATTAATTCTCTACTTTGAGTGGCCCTTGGGACTTGTGTTGGGTGAACTATAGATGATTACATTCCAAATTTAATTTTTTTTAATCATTTCACCCCAATCATTCATGTGTATATTTATACATATTTATATATATATATATATATTTATGTTTATATTTAGTGTACTCATAAAAAAATCTATTTTGACTGTGTAAATGGCATCACCTTGAAATTGGTTCCAGCAAATGTGGGAGTGCTAGAATTAACCAAAAACAATTACATCATTATTTTTAATCATTTCACCCCAAGTGTGGCAATAAAGCGACTAAACCACAAGGGGTTACTGAGTGTTAGAGATTATGAGAATAAACCACACCATACTAAGAAGAGAGAAATTGTTTGTCTATTGGAAATACAACATTTACTGAAATATATATTCAGTCTAAATAGATGAATCATAAAAATGACTTCAAAGAGCTGTACATTTCCGCTTATAACCTTCTGTTATTGCCAGACCGAAAGGTAAATTAGCTCCAGCAGTACAGATGCTCATTTTAATTACATCCGAATTTTGTGTGCATGAACGCTTGCATTTGTGCATTTATATTTTAATTCATTGATAAACCTAAAGATATTTCTATAAAATTTTTGAAAAGTAACTTTAAAAAGTTCTTGTTTATTACCAATAATTTCAAGAAAAATTAAATAAATTCTTGCAATTATCTTATTTTTTTCTGATAAAAATTTTTTTTTTTTTTTTGTCTCCAACTTTGATTTTATTGCTCAACACAAGGTAGGGGTTGTCCAGACTGAGTGAGAAAAGAATATATTATTTCAATGTCTTATTTCAAACTTACTCAAATTGTGCATGTACGTATGTATACATTAAATGGCACCTGCACATATAAATCATTCAAGTACAGTACAGACATATATATATATATATATATATGTGTGTGTTACATATGTGTATAAAGTCAAATGCAGATAGTTTGTGATGCTCTTCATGTTAGGAAACGGATGTACCAATATTAGTTGTCTACCCTTGGTAGAGAGAATCAAGTTAACCACTTATCAGTAACAATTAGGTGGAAAAAGAAATTATTATTTCTCTTGTTACTTGATGGTTGCCCCATCGGATATAAGCACGTCGTGTTTTTCTCATTGCTGGACTTTGCTCTATGAAGGTGCATAATGTTGTTTCTCTTTGTACTCTTTTCATTCATTGATTAATTCATTGTTTATGGGTTATCAACTCTTTACAGGTTCTTTAAAGTCAGAAAATATTTTTAGATTGCAAGAATTTTTGTGGGGAGATAATCATTTTAGTGATACAATTCTAAATAATTAATCCATAACTTGGAAGTGAAGAGGTAGATTCATACTTTTTCCAAGGTTATTTGCATGTAAGTGAATATAATGAACTGGAATTGGAACTTAGCTTTCCGATTAACAATTCTGAGCCATTATCCATTACACCACGTGCACATCCAAGCTTAGAGCATCTGATGTTCCCAAGCAGTCACCGATTTAGGCACTGACCAGGCTCAATATTGCTTAACTTTGGTTATCGTATGTGAACTGGTAATTCAACATGATGTGGCCATAAACCATACCACCTACACATCCAAGCTTACAACACCTGTATTTCTAAGTGGTCACCCATCTAGCTGCTGACCAGGCTCAATGTTGTTTAACTTCAGTGATCATAAAAGAACCAGTATTTCAATGCCATTAGGTTGGTGCAAAAATAATGACGGTGTTTGACGTATTTTTTTAACATCAAAAACTGTCATTATTTTTGCACCAACCTAATATATAGCTGTAAGCTCTTGTAAACAGATAACCTGCATTCATTTCAGGGATCAATTGCTCCAACAGTCAAGCTAAAGGTAGGAATGTTATTATTCCCCCATTGGAGGATTAATTTTGTTCCTGGTTTATATATATGGGTGCAATTACATTGCATGGACAATTCTCTTAATGACTTTTATGGGGAACTAAACTATCTCCTTATAATTAAATGATTTTATATGTGTAATCAAACTGTCTTCTCCTTATTCAAATGTTCTGCCCAGGGTTTGTTTTGTTACAAAGTTCGTTTGTTCTTCTATCCGATGAAGATATTGTCATTCTGGTGCCTTTGCGAATGAGCAGGTGGTGAGTTAGTTCAATTTGCATACATAAGAGACTCTGGCCATATAGACAGGAAAAGCAGGTGATATTGGGAGTTATGACCACACTTCTGACTCAGCTGCAGTCACTCCATTGCTCTCTTATGTCATCGTGTCCTCACAAACTTAGATCATTTTTTTTTTTTTTTAATTTTTTAATCATTTAATCAAGCAAGGTGATAATGCCAAGATAACAAGATGAAAGAAATTATTGGAAATGAAAGAGAATGAGAAGACTTTAGTAATGAAAAAGGACAATAAAAGAACAGGACCCAACAAAACAGAAGATGGTGATTGACATTGTATTTAAATTTTTGAAGATTGTAGTTATCAGGGTAGCAAGGAAAAGGAGGGGAGTTCCATAGGTGAGAAATGGGAGAATAGAAACTATTAGAATAGAAATCATGGCTGCATCTAGCTAGCTCAACAGTAAAACGCTGAGGCCTAGTTGCCAAACTAATAGCATAATTAAACTCATGCTGTTGAAGTACCAAGGAGAACAGCTCATCAGAACAATTACCATGAAAATATTTGTAGAAAAAAAACAGATGGAAGCCTCATCACATCAGTGAGAAAGTGACAAGTTGAGATACCAGGTCATGATTGATTACATTGCAGATGCTTCTTTGAATTTTGTGAAAAATATCGAGATTATTAGTATGATCACCAGACTAGATATAGAAGCAATACTCAATGCATGGTCAATTGGGTGATATATAAATGTTCAAGATGGATTCTGACAAGAAGAATTGTCTGTCATAACACAGGGAACCAACTTTCCCAGTAATTGATTCAATATAAACATTCCACTTCATGTCAGTGAAAAGCATAAGTTCAAGGAGGCATGAAGAGTTGCTCTCTTGAAGATTAACAGATAATGCGGTGATTAAATGAAAGTAGATTTGTATTAAAATTTACAAGTCATTCCTTGCCCCAGTTAACCACTGATTGGAGTTTTTTTTCAAGAGCAGTTGCCAGGTCTTCTTTGTCAGATCTGTTATACTTGCTACTAAGACAGGAGTAAATAGTTGTGTTATCTGCATAGATACCCAGTTGGGAATTGATGACATCAGGAAGTTCAATGATAAAGATCAGAAACAGCTTAGGTCTATGAATAGAGCCCTGTGAGACCCTTTTCATTTCAGTAATATGGGATGAACTATATTCAACATGACCTTCATTACATGATAGCAATTATTTGATTAAGGCAAATATTCATCCAGAGACACTATAGCCCTTGAGCTTGTGGAGAAGGTCAGCATGCCAAACCCTGTCAAGCACCTTTGAGATATCTAGGGCTACAACACAAGATTTGCTGTACTTATCTAAAGCTTGATAGATAAATTCACTGATGTCTATTAACAAATCAGCACTAAACCTGGAGAAATGGAAGCCATATTAATGAGTGTAATTGGAAGAGAATTTCTAGGCAAAGAATTCTGCTTACTCTCCAGTTGGCATCATCTTTAAAGAGAGGATGAACTGAGGATCTGCTCTTGTTCATTATACTCTTGCAGAGCCAGTAAAAGTCTCTAGAAACAATCTTTCAAGAGGCTATATGGTGTCTTATTCTATCAGTGACTTTGCCTCTTTGAGGACATGGTTACATTCATTATGAGGGGTGAGAGTTTCAATAGTAACAGATTCAGCATTGATTGGTGCCTTGAGTGCTTTACCAAAATGAGGTAAGAGGCTATGGTGCTTAGACTTTTTGTATTTAAGCGCAGTACTAGAATGGTGTCAAGAGCTCATCAATTTACAGTTGAACTGGCTAGATGTAACCATAAGTTCTATGCTAACAGTTTCTTTTCTCACACTTCTCACTTCTCGAACTCCCTTCTGGTTCCATGCTTTCCAGCTAACTTTAATCTGCAAAAATTTAAATGCAATGTCAATCACTATCTACTGTTTTCCCGATTACTCTTTCTTCTTCCCGCTCATTATTAATGTTTGTGTTCCTAATTCTTCGATTTTCCTTTAACCCCTTGTGTCTTAGTGGCTTTACTGCCTTGTATGGGGTGTTATCGATTAAAGAAATGAAATGCTGTAGAGGCGTGCCCGTTCAAACAAGACCTTCATTACACGATTTATTAGGAACAATTGGATTTAACTAAATATTCATCCTGTGATACCGTAGCCCTTGAGCTTGTGGAGAAGGTCAACATGCAAAACCATGTTGAACGCCTTTGACATGTCCAGAGCTACAGCCCGAGCTTTGCCGATCTTATCTAAAGCTTGATAGTGATGGCCATTAACACATTGGCCATCTTGTTTATTCGAAAGGGGGTTGAGTTGATCAGTGCCTCAAGTGTTTTACCAAAATTAAGTAAGAGGGTAATAGGGTAATAATTTGAGGGGTCAGAAGGTTCCTTGGAAACAGTAACTACAGAGGAGGACTTCCAACAAGCTGGAAACAAGAGGCAGCGAGGCATTTATTGTTTGGAGAGAACGGTTGCCAGTTCAGGAGCACAATTCTTTAGGACAACTGCAGGGATATTGTCAAATCTGCATGCATTGCGGGGATCTCATCTAGAAAAAAAAGCAAAAACCATGGACGGAATTATGTGCATACCAATCAGAAGAGACTCTGTTCTAGGTTTCGGGCAGCCTGTTGAAAGTTGAGTGGGAAGAGAATTTTCAAGCAAAGCACTCTGCCTGATCTGCAGTTGATGTCAACACTTCAAATTGATTGAAGATAGGAGAAGCTGAAGATTTGTTCTTCATGTCAATAATTTCTAGAATCAAACTTGTGAGTGGCTATACGGTGTCTCATTCTATCAGCAAATAGTACCTTTGCTTCTTTGAGGACACGCTTGAACTCATTACAAGCAAAGATAAGGAGACGTCTGTTACAATCAGAAAGAAGACCTGATTCCTGTGGACTATAGTGGCTGAACGGGCAGGATAGAACCAATGAGAAGATTGTGGTTTCACTTAGTATTTCCATACTGACATGAAAGATTTAATGCTAGCTTTCACCAAAGAAGATACCCCAGTAGCACATTTCTCAACAGGTTGATTAAAAATATCAATCCAAGAGGCATTGTGAGTCCCAATCAGTGCATTGAGAACAGAAAGATGTTCTGTTAATAGCGGGGAGTGGAAAGAGATATCTATAGACACTACTGCATGGTTGGAATTGCCAAGAGGAAAGAGTTGCAGAGCAAGACATGGGTCTAGGTTGGAGTTAAAGAAAAATCAAGTAGAGAAGCATGTCCATCATAATTACTGGAGAATCATATGGGGAAGTCTAATATTTGAGTGAGAGATTGAGTCAATGAGAAGATTAAAATCTGGGTGCCAGTAAAGTCAATGTCATTAGAGAGATGAATCCATTTGACATTATGATCTTTGCAGTTTCCGAACACAAAGACATTTGCTGATGAGTGTAGAGTGAGGAAGGGGAATGTTAAAGGAAGAGGAAATAACTTAATGAGTTTACTAAAAACAATCTGAAGACCCAAGAGGCAGTCCCCTAGAGTCCTTTCAAAATAAAGGAAGATAGACAGAAACAGAGGATTCAGTAGAAGAGATTAAAACCTTTAGAATAATTTACTATACTGCAAAAATTTCTACAAATGCCGAGTCAATATGATCACTCCATTTCATGTCAGTAGAAAACATGTAACCAAGGTGCAATGAGTTTCTCACCTGTAGATTAGTATCAGCCATGCTGATGGAAGGTGAAAATCGTTCTCTGTAATAATTCTATCTCCTCCTACTCTTTATGATATATGTTGAATGTCCTTAGTGAAGTCTTCAGTGTCATTGTAGTGTCTTTTCTGGTCTCCTCTGGTGCATTTACTGCTTGAATTTGCTATACAACAGTTTCCTTGGGAGCTTGTGGTCTGGTATGTAAAGAGAGTTGTAAGCTTTAGCTTATACTAAACTGAAATACTGCTTTTTATTTATTTATTTTGTTAATAAAAACAAAAATAACTTAATATAGTTTTTATTAACAAATAGTATTTTTGTTCACTGATGCCTCTTGCTTGGAAAGAGAGAAAGAATATGTTGATCTTCGTGGAGAAGATCAACATATTCTTTCTCTCTTTCCACTAGTTTCCACTATAGTCATTAATATATCTACTTACACCAAAGTTTCACTAAAAAATGAGTATACATGATAAAAATATGCTCCAAACATAAAAACAACGTTTTATCATCAAAATCTTTCTGTTATTATTAAGAGGAAAAACCAAAGGATTTTTTGATTATTAATTTATATTTTTGTATCTTTTTAGAACCTCTGAATGTTTGGTTAATTTTTTTTCCTTGCTACAGTGCATGACCATAAATTAGGATAGGAAATTTAACATATTATGGCAGTGAAAATCACATTGATTTGGAAATTCTTGCAGAAATCAATTGTCAGATATTAATTAAACTTTCAGGATTTTCAGACAAATTAATGTAATTATTTCAGAATCTGTTTGTTTTTAAAACATTTTGGTAAAAATATTTTTTTTTATACATTTGTTACTCCCACTTATCTAATTTTATGAAATTTCAAGAAATTCATTTTTGTAGGGTTTAATATTTATATTAGTTATAAGCATAAGTCCTTGGAAAAGTTAAATTGTCAATTTGTTTTTGTAAATCTGGACCCCCAGCTACAGAAAATATGCTCTGAATTATGAAATAAAAAATGCAATAAAACTAAGACATTATTTAATTAGGAAGGATTTTAATTTATTTTATGAATAAGATATCATGGACATGATGTAATGAATATGCATACACCTGGGTTCGCCATCACAATAATATGATTGGCTGGTATCAGCCATAAATACAGACTGATGTGGAGGTACATGGACTAGGCCTATTGTCTTTGCCTATTGCCTACGCCTATTGCCTAACACTACAATGAGGACCAGTCCATTACAGTTACCAGCTAGATTGTCCTATCAGGTTACAGTCTTTAACAACCACTTTGCTACTTCGAACAAATATATCCCTTTGCAGGACATATCAGGACACTATTGTCTTAAAAAATGTGTTTTTGATGAATAACGAATTTTAAAAGAATTGTTTTTATATTTTTAAAATTTAATTAGAATAATTTATAATGTTTTAAATTTTAAAATTCTATTTTAATTTGTAGCAGTTAGGTGAAATTGTTATTAAGTAAAAACTATACTTACTAATTATTAATGAAAATACTTATTATTAGGTTGGTGCAAAAATAATGACGTAATAATGTCGTTTTTTGACGTTAAAAAATACGTCAAAAAACAACATTATTACGTCATTATTTTTGCACCAACCTAATACAATTTTCAAAAAGAATTTTGAATTTTTTTGTTTGTGTGTATAAATGTGCCAAATTTTCTAAGTACATGATATTATCAGAAATTAAAAAAGTATGCAAAAGGGCACACAATATATGAATAGGCAAATAAAATGAAAGTTTTATATCTAATGTCTTAAGAGAGACATGGCACTGCCTGTGGTGTGTCTTATGTTCCTATTTAGGTTGTATGGAAATTGCACTGAACTCCACAGTCAGCAAAACTGTGACTGAATCATGTACCTGCCTTTGAACTAAACAGTAATTAGCTCTCCTCATTGATGGGCTATCACATGACACAGTAGGGCTCCTTAAGACATCAGCCATTTCTTCTTGTAAAAGGAAAATAATCTCCTACATTTCTATACCTACATTTAGTAAAATGTTTTACTTTTGAAACCTGCATGATAGGAGCTATTGCAGTGTTTGCCAATTTAGATAGTATAAATTGAGGGATTTTATTATTATTTTGGGATCAACTTGGTGCTTGAGTGCTGTTAAAGTTCTGTTAATGCTGTAATGAAAGTAATCAACAATTATTTCAATGTAAGAAGCTTTAATGAATTAATTTTACAGACTGCTTTTAAAGATTTCAATGGTGATCAGGGAGGATATTGTAGTCCAGGAGAGTTCCTTAAGGGCTGATAACCTTACTTTGCACCAAAGTTCCTTAGGTGTTATTAATCATTAATATTACAAACACTAACAAGACAGCTTATCTTACACTATAAAAAATGATTTCCTGCCGGATCTAAGTTTCTGTATCAAACACAAAAATCTAGTTAGTAGGAATAGCAAGTCATAAAAGATGCAAAAATTACAAAATTAAACTCAGCCATTGTGTAAAATGTTAAAGCAAAAAACATTTATGACATAATTACAAAAAAAGTACAAATATAAAGTTTGCACAAAAATTTCTTTTTTTGCACCTATTAAGGCAGGATAACAATTTCTAATAAAAAGGATTAACATAAAAAAAAATGGGGAAAAAAATTACAGCTTGTTAAAAGACAAGGATTCAATGACAAAAATGTCTTCTTCTTGTCCACTGACCTGAGATCTTATTTATTCAGAAATTTAGGATAACAGAAGGGTCTGTCCAACTTTTCACAAGGTCTCACCATGAGTCTCATTGGCCACAAAATATGAAAAAACAATTTTCCATAAACTGGAAATGAATCCTTCACAATTTTTCAACCACTGACCTAAAAAAGATATACAAGTGTAACATAAAAATACACTTCTCTCAAAAGAACATGTACTAAAAAAACAACCTAGATGATTAAACATTTATTCAAGGCTAATATTTTAAAAATAGTAAAAATGAAATTTTTATAACACTCAGTTAGGGGTCAAACCATAAATGTTTGTCTCCATACACAGCAATCAAAACAGAAATTAAAACAAACTTGATGTCTGAAAATGATTTAAAGTCATCTTCAGAAAAAAATTAAAAAGTGACCAAAGAAAAATTTAACTAATTGCAGTGACTTCCATGTCTTTCAAGGCTATACCCTAATATAGGGTGTCAGCAACCCCTGGGTCACATCAAAGCCTGTGAAGGATTTTTGTCCGGTCCACTAACTTAACAACTGGATACAATTTATTTAATTAATTTGTGAAGCAAGTGGCAGAAAAATATCAGCAGGAGTTAATTGAATGCAACAAATTTTTAAAATCAAAATTTGATTCCAAATCCACTGCGGAATTCTACAAGATATATATTTTGCCAAAAGCCTATTGAAAATGATGGTATCATTATTGGGAAGTACATAGAGAACACCTTTTTTCAAAAATGAAATATACTAAAAGACATTTAAGAATATTTTGAATGTTTTGCTCCTATCACTGACAAATATTTCACCTGATGTGGAGCAGTTATCAAACAATAAGCAGAAACAACTGTCCCAAATGTGTCATTTCTAACAGCATTAAGTTTGTAGCAAGCAATTTACAATTTTTGTTGATTGCGTTAGTAGTTATCCTGTTATTCATGCAGTAAAATAAAGAACTCTGTTTAAATAATAAAACATTAATTTTATTGCTTTTTCTTTAAACCTTCAAACCATGGCACCTTCTGGATGGATCAATATGAGGTCATAACAATCTGTTATAGTATTAGGTTGGTGCAAAAATAATGACGTAATAATGTCGTTTTTTGACGTATTTTTTAACGTCAAAAAACGACATTATTACGTCATTATTTTTTGCACCAACCTAATACATTTGATATCATAGCCCTCCTCCAAGACACTACATAGCTGTCTGACCCACTCTCACCAAAAGGTTGCTGACCCCTGCTAGAACAATCGATTGAAACCCAGAGGACAATTTTTGTCCATTGTTTAGTTTTCAGTTCTAATGTAAAGTGGAGTAGGTGGCTTTGGCTCTCAGTCTTCTGCCTGCCACTAAAATGTTTAACTGTTGTTATCTCATTCATTAAATATATATATTATTTTTTTTCATTATATTTTTCTAGTAAAGCCACCAATAAAAAAAATAATTTCTCCAATACTAACTATGAGTAGCTTCTTTTGGTATTCCTCAATTTACAGTAAATTGGTAAACTCAACAACAACTTCTGTCATTGAGTATTTTGAAATAAAAGTATTTTGAAATAAAAGTATTTTGAAATAAGAGTATTTTGAAATAAAATGGGAAGAAGAAACAAGCATATATAATAAAAAAAAATATTATTTTGGCCTTTTTCTTCTAAAAACAAATCTTCTTATGGAAGATATTAGCTTGGTGCAAAAATAATATCGGTTTTTGACGTTAAAAATTACGTCAAAAACCGATATTATTTTTGCACCAACCTAATACAATGAAAAGAATTATGGGAAAACCAGTCATTTTTTATTTATCAATCTGACAGATTTTTATTGCTTTAAAATTTATTTTTAGTCTTTCAGTAGATACTCTATTTATTAGGTTTGGTGCAAAAATAATGTCGTTTTTTGACGTTCAACTTCAAAAGAAAAACGACATTGTTTTTGCACCAACCTAATATTAAACAGTATATTTTGTTTTTTTTTTTGTCTACTGGCATGAATATTTGAGAAATGTTATTAAAAAAAAAAAAATATGGGCTCTCCAGTATGATCTGAACCTGCATCCACCTGGGTAGAAGGAAATCATTGTTAAATCCAATGTTCCTTAACCAACTTGCCCACAAATCAGCCTTGCTGTTCAACACTGTTTAATAAATAAATGGAATCTAACTGATCATACTCTTTGATAAATAAATGAAGTGTATACTCAAATAAGAGTATTGACAAAAAAGAACATTTAAAGTGACAAAAATCTGGTAGATTGATGAATAAAAATCGATTACTTTAAAAGAATAATTTATTTATGTTTGGATATGAAACTGAGCAGATATGAAAATTTTGAGGAATTTATGATGAGAAGAAATTTACTTAATCTGTAGCCCTAGGCATGTAGGTGACTTCATTTGTCAAAATGTTTGTACAATCACTGCATGCAACTCTTATCAGATAATAGTGTGATTGAATTTTGTGTTAGTGTTGTCATATCCTGCTATGGCAACAAGAAAGTTTAAAGGCACTGTTTAAACTTTGCTTGATTGGCAAGGTTGATCCATGGCTGAGACAAGCAAGAGACATCAGATCTAATAATGGTTCCCTTTGTGCAGGAGGATGCAGGTTTGAATCCTGCCAGAGAGCACGTAATTATCTTTAATTAGATTTCTCATATATTCAGACCAGTAGACAAAAATAAATAAATATACTGTTTAAAGGGGGTGTCTACTCAAATATGAGTATCCACTAAAAATATAATGTTTAAAGTGGTAAAACAATAAACAAAAAAAATCACCTTCCACACTCAACTTTTTTTCTTTAAATGAAATGTAAATTATTTTCTGTCTTCTTAATTCTTGTTCTTTTATTGTCCTATCTCCTTAGTAGTTTTTTTCATATTCCATAACACTTGCATCCTAATGGCTTTACTGCCTTGCGTGAGGTGAAATGATAAAAAAGAAGCATTTTTGCATATTATCATCACAGGTATATAAATCTGCAGGGGGATTATCTCCCTTTTGACAGTAAGAAATCCCAACATGCATCTGTATGATTTGTCTGTAAATTTGGGGAGAGCGGACGTTTTTGGAACCAACACTGTAGTTGTTAGTCCTGTCAAGATTATGGCATTTTTTTTTTGTCTGTCAGATTCAATGGGTCTTTGAGTATCATCTCTGCTTACTAACATCTGATTTATATGCTAATACAGTTTTGGCGTTTGTCATTATAGATCATACCAAAAAGGCTATAGTAGTAAGGCCCATCAATCCAGGTTTTCTTTCCTTTCTTTTAACCAATCACATTCTGTAGATTAGGGTAGTCTTTAAGTATCATCATTGGCGTCTGGTTTCTTTGTAGCGGTTCCATAAACACAGTTTCAGCTTAGCTGGTGGCAGTACGACATACGAGTTAATGACTAAGACATTGTGAATTGAAGCTCCTTGGTGATATGTGGAAAGCTATTCTCCAAATGTAATGACATTTCACCTGGAATGAATTGCAGGTTACACAATTTGATAGCAAATCATTTGGCTAACTTGATGACCACACATCAACAAAAGCAATTAACTAAGAGAGTTTTAATGTTCTGGCGATAATTAAAGGATTGAAGCTAAACGACTCCTCGAAAGTCCTGATAGTGAGCCAAATTAGAAGAGCTTTACTTTCACAGATGAATGCATAATGGTTTTATTTTGGCAGTCATGTTTGTTGTGTAATAATCATGTCCACTGTCATGAAGTTGCACACACACACAAAAAAAGAAAGCGAATAAACTGTGGTATGAATAAATTGAGGTTATTTACTTTTTAATTTCTATAAATATTTTTCTTTCTTTCATTCTTACTTTTTAAATATTTTTACAAAATGTCCAGCAAACTTAACATATTACTACCACTGCTGACATATTACTAACACTGCCACTAAATTGATTACCTAAGTTTTATATTCCCTCTGATATATAAAGCAAAAAGTTGGGTGCCTTGGGATGGTGTAATCGTTAGCAAGCTTGTCTCACTAGAACAGTTACATCTGAGTAGTGAGTTCGATCCTCAGTGGGTGCCTCCTACGTTTCACCTTGTGCCATAGCTAAGCTAGGAAAATCACAATAAAGCAAAAAATTTATGTGTATGTCTGGGAAAACCCTGAAAATAGACAAGGGTCTAATCATGTGCATGTAAATAATGCATAAAACTATGAGATCGAACAAATAAGGTTTTAGCAATTATATCCACCAACTTATGTCTTATATTGATTTTCCAAGCATAGCTTAGATGTGGCGCAAGGCGGAAAGTATGGGGCACCCCCCAACTTATGTCTTATATCTTGCCCAGTTTAACAGTTCTTGCTTAATGGAGATAAGTAATTTACCTATTTACACTCTTCAGACTATTGTCCTTATCTTTACTGTTACATACATGATGCTTCAGCCATTGTATGCTTCAACCATCTTCCAGTAATATTTATTAGAATTTTGAACCAAACCCCTTATTTAGTCCACGAGGATAGATTGTTCTAATTCCATGTGCTATGCCTTTTGGATATCTCAGTTTTAGTTAATTTACCTTCATAACTCTCAAAGCATTTGTTCTCTTCACTGAGACCAATGATTGAACTCAAAACTCTTTGAATGAAGTCACTTTTTGAATCAATCAACGAACGCTTTTATCCACTGGGACATATGCCCTTGGGAACTGTGGCGAACATGAGACAGAACCTGGGACGAGCACAACTGGTCGCGACTTGCCTTGTCCCCACCAAAAAAGAGCCTGTATTTGTTTAGCATGTAAAGCTACTGCAGTTGAAATGAGGGAGAAAAAAGCACTTACCGCTTTGCCGTAATCCGTCCTCGGCCAGATATCGTAAAAGAATGAAGGGAGACTTGCATTGCATTTTTATGCAATAAAGATGCAATGCATTATGGGACATGGACGCAATGAATTATGGGATCACAGGAAGACGCAAGTGATTATGGGTATATGGACAAATATAAAAGCAACTACTTTTTCCCAGTGCGGCGAGTTGTTGGAATGACGTTCACGGTTGGCGGCAAGAACAGTCTGTTAGTGCAATTTTGAGACAGAACTCAAGAAGGAACGACTCAAGGTTGAAATACCGGCTGGGAGAGCTTGAATTTACTCGCCGGTTGCTGTTTTCTTTATTTTGCCACTGGAACACATAATGAAAGTCACATAAAGATGGGGACAACAGTCCAGACAATGTAAATAGTATAAATAGTTACAATACCTCATCTGAGAAATATAAACAGACTGATTTGCCTATTCCATTTTACAAGGGGTTCTTTAGCTATGACATTTTCACAGCATTTTTAATAGAAAATTCAGTATTTGTTATCAATACATGTTCTTATATCAATCAGTGTATGTAAACAATCACTTGCATATTATATTCCAACTATTATGTGTGTGAAAAATAATAAGCATGCATAATGTATTTTAACATTATTAAATAAATTTAAATATATATATAACACAACATATAGTTATACAATTCACTACACTACATTAGTACTATTTTTATAAACAAATATCTTAGATGTTTGAAAAGTACTTGATAGGTGAAGAGTCTATGTGGGTGTGTCATTGTCAAATGTAATTTGTATGATTGCAAAATTGTGTCACTAGACAGTGGCAAATAAATAAATAGATGCACACTGGTTTGCTGCCATTATCTATTTTGAAATATATGTGAGGAAGAGGCAAATATGTATAATAAGAATATAATTATTGTTAATTTCTTATTGTGTTTGATCTAAGTGATATTGTTTAATGTGAGTAATAATAATTATTGCGATAACTTGTATTGTAAATAAAAATTAAAATATGTATAATTAATAATAAAATGAATAATATTGTTACCTTATTATTTTTTTTTATCATGAACTGCTTTTAAAAGGAACTCAGTGAGTCTTATGAGTGGTCTAGTCAAATTTTCAATAACAATTTGTTATTACTTTCCAAACATTTTATGTATACATTATAAATAGACTATTGTTTTATTGATGACTTTTGTAATCAAATTGCTTAGTTATTCAAATAAAGCCATTTTGTTTCTAAAAGTATTAACTACCTTAGTATTTAGATCACAGCTTGGATGTAAATGAAATTAAGCAATATATTGTAGTGATAAAAAATAAAATAAAATATAAAATAAAAAATAATATAAACAAAAAAAAGAAAAAATTAAAATTAAAATAAGGTATTTGTGCTTTCCTTCAAAACCCTTAGCTCTTTTCTCTCTCTCTCTCTCTTTCTATACTTCTCTTTCTATGCTTCTCTTTCTATTCTTCTCTTTCTATACTTCTCTTTCTATACTTATCTTTCCATACTTCTCTTTCTATGCTTCTCTTTCTATCCTTCTCTTTCTATGCTTCTCTTTCTATCCTTCTCTTTCTATCTTTCTCTTTCTATCCTTCTCTTTCTATCCTTCTCTCAACTAATGAGAAGGCAACTCTCAGCTGATGCTTTATGATGTTTTATTCTCCTCTAATTTTTACTCTGTTTTCAATATTCTTAGATTTTAGTATTTCATGTTTCCATTACTAATATTCTTGGCCAATTATTTTATTTCATCTTTTTGCTTCTCATTGTGCCAGAAATTGAGTATCCTTATTTTTCTGCATGTGCCGATTTCTACTTTCAACTGTGAATTTCTTTTTTGTTATGAATTGCTTTTTAATATATCTGCTTTTATCACTTTAACAAATAGTATTTGTATGTAAATCTTGTAAAATTGTAGTTTCTTCTGACTTGTAATCAATTCCTGTAATCGGTTTCATTTAAGTCAATCCACTGACCACACCATGGGTCTCCTGTTTGATACAGCAATCACCATTCTCCTTGTTGCCTCTTTATGCATTTTTTTATATCTTCTTTGACAGCCAAAATTAACATATATAAAAAAAGACTCCCACGAGATGGTTCCATCCAGTTCTGAGATCTATCTGTTTTTATCTTAGTTGGCGGCCGCTGGCTGTCACTCTTCTCTCGTGTGTGTATGTTTGGGTGAATGCAGTGTGTGTACACATTATGTCACTTTTTACATCATTGAATTAAGCCGCCATTTTTCCTTTCGGGATAGTTTATATGCAAGACATGTCAGAATCTGTTTTCGTCCTGTAGGTAAACCATTTTCTCTAATGTTACATTGCATGCATTTTTTGCAACAGTCAATCAGGGTCCTCTTTGCTCTCTGTGGTAGTTCATGACAGGTTTGTTGATCTGTCAAAGATTAATCTTCTAAGACAAACATTGGAAATTTATCTATAACATTACAATTTATTGAAATTATTCATGTTCTATACTAAAGAGCCACTCATGGTGGAACTAAGATCTAGAACTAGAAGCCTATAGAATCGTCAATATTTGTCTACTCACCCCCGTTAAAAATAGACTCTTCTATAAGAATTAGCTTTGACCAATCAACACCACACATTGTGAAACTCGGCTTGTTATTGGTCGAGACGACCCTAGAATGTGTATCCATGGTCAAAAATCTGTTTTCTCGCCAGGCCACTGGGAGCCTACTTTGGTTTCCCAAAACAAATAAGAGGACGAATTTCAGTCCAATTCACCAGTCAGATCTACATTCCTAGAGAGATACCGAACTGACTCACGCAAGTCAAAACCCTGACCAACCAGGACTTTGCCGTGCAAAATATCTGACTCAACAATCCACAAACACAATCTATCTCTCTCCAGAACATCACTTACAATACTTTGAAAAAGTGACATTTTCTTCTCACTACTTAATAAGTATTAGTAAACAAAGAATCAAATTCTCACACAACTAAAGGTACGCAACTCCTGCCAATTATACAAACATACTTACGCACACACACTAGTAAGTGAACTAGCACAAAGAACAATTTAGTACGTAACTGGACACTTAGTTTAATTTTGTGAACAAATCTGAATAGGAATTGCAAACACCTTCAAACATTCACAATAATATTCTACACAGCCAAATACACCTATTTTCATTTATCCATTTAAGTTCAAATCAATTGTTATTCTCAAAATTGTATAATTGTACATAAATGCATTTTGTTCCTTTGAAATCTGATAATCGGTGTTCCTTCCTCACTTGCCTGTTGATTGATTCGTTTTTTGGAATGTCTATCTATATTGTTGCGGATAAATATGTTGAACATGCCCGTAAGCTAACCATCTAAAAATAAAAAACCTTCTGATACCAAATTCAAACTCCTAGCAATCCCAACAAGCCTATTTCAAAAGTGATGCCTTTTAATTTCATTTTGGGTGGCGATAGTTGGCTGCTGCATTCAGTTAAACAAATTCAAAGAATTTTTTGCTTTTACATTTGAAATAACTTTTGCGTAATTAATTGAGATAAATAAAATATTTATTCATTTGATTTCCTTCAGACTTGATATATTATTTTATGTTTATTGAAAAACATTTATTTTTGTTTGAAATTCACTAAAAAATGCAATTTTGGAGGTTTATTGAACATTATTCATTGAAAGTTAATGTAACAATCTTTCACTTAATGTTAATTTTTATCTATGATTTTTTTTTTTTTTATTCATCAAAATAAGTGTTGGGGATCTATCTAGCCAGGTTTTTGTTGCTACCCAAGTGTCAGGATTCCAAACATTTAACAACAATAAAAACAACACATCTTTTAAATGAAACATAAAAAAAGGTAATTTGCTGAAGCTGAACGTCACGTGAAATAACATTTATATATTCTTTTTAGAAATATACGATAGCAATAAAATGTGCAGTTTTCCTTGCAGTGAAATTTGTTTTATAAAGTAATTAACTGTTCTTAGCATGGTGGGAAATATATGGACAGACTTACTTTATGATAGTCAGCCTAATGTGTTATTGAGTTTGTAGACAAATGCTTAGTAGGTGATTGCTGGTTAATCCTTTCTATTTTGTGTGTGAACAGGGCCTTAGCTGACAGTTGGCTGTCTCTCTTCTGTTGTGTATGTACATGTAGGTTGATGTGGTGCATGTACACATGTGTAGACCAAACTGGCCTTCCAATTTTTTGTAATCCTTGAGAAGCAATGGGCTTCTATTTTTATATCCATAAGGGAAATCTAAAATCTAATTCCACATAAAGGTGTGAATTTTTTAAATACAAGTTTTTCATTGGTTAGAAAATAATTTCACACTGGCTTTCAAAAATCATTTTCTCAAATTTTGCAGGTGTGGGAAAGGGATTTTTTATTGTTATTTTCTAAATGGTCCAAAAATAACATGTGGTAGGTCTACAACTATGTCTGCAAGTATTTTGGCAGTATTTGCCTTAGTAATTATTGTTTATCCAACATAATACTTCTAATCCTAAAATGTAGATTTATGATTATGGGGAGTGAACAGTTATGGTTACATACAAAGTAAGTGACAGAACTGTCCAACAAACAGAATTGATAAAGTTTTCAAGAACAAGAAAAAGAAAAGAAAACCAGTGAAAAAATAATATAAAGCAAGCAAACAATATTTATAATGCAAATTAACAGTAATAAGGCAAAGCAACAGTAATAAGGCAAATTAACAGTAATAAGGCAAAGCAACAGTAATAAGGCAAATTAACAGTAATAAGGCAAAGCAACAGTAATATGGCAAAAAGTTCACTATCTAAGAATTGGAATTGACACACAAGGCTAAGTTTGTATGAGTAAATATAACATTCTTCAGACTTCAAGACAAGACAGACTGGGACTGTGTCATATAAAACCAAGAATTAGTCTGTTTTATTGGCTAGGAAGAAATTCCAGCCTGCATTTGTATGCTTCTGTCTATAAATTGGGAGTTGAGGAAAGTGTTTTGCAGTCATTTCCAAATGAATAGTTTTATGTCCTGGGGACTTTTGTAGGTTTCCTGTGAATATGAAGTATTGTGGTATATGTAGGATTGAATGGTGATGGATGAGTTCTTGTGGTGAATGAGGAAATTGTAATGGATGAATGTATTGTGAATCAAATTAGTCAGGTCTAGGATAGTTAATGTTGAGCAGCCTCTCCCCATTTCCCTTTTGCCACAATTATTGCAAAATAAATAAATAAATAAATAAATAATCATTCCCACTGAAAATAAATGGATGGATGTGTCATGATTGTGATTAGCTACGTTTAGGATAGTTAGTATGCACCAACTTCTCATGACTTCTCCTTCAGCCTTGTGCCACAGTTGTTATTAATGTAACAATAAATAACCATTCCCACTGAAGATTGGAATCAACATGACAAAATATGTCAGCAAATTACTTCAGTTATAGACAATAAAATTTTCATGTTTTCGTGACATATTTTTGTCTCAGAATTCACAGCCCCAATATTTTTTTTGTTCCATTAAAAGACTTTTAAGGTGGATGATTAATTCAAAGATTAAAATGCATGTAATAAAGAACCAGCTCTAAAAGTTTCGAAACTTTCATTGACTTTTGTATTATGTAAATAAAAAGTAATGATTTTGTTTAACAAAATTTCAAAGTTAGGTGGATCATATCTTTTATCAGAAATTCGGCCTTCCTCTTTGTCTTGTTAAATATTTGCTGGTTAATTCCTTCTATTGCATGTGTAGACAAGGCCTTAGTCAGTAGCTGCTGTGTGTGCATGTGCGTGAGAACAGTGCATGTATGCATGTATAGGTCAAACTGGTCTTTGAAATTGTTTTAAGCCTTGAGAAGTGCTATGCTTCTGTTTTTATATCCATAAGGGAGATATGGGATCTCTTCAGATATAAAAATATATAGTTTTATTTATTTAAATTCTAAACATATTTGATTATACTTAAGGGTCAAATTTAATTACAAGTATTTTCAAAATGGGTTAACTTTTCTCCCAAAATTTCTGAAACTCAAGCATTTTGAAATAGGTCCCAGTTGCACCATAAATAGGCCTACAGTATAAAACTCCATGTTTATACAAAATCTTGTAAATTCAGTGTTTATGTATTGATTTAACACACACTTTAATTGTATCTTTACTGTAAACCATTAAAATTAGTTGACAGACAGAGAATTTGAGTAATTTGTAGTTAATTACAGAAAGGTAAAAAAAATAATCACAAACTTGAAAAACATGTTTTTCTCAAAAGTGATTATTTCAATGAAATGGCTTTTCAATTTTTTATCAACAAAGTATCAAAGTATTGGGACCCAGCATTTTTAGACATGTCCTTGTTAGATTTCAAGTATGTATGTTAGGTAATTAATTTACAAAACCTAACGTTTTAATAGAAACATGATTTTTTCTTATATTGCAATTAAAAAGTCTTGCTCAATAATGTGTTCATTTATTTTTTTTAATTGGTATCACCCCATGCAAGACAGTAAAGCCACTAAGATACAAGGGGTTACAGAATGTAGAAGAATTAGGAATAGAAACATTAATAATGAGCAAGAAGAAGAAAGAGTAATCAGGAGGACAGTAGATAGCAATTGACATTGCCTTTAAAATTTTTGAAGTTTAAAATTGGCTGGAAAGCATGGAGTCGGAAGGGAGTTCTACAAGTTAGAAATGCAAAAAAAGAAACTGTTAGCATAGAACTTATACTTACGTCTTGCCAAATCGACTGTAAATTGATGAGACATCATCATCAGTCTAGTACTGCACTTGAAACCATAAAGTCTAGGTACCATAGTAAAGAGCTTCTCTGAACAATTACCATGAAAATATTTATAGAAAAGGCAAATGGAGGCAACTTTATGGCAGTAGGAAAGAGCCTGAAGCCATGATACCAGGTCAGGATCAATAATATTGCTGATTATCAAGAAACTCAAGATAAATAGCAGGAATACCGTTCCATATGTGGCAGCAATATTCTAAGCATGGATGAATGGCAGACTTATAGATATGTAAGATAGATTCAAGAGAGAAAAATTGTCTTGCACAACACAGTGAACCAACTTTCTTAACAGCTGACCTAGTGTTTGCTTCTTGGTCTATGTGACAAATACTGAAACAAGTATATATTCTGTTTTGTTACAATTGTTGGTTACTGCTTTCATTCTGTTTTGCTATCCAACTTTTCTTGGAGTTTCTCCATTTTTTTTCTAACACTTCTACTTTCTCAAACTAATGTTTTCTGCTAATATGGAATGGAAAAGGTTATATTGGATCAGTTGCTAGGTCTGCTGCTAAGTTGGTTCACTGTGTCGAGTAAGACAATTTTTCTCACAATAATCTACAAGGTGGCAGAGAGTCTTGTCACCCCTAGATGATATAATTTTCAATTTCAGATGGCTGGCACAAGCAGTTTGGTAGAGAGGGTTAGGGTGACAAGACTTTATATTGACCATTTATAATTCTACCATTCATCCATGCATTGGATATTGCTGCCACATCTGGTCTGCTGCTCCTGCTATGTATTTAGAGATTCTTGATAAAATACAAAAAAGAATCTGTAATATTGTGGGTCCCTCCTGAAATCTCGATTTCAGTCACTTTCCCACTACCATATTGTGGCTTCCTTGTCCCTTTTCCATAAATATTTTCATGGTAATTGTTCTAACAAGCTTTCCTCTTTGATACGTAGACTTTATAAATTCAAGTGCTGTACTAAATTGGCAGCTAGTTCTCATCTTTTTATAGTTGAATTGGCTAAGATGTTCTATGCTAAGAATTTCTTTACTCCCACTTCTTGCTTATGAAACTTTATTCTGGCTTCTTTCCAGTCAACTTTAATCTTCAAACATTTAAATGCAATGGCAATTATTATCTTCTGTCTTTTTAATTTTTGTTCTTTTATTGTTGTTTCTATTTGACAATGTTGTCTTTTTGTCATATACTCAGTAACCACTAAGTGACTATATTACCTTACTTGTGGCGAAATGATTAAAAAAAAAAGAAAAAATACAGTATCATCTGTATATCTTATGTCAGCATTGTGCCTACCAATGATAAATCCTGGCAGGATATATAGTTCTCTTAGGATAGCCTCATTATATAGGTTAAATAAATTTAGTGGGAAGACGTATCCTTGTCTCATGCCCCTTTCTATTTTTATGTATTTACTAAAATTCATTTTCTATCCATATGCTAGTGGTGTACACCCAGTATATATTCTGGATCATTCTAATGTCTTTCCTAAACACATAAAGTTTTCCCAGCATTTTAAATAGATCTTTATGAGAGAAAAGAAACTTAAGCATAGAATTGGCTGAACTAGAGGTAGTTTCACACAACACCACAAATTGTTACAAAACCAAAACATCAACTGGAAAACACAAGCCATGTACTTAAATAGCCTTGTCAGATTGAGACTTTCATATAAATATCAAGCATGGTGCTAAACCCATTCCGAAATCTAAACTATCAGCTGTATTGTTGTAGCATACCTATGGACAATATAGGTATGTCCCCATTCACATAAATATAGTAGTAAATACTGTATGTTGGTCTGCAGTTTGAGATTCATTTTGGAATTCATTTGATTCACTTCTAGCAGTTGACTACTACTTCTACACACCACTGGCAAATTTTATATATGTTGTTCTTGTCCTAAGTATTATCGTTCATTACCAGCCTTCATGTGATTATTCTATTCAGTAACCTTCCCAAGATTACAACATGTATATAACCTTTTTCTATGATCAGTGGTTAAAAAAGGCTTTGAGTGAATGAAACCTGTGAGTCTTGATGAAAAGCACAATTCTTTGAACCTTGTGGACTAGCACTACAGAATCACAAAGAAATGTACTAAATGATAGACATCACGTCACTTGGGGATTTCCAACAGCAGCAACAACTAAAATGGACATCACATGAAAATAGAAGAGAAAATAATGATATAATCAAGATATTCATGTTCCACACTCCTATGAACAAAAGTTTAGGAAAGAAATCCCATCAATACGGAAAAGAGCAACAGCACTTACTTGACTTGAGGGACCTATTTTTCTGAAAAATCATTTTAACAGAAAGATTTTATAACTCTCAACCAAAAGCAGTACTGGATGCTTGATCAATAAATGATGAATGTTTCCTTATAAGGAAATGGTTAATATTATGATTACAAATATAAAATCAGGGTTTTGCTGATTGGCTGTTGAAGGTTACAGTGCATACTAACTGAGTGACTAATAGCACTTGCTATAAATGCTGAGTAAACTTTGTCTTTCAAAACAATGGAAAATTTATAAAATATTATTTTTAGTTAGAGCAAACTGGATAAAAGGTAAAAAAAAAATGGTAAATTTAGGTTGTTGGTTTCAATCCTGTGTTGAAATGACTGCAAAATCACCCCCTCCCCAAATTTGTAGACAAAACATAATGATGCATGCTGGGATTTCTTCCTAGTCAATAAACTAAACCACTTCTTGGTCACGTCTAACTTAGTTCTGTTCTTTCTTGTCTTGACGTCAGATCTGCGATCACTTGTCTGTATCCCTTTTGTTGGGTTAACTGCATTTTATAGTTTATGAACTTTCTGCCTTTTTACTGCTGCTTTTCCTATTTTTGTCTTGTATATATTGTTTGATTAATATTATTAATATTCTGTTTGTTGGGCATTTCAACACAGAATGCTAAGGAAAGATGGCGCGTTTTGGTGAAACTCCAAAAAAATGAACAGATTTTAAGTTTAACTAAAAAACATAAATATATTATTGCTTAAAAGTAATATAATAATTTAATATAACTTTCAATTATTATCCTACACACAAGCTGTTAGTGGCTTGCTAGCAGGCTGCTGATGGCGACACCAGCATTCCTCCGATGGCAGCCACCAGTGGGCCTCTAGCTGTTTTCCAGTGGTTATATTGCCAAGAGGAACTCACCAGAAGTTCGACAGCAGGCCACCAACAGTAATCACTAGTGGTATGCGACCCAGTGTGAGATTGGTGGCTTGTGTGTAGGGTATTTTATTTCATTTATTAAGGAATATTTTTTGCAGAATTTTGACAAACTTTCTAAGCATTTATAAAAAAAAAATATAATAAAATTAGATTAAAATCCAAATGAAATTTTTTTTGTCACACAGAAGATGAGGTTTTATTTAGAGTTGTTCCTATTTGAATTCTGACACCAGTGGGTTTGGAATAAAACTTACATTTTAATTTTACATTTTTGAAAATGTGTAAAAATTATTCATCATAAAATCTAAATGGGCTCAAAAGATTTGTAGTGATGACTAAAACAGGAATATTCAAGCAAGTTAAGAATATTGTTATTGTTAAGAATAGATGAAAATTTAGAATCAATAGGCCATGATGTCATATTTCCACAAGACCAATCAGAAACCATTTTCCAACAAAAATATGATGTCATAGTCTGATGAGCCAATCAGAAACAAGATCTGTTTCCAACAAAGAAATAACATCAGAGCTTTGTAAACTAACGAGAAGCCAAGCTACAATTTCTAAACAGATCTTCGCATTTGGTAACATACCTATATAAAGAGATTGTCCAAATTAAGTTAGAATGGATGAATTATTTTTATCAGTTCACTGGTGTTGGCAGTCATTATTAAATACACAAGACCAAAATACTCAGATGACATGACACACACTGATATACAGACACACATATACATGGACTTAATTGTTATAGGCTATTTGAGACACATGCCACAGAAGCATTTTATAGACAATAGGAACTTGTCCCTAATATCACTTCTGGCTGTGACAACCTTTGGAACATATATGAATATTAAATATGTTACATGTTTTAGAAACTCAAAAAAATTAATGTTTTTTAAAAAAATATATAAGAAAACATAAGGTAAACAAAAACACTAGAAAGTAAAACAAAATATGAAATAGTACATAAAGAAACAAATGCAAATATTGAAAAACTTATAAATTTGTTGTGGGCTAGTGTATACGTTGTGTTAGGGTTGAGAAATAAACATGCGTGTCTCCTGAAAGGCCTAAAATAAATATGGCAGACTCGGGATGTGAGTCCATGTAAAGAAATGTAATGAACCTATATATATGTACAAACAAATGATAATGTATTAACAACAAAGGTATACCAAAGACAAAGATGTGTGTGTCAAATGAATGTGAAAACTTTTTGGGTGCAAAGTATATGTAGTGAGTGAATTTGCATTTGTACATGCGTTGTGGTTTGTTCATGTGTTTTCCAATGGTAAACGCGTTTTTTCCGCAAAAGACTTACATGTTGACGTGTAAGTAAAAAAAGTGACAAGAGAATGATAAAAAATAATCGCAGAGTATTTATAGTCTGGAGAGTACTTCTTAGTAGCGATTTAGAAACTTAGAAGGAGGTAACCTGACAAATTTTAGAAAAAAGATAGAAAAGAAAGAAACAAAAAAAATGAAAATATAAATCAAGATTTAAGCCTTAAAATACTCGGCAAATAAGAAGTTGTTATTTTCCATACTATAAAATAATTTCAACTGCCCTTTTTGCCAGTACTAACACTTAAATAAATAAATGAATAAGAGCAGAAAATGCAAAGTTGATAAATATAACTTGAGGTAAGCAAAAACAGTAAGTAAAAATAAGACAAATGATCATGTGAGCTGTACAAAAAGAAATTAATACGAATACAGACAAACCTGGTGAATGGAAATATTTGAAAGAAATATTAATAAACAATAAATATATAACTCCAAATAAATCACACTATATGTAATAAATGAAATAAAATAAATAATAATTGCAAGTAAAATTATTATATTACTGAATCAATAGCTTCAACTACTGCAAGGAAAGTTGGTTGAATCAGTAGCTTCATCTATCGCAAGGGAAGTTGGTTCTCTGTGCTGTGCCAGAAAGTTTTTCTCATCAGAGTCCATCCTTCAAATCCATAAATCAACCATTCGATAAAATCCAGAAACAGATATGCAATGTGATTGGCCCTGATCTGGCATCTCGTTTACAGTCGCTCTCTCACAGACGTGCTGTCACTTCTCTTGGTCTTTTCTACAAATACATGGTAACGGCTCCAACAAGCAACTTTCGCTAGTTCCCAAACTGCATGAATTTAAATGTGCTACTAGGTTGGCATCTCAGTCCCACCCTTTCAATGTCGAAACAATTAAATGTAGCTGTCTTTTCTACTCCAATAGCTTCATGTATTGCAATTCCTGTCTGTGGAGCTCTCTTCCTCTTACTTGCTTCCCTGATAGCTCTAATCTCCAAATATTCAAATGAAATGTCAATCGATATCTCCAGATGCCTTTGATTTATTCCCCATCCTTCTCTTCATCCTTTCGTCTATCATGGCTCTTTACTATTGATCCCACTTTCTGTAACCCCTTTTGTGCTAGTGGCACTTCTGCCTTGCTTGGGGTGAAATGCTTAAAACAACTATTAAGCAATATTTATGTTTTTCAGTTATTTTTTTGAGTTTCAATAAAAACGCGTCATCTTTTGTTAGTATTGTCAGTTGAAATGTGCCCAACAAACAGAATTGACAAAAAGTCTGCAATAAACAATAACAATAGAAACAAACACTAATAATAAAATGTTTGTTTATTTTAGAAAAAATAGCAGAAACAAAAAATGAAAATATAGGTAGGAGTTTACATCAAAAATACTCAGATTAAGAAGTCATTATTTAACATACAATAAAATAATTTATACTGCCTTTTTGACAGTACCGATATTGTATATACTCGAGTATATTTTGAGACTACTTTGACAGTACTCAAATTGTATATACTCGGTATATTTTAACACTATTTTGACACTACTGTTATTGTATATACTTGAGCATATTTTGACGGTACTTTGACAGTACTGATATTGTATATACACGAGTATAGTTTGACAGTACTTTGACAATACTGATATTGTATATACTCGAGTATATTTTGACACTATTTTGACAGTACTGTTATTGTATATACTCAAGCATATTTTGACAGTACTTTGACAGTACTGATATTGTATATACATGGGTATAGTTTGATAGTACTTTGACAATACTGATATTGTATATACTCGAGTATATTTTGACACTATTTTGACAGTACTGTTATTGTATATACACGAGTATATTTTGACAGTACTTTGACAATACTGATATTGTATATACTCGAGTATATTTTGACAATATTTTGACAGTACTGTTATTGTATATACTCAGGTACATTTTGACACTACTTTGACAGTACTGTTATTGTATATACTCGAGCATATTTTGACAGTACTTTGACAGTACTGATATTATATATACATGAGTATAGTTTGACAGTACTTTGACAGTACTGATATTGTATATACACAAGTATAGTGTAAGGTTTTGCAATTAGTGTTTTTACACAAAAACTGTATGTCACATTATATACAGTTAATTTTTTGAAGTAGTTAAGATGATACATTTTTGGTCAGTGACGGCACAATACATAGGTAAATTTTTTCTGGAGAGGTTAAAATTCAGTCAATAATTTCAGGGCTCACACTAAACATGAAATCAGCTTATAGATAAGTATATATGGTATACATACGCATCATGTCATTCAATGTGATTCACCTGCAATAATTTATATAACCCATTTATTATTATATGTTTATATATATATACACACACACCAACATTGTTTTCATATGTATAAGAATTTTCATCCTTGAACAGCTGTAAATATATTAAGCTGTACAAAAATTTATTTTGCTCATATTGACCCCTATCTTTTGATTTACAATCAATATTTACACAAGGCCTTTTTTATATATGGTGGAATATGAAATTACCAAAAGGTAACCCACACCACGCACTATAGGTTTACAATGTTTACTAAGAGACATAGCTAAGAAACAAAGAATCTTAAGCATTTTCCCCATCAAGGAGAGAGTTTGTTATAAAAATAAGACTTAAAGGATAAAGAAAAGGTATAAAGTAAATGTAGACCCCTTTTCTGTCTCCAAAAGTATTTTATAACCAACTGGTGAGTTGTTTTCTCAAAATAATTCTTGAAAGGAAAATCTAAGTTTGACTTGATCATATTGGACAGCAATAAAAAAGCCCAAAAATCAAAAAGTGGACAGTCAGAGCCTGGCAGACAGAAACAGGCGGTGATAAACGAGGTAGGGAAAACAGATGGCCAAGACATTAAAGCAATTCAAGAAGAAGAAAGAGAGTAGTCTTTTGATAATTACCTACTTTATGTAATATAAAAAAAGATAAATTTTTCAGAAGAAACCCAAACTACATTTTTATGTGATTTGAAAGAGAATTTGGATATTCTCTAAAATCCAACTTAAGCATCTGTGATATTTTTTTCAAAAAAAGAAATTTAAATTTCTCAGAAATGCCAACCCAGCAATCAAAGAAAAATATAATTTTTTCTTTTTTCAATTTATTTCATTTGTCGGCTACCCAGATTTTGACCTAACTTTTCAGCTCCTTTCAATTATCCTCACCATTTCAACTTCCCACAGTTTCTGTTGGGTGTCTTATAGAATTTTGTTTTATTAATTGAATTGTCTGATCATTCCAAGAACCCTCATAATTTCTTTGAACATTAAAACCCCCAAGAACATTAACAGACTCTAAAATTGATGCTGGATTTACAAATGAGTCTTCACTTTGGTTCTTAAGGGAGTTATTGTTTTGATTTTCTGGAAAAGTGTCCTTCAGCAACAAATGCACAAAAGCCAGAAGCTAAATGCTTTTGATTTTTCCTGTTTTCTGGTCACATAATCAGTTTGATTGTGCTTACAAGGTTGTGTAAAAACATTTGCAAAATTTTATTCAGACAAACTATAATAATCCACATTCTTAACCCTGTTTATTTTTCATCTTAAAATGTTATCAATATTTCAGTGTTAATATTATTCAAAAGTCACTTGTCATCAATTCTGGGGATTTTCTGTCAAATAACTTTTATTGTTGCTTATTTTAAACAATTGCAGAAATCTGATCAACTAAAAACAATGGCATCAATACATTTATGATGACAGGCATTTTAAATTATAATAAAATATATTCAAAAGCACTTAATGGAATTTCATGTAATAATTTAATTATTAACTTAATTTTAAGCAACTCAGGTGATTTGAGGATAAAAAGGTGTCAGGTAAACACATTTTTTTTATTTACAGTAAG